>VDFB02047397.1:82360157-82400498 GCA_007258455.2 Sequoia sempervirens
TATTGGATTCTAGAAGTACAACCATAATTAAAATCTATAGACTATCATGAAATGTCTCCTAAAACTTGAAGGCTATATGATGTAAGAATGCGGGAGAAATAAAATGGACTCTTTAATATACGTTTTAAGAAAGATTTATAGGAAAATAAGATCACAAAAAAGAAAGCTTCATGGGCTACTATTGATTGAAATTATTTGAATTCAACATAAAATAAAATAAAATAAAAATCAAATTTAGATCCAAATGTTTTATTTTTATTCAAGGGGTAAATGCTTTTGACCTAGAGCTATGAACTAGTGAGGTCACAAATGGGGGGCCTAATCCCCAAATGTTACATGTATGTATTGTCATAGAAAATATATATGTACAAAAATATCTTAAAGTTCTTGGTACATATAATTTGGATCCTCTCTATCTTTTATTATCTCTAAAATCTTTTCATGGTCTTCAATAGGCAACCTCCACCTTTGTTTGGCATGCCCTCTTTTTGGTAAAGTTTCAAGTTGTTGCTATAACTAAATGACTATAATGTAAAACCTTTTGGCCTGGCATATAATCAATAAATGTAATGTTAGTTGTATCTATATTTGTTTGTTGATAGTATGTGCCTTCAACAACCACTGATCCAATAGGATACTCTTGTCCATCACCATCTATCATTGATTCTGACAATTTGCATTTTGGTTATGTACATCTTAGTAGATAGTAATCTACACCTTCTACATTGTCAGGATCTACAAGAATAACAAAAATATCTCTTGTACACACCATGTAGTAAACCATGCTCAACTTAGGTAGAATATAAAATATCAATTGTTAGAAATAAAATTCAATTTAAAAATTTAAAATTTACCTATAACAACTAAATTTGATACACGTTTGTAATCAGCTGAATACAGAGGATCATAGATATCTACAATGCCATTATCTTCAAAAGGGTTCGATGTGTCCACTAATTGTTTTGTTTCCTATTGTGAAACATACCCATCTCTAATATTCTCACATTGTAGAGTATTTGCATTGTTCTCAATTCAATCAACACAAAAACATGATTTTTCTCTCACTTGAATTACTAGAGGCCTACTATGCCCTACTGTCATGATTTGATGCAAACTTCTAATACCACTAATTGTTTGACAATCAGTAAGAGTTGATCAATCAATATCTGTAAATTTCAAATGTATCTAATTAAAAAGTGTATAAAATTTAAAATTCAATTCATGTACACATTGAAATTCATAAAAAAAATCCATTTATGTACCTTTAACTTCCCAAAATATCATGTGTTGTACATATTGAGTCATGGGAAACAAAATGAATTTTACACCATTCAACAATTTCATGTGCATTCCTTATGGCATTACCTGCAAGTTCATGTTGGTGAAATTTCAAGTTAAGAGGTTTTGTAGTTGAAAGGAAAAGACAAATCTCAAAAAACATAATTAGATTTTTTCTAAAAATCCATATGGTGTTACCTACAAGTTCATGTTTGTGAAGTGCACGCTTCACACATGCTCCAGCTGCATCATGCTCTCCTTTTCCATGTCCACTCTCATAGAAATTCCACAAAAAATTTATGTCGTGTCTAATATGTTGTTGGCTTAACCAATTAAAAGCTTTTGTAGACTTAAATTGTCCTATGATGTTACAACCAATTTCATTTAAAACCAAGATAGTAAAAATAAACTATATGTGTACAAATAATTAAGTTTGAATAAGTTAAGTAAACAAATAAACATATAATTTCAAAAAAAAAATCAACACTTACCAGCACTTCCATCATACCATATCCAGTGTTGTGAAGCATCTATTTGACGTCATCTTAGGTCTTCAAAAAACATTGCAAAACAATGGGCTAGACATAGCTTCTATCATGACCTGTATCATCACTGATATAAAAGTGAACCTCTTTGATGATAATTCGTTCATCTTTGCTACTTTGTAGACCATCCAGATGTTCTTCGGCATGCCTATAACAAACTTGCACAAATATTGCAGCTTGCTCTGAATGATAATATTGGCTTTGGATCTCACTTTGAGGACTAAATGTACAGTTCTTAGAGAAGTCAACAATAGAGAGAATACAACCCATTGGAAAGCAATTCTTTGAGTCACGAAATTGCTTAGATTGCCATCTAGCACCATGACAATGTTGAATATGTGGATGTATGATATTTCAAAAAAAAATCATAAACTCATTGTAAGACAACTCATTCTCTTTGAGAACAATTTTTCTGGTCTCAACTCCTGACTTTGTGGAGTATTTCTCATATTCAAATCTCTTCCACATAACTTGCATTGAATGATCAATATTGTCAACCTGTAAAAGATTCTTCAAATTTCCACATTCATTACATATATTTTTTATACACTGCACTTTAAATTCATTTGAATCTTCTATTTTTTTGAATAGAAAAGACTTCACAAATTGTGTTGTACTTCTAGGGATGACTATTTTTGGATTGATTATTGCCATATATTTTCTATATGTCTAAAGGTGTAGATCAAATTCAACATGATTTTGACAACAACAAGTCTCACGAATCTTATTTATACATACAAAACTTGGTCGTAGTCTCTCAAACATCCTTTGACAAATCTTCACATCTGAAAATTCTTGCTTGAATGCTTCAAAAAACTCACTTTGAGTTGTATCTATAAAATGTTTCGGATGTGAATTTATTTTACCATCTGCACCTTTTATTTTTATAGTGTCCCTTCTATTAGAAGAAACAGGAGAGTGGCTAGTTCGATATTCAATCACCTGTTCCTTTACATCTTTTGAGATTTTATCTTTTTGGGGAACCTTGCAAATACTTACCCAATTATTCTCAAGATTTCCATCCAATCTATTTCTCTTTTTGATATATCTTTGAACATTTCTCTTAGAAACATCGATTAATTTAGAGACTACTTTAACTTGTCTTCTATGTGATAATTTCTTACTAGAAATTACCATCATCAATGCTCTACGTCCAACACTTAAATTAATTGCCTGACTCTTGCTTTCAATAGAATTCAATGCTTCTTGAAGGTTTTCAAAGTTATTGTTTTCTTTACTGTTCTTGATGAATTTCTTTTATTATCAACCCCTAACAACTCAAAAACAGGGGTCATTTCTTTCCTCCTAAATAATTTTGTAAATAATTGTGCTCTTCCAACTATAGACTTTTCTTCAAAATATTCATCCCATATTCTTTTGCATTGTAATTTTACTGTGCTTTTAGGTAACATATCTTCAAATGAAATACTATTAAAAAGGGATTCATCATCCATCTCTATAATATTTTGCATACCAAGGAAAATATTTCTATGACCACCTTCAGTTTGTCCTTGTACCTGTACTCCTTGGTTGTCATCAATTTCCATGGGTTCTTCTTTTGAAGATTCAGTTTCATCCACATTTCTACTATCTCTTTTTCGATCATACAACCTTGTTCTTGTCTTTTTATTCCCCATCACAAATTGCTCAAGTTTGAATTCACATGCATGCACAAAAATAAAATGCATTCAAACTTTTTGATGTTTGCATTGGATAAAGTGTCACCTAATATCATGGAGGTGTGACTATTTTTTACAATGAAAACAAGATGTAAACCCATCATTATGTATGTGGAAATTGTTGTCTGGAATCTTCTCCTCTATGAGAAAGCCTGATTTGATAAAAGTAGATGATCCTAGTTGATAGGATATTATGGCCTTATCATTTGTCGTGTTTGACTCTTCTTGATCATTTGGGATATAAATTTGATCCAGGGTAGATTTTGTATGTTCTTTAACTATAAGTATTGTTTTAGGTTACGTTTGACCACCTTTGTAAGATGTTTACTGAATTTATTATCATTAAGAGCTTCGTTTATAGTGGATTGGGTTATTTATTCATCCTCAATTTCACTTATTTCACTAGTTGTAACACTAATGTGATCTTCCCCATCAAAGTATTTTCCCCAAGGGTTCCCTTCTTCAAACATTTTTTCTCTTGTTCTAGGGGTCATATGTGATTGTTCTGATCTTCAATCTAAGGTAAGATAATGTATGAGACCTAAGACTAGGAAGCAATAAAAGGATATGATTCTAAGATGGGATATGAAAATGGTATGGTATGGTATGAGAAGCTAAGAATGCAAGAGCTCAAAGGAAACTCTAGGTCCAAAGTTGGTTATGATGTAAAGGCTTTATTTGTGTTATGATGGATAGACACAAGGACCAATGATCAAGAGAGGGTATGTAGGAGATGATGGACTCCAAAAGGATTTCCCTACTCAAGGATAATGGTACATTCCCTAACTTAAGGATGATGAACCTCAAGTGATGTGGGTGATAGATAGCCAATGGTTTGATTTCAAAACCTAGGAAGCGTAGTCTAAGTGCAAGCTAAAGGTTTTTTTGAGCAATAGTGGATATGCAAGGGTGTAGGATATGCAAGCACTAGGTGGAATGCAAGGATTGATAGCCCCAAGAAATCTAAGTGATAGGTTCATTTTGGATGCTTTTGTTGTTTGATGTTTTTGGGTTTTGCAAGGTTTAAGGTGTTGCAAATTAGTAGGTGTGATGTTTGTTTCAGGTCTATTTTTGAACACACATGCAAGAAATAGTAGAAAAATGTTTGATTTTAACAATACAAGCACAAATCCTAAGGTTGGCAAGGACTATATTCACTAGATTCCACGTGGGTTTCCCCAACCGCACTTATTCTTAGCGAGAGACTTAGAAGCTTTCCCACACTAGCTCCCCTCCATGGCACTCACTTCTCAGGCCAACCAAGATTTGAGCCCTCATGAATCTCCCATGACAGACTCTTCACCTCTACTAAGAACTACGAGAATGTGGATGCCTTGTAAATGACCGTTATTGCACTAGCAAATAGAAAAGGATTTTGGCAACTACAAACAAGAGGTGTCTAGTAAGGGCATCCGTTCGAGTGGTTATACATGTAGCAAGATTAGCTCTGATAAGGAGGATTCCCAACCTACAAAGGTTACACTCTATAGGATTTATGGGGATTCACTTGTCGGCATAACACATCCGCACTCGTGGTACTTGAACTTTCCTCAAGCACCCATTTTATATATCGGCTGGAAGTAGCTTGGATTTAGCCTGTTACCGGTTGGGTCATTCCCTTGGGGTTAGTACTTTTTTCCCACTAAGGCAGGCACCTCTAAAGGATTAAACACAGATGATGGGTCTGGTTTCTAATCACCAAGTTTGCACAAGGTGAGAGCATACTCCCTACCATCTCAAGCATAACAAACAGTGTTCATTCATCCCCTAGTTAAATCTATATGGCGGAAGACAATTGCTCGTTTTAATGCACCAATTGAAATGTGTTCTAAGCTAAAAGACAATCGATTTCAAAAATAAAATGTCTTTGGCCAAATGTCCTGCAAAACCATAGATTAGTAGTTTTTCAATATTAGTCTTCAACAGTCGACAACTACACCACTTGTTAGTCCAAGCATTAGCTACAAATATTCATAGTAAAGCACAATGAAAATATAAGCATGAACATAAAATAATATAGCAATGAACATATAAACATCAGAACAAAAAATAAATTAAAAAAATTACCAAATCTTATACATATTAGATGCTTGATTTTCCTATTCAACCCTGTGACAAATGCAAATGATTAGAAAAGTATCTTGTTGTTCAGTATTAAATAGTTATTTAAGAGAAAAAAGTAAATCATAATAGAAATAGTTCATTAAAAAGTGGATAAAAAATGGAAAAAGCCAAAAAAAAAGACTAGTAAAAGTTGACTTAAATAGATATTTCAATAAAAGCTGGACAAAAAATGGGAAAAATCTAAAAAACATATTCACTACACAATCAATGAAAATAGAAAGAAATTTGATGAAAATGGAAACAATCAAAAAATCAAATTCAAATAAATCATAGTTTTGGCCAATTACCATCTGGTCGAACAGTATTCGGCCGAACACAATTCGGCCAATTTGGATTCAGCCGAATCCAATTCGGCCAAATCCATCCACATGGCAGGTGACATGGCAGAAAAGTCACCATTTTATCAAATTTCTAAAAGTTTTCAACTTCTACTGAATATTTCTTCAATCAATTTTTTTTTTAAATAAAATAAAAATACTCTTTTGTAGAGCTCACAGTGCTAAATCCAAATATAAATATATATATATTGATTAATTTTAGATTAATTTTAGTATATAAATATTTGAAAATATTGCAAGTAGGTTGTTCAAAGTCAAAAAGAGGCTCAGTTGAAATTAAATAAAAAATAGTAAATCATCATAAAACAAATTGCAAAATATATGATTCCCTAGAGCAGATAATCCTCTTCAAAATGGTATATTTTGTTTTTTGAAAATGAAAAAAAAAAAGTTGATGTCAACTGAAAATTACCAAATTCGAGTAATTTTGACTTTAAAATGTTATTACGAGAAAAATATACATCAAAATTTTTATTTTTTTTCTATGCCCTAGATATTGAAGCTAGTTATCTGGGAAAAAATAAATTAGGAGAAAATGAAAAAAAATTCTATATGTTTCTTGACGTCAACTGAATGTCACTTTTTCTTGAAATTTTTAGCATAACAAAATCTGCTTTTAAATTGATAAAAATATATCAATTTTTCTTTTAAAAAAATTTGAAAAATTATAGGAATAAACTTCAACAAAAGTTCTACATTTTATTACTTTACATCATTTTAAAATTCAAAACATAAATACCACTTTTATGTGGTTGAAGTTGAGAACTTTTTCTCATGTTGGTCGATTCCTTTATAAAGTGTGACACAGGTCTATACTTTTACCCTTATGTAATAAAAGAGGAATTTTTTTATGTAGAGGTGTATCTCTATGAAACAAAGGCACCACTTTGTGAAACAGAGGTGTAGTTTCATAGGCTAAGCCTCAAAATAACTTTTGGGACCTGAAAAATGATGTTTTTTACCAACCCAATTAGGAAACCTATAAGACAAGGCTATATGAAACTTGAAAAAATAAATATATTTTTAAAATATGTTATGTTATATACTCAAAAGATCTCTAAATGAAGCAAACATTAGATCTCCTAGAAAACATGCAAGAAACCCTAGTTTGACAAAACCTTAGAAACCCTAATTTTTGCAAGAAGAGTTGAAAAGCTTGAAAAATTAGAGTGTTATAATGAAAAATTCCTTCATAAAAAGGTTTCAAAGGTTAGTCAAACCCTAGATATAGCTTAAAATGATCAAATACAAAGCACAAAACAAAAGCACACTTCTTGGTGATGAAAGTGGTGACACTATTTTCAGCTTTTGTCTCTCCCTAGTGATGCCTATCAGATATAACTAATTTGAGAGATCTTTATGGTGCATCGTACTCATGACCCTCTACTATTTGCAAAGTTCCCATGTTTGAAGATCCATTTTTAGGTTCCAAAATTGGCTAAGTATGGAAATTTTGATGTTTCAAGATTTTCCTTGCCTTACTTTCATCCTTCCTCAATCATTCTTGATCTTCTTCTTCTCCCCTTCTTCCTGTCTTTTGATATCTTTTCCTATAATTTTTGGATTCACCCATCAAGCTTAACCCTTTCCCTTTCCCTCTACCCCCATCCCTTCCTTTTGGAAAATCAACTAAGTGTCGGTGTTTCATGGTGATGGAACTTCAAATTTTTGCTACTTGTGTTCCATTCCTACCCTACCTAGTGTTATTGGTCTTTCATGGTGTTGGAAATTTCTTAGGGTTGGGGTTTTTAGCTTTTCCTACATGTAAAACCATTGTGTTTATTTTACGCCTTGGTTGGGATCTATTTCGTTGTTACCTTTTGAGGGGTTTTAAAATAACTTATGTCCTATCGTTCCATCTAGGTTGGGTCCCTTTGGTCTCAAATATTTTATTTCCTCCACTAGGTTTTATTTTCCTAAGTCTTGGTTGGCCCCATGTTTCATCATTTAAAAACAACTTATGTCATTGTTTATCATTGGTCTAGTGATGTCCCCTTGTCCTCTTAATACATGTTTTATTTTGTAGAGGCATCAAATTCGTGTTGTCATTGATCAATTGCCTTCAGATATCAAGGATTTCCTGCCATCGTGTGATCGGGAATTGCAGGATCTTTATTGATCGTGATATCATGGGCGGGTGCCATGTGCCTTTCTAAAGGATGAAATTCATGTGACCGTTGATCAACTGTCGTTTGATCTCAGCCGTTCCCCGCCATCCTGCAATGGCCCCACCACAATGCTTTGGTTGATCACGATATCACGGACGGGCGCCATGTGTCCTATCTGGAAAGGACGATGGGGATAGACTTTGAGTGACCGGCAATCAAATATTGTTAAGATCAATGGCTTCCTGCCATCGTGTGATCAGAAGTTACAGGATCTTTACCAATCGCAATATCGTGGGCGGGCACCACGTGTCTCATCTGATGAAGCCATAGGAATAAAGGAAATATTGTGGTACATTAATCTAGCCTTAAATACATTAAAAGGCGAGTTACTAAAGTGCTCTTAAGGTGCACGTGTTTTAAATCGACGGATCTATTATAATCTTGGTGGGAAAGTTGCTCGATGGATAATGATAAGGCTAGCAACTATGTTGAAGGAACAAGATCATTGGTGCTCAAGATCTATGATTTCCCGCCATCGCGTGATCCAAAATTGCAAGATCTTTACCGATTATGATATCGCGGGCGACCACCACGTGGACTTCCTTGGCAGCGTATGGTATGGTGGGCCCCTTATTTTTGATGTTGGCGATTGTGTCAGCTTATTTTGAAGACCGTCGTTTAATCATTTGATCTAACTAAAGGATTGATGGCTAGAATTTAAATCTGCATCAAATATGGTTGGAGTCATTCATGCAACGTGTGAGTGAGCTTTAATGGAGGATGAGACACTTACTAACATGATTTAATCAATAAATTAGATGTTGTGGTTACAACGATTTCCTGTTTTGCTTTAATGGCATTCTTGGCGTGGGTTTCTTGTGGTTTTTTGTTATTGCATCAACTTTTCTCAGCTAACATGATGAACAAGAATATTCTCCAGAGTGATGGCTGTTGTAACAATTTTTGGAATATCACTAAGTGTGCCAATTGATTAGGGACATGTGTACTTGCTGGCCTGATGCTTGTTTGCTCCTTCATTTTCTATAAGAAGGATTTCAAGGCCAGAAGTATGGGTTAGCAATTTAGATAATTTTTGTCGAGTCTAGGTGAAGTTGCAGAACAAATTGTAAAGTCTAATGGTTTTAGAGAGAAATGCAATTTAGGTTTTGAGTCATTCTGTAATAGGTTTTGAGTTCATGGGGATTTAATGTTGCATAACAGTACTAGCATTTGAATTTAAATGATAAATTCAAGCTCATGTCTCTCCATTGTACATGCATATCTAAACTTTGAATAAAATAACTAAGGGTTGTTTCATTAATCTCACTATTGTGGTGTGTATGATTCTATTTTAGCTTTAATTCAAGGAATTAATTAAAATCCTTGAATGGGATTATAGGCAGGTGTGTACTATATAAGGATTTGATAAGTAGTATTGAGTCAGAATACATATTGATGATATTATAATGCAATGTCATCAAGGATTTCATATGTTATGTGTTAAACTTGTCATATACCCTTAGATGCTTATGAATTTGACTCCTCCAATGGATAAATGGCACTGATCTAAGTTGTAATTACCCATATGATTCAATATTTGTTTGTCTTTGTCTAGAGCTTGCTACAAATTGCAAATCAATGAATATCTTATACTATGGATTGTGTTTAGTTATCTCATGCTTCAGGTAGTTGATATTATCGATGAACAACCGATTCTATTCAATATTATCCTATCATGTCGAGATATTAAGTGGGATTATCTGTTATTATTCATGTTGTTTATGATAATGGTGCAAAGGTTATAAACACATTAAGGGATCACCCTCCCGGGTCTTGCAAAGACCGAAGTCTAGGAGGCTTTTTAAAGTCCTCATCAGTTGGTTCGGGTCCTTTGAGCTTCCCTTGATTAGAATTGGCAATTCCATAGGTAGATTAGAAGACCAACCTGGTTGCAGTGTTGAAAGGAACCAACAAAATGGCGACTCTACTGGGGAGCTAAGTTTAATATTTCTTGTTAATGTGTCGATTGTCCATTTTCCATAGATTTTTCATAGTGTTTTTGTGATTTGATGGTTGAGCCTATAATTATGTGTTAGGTTTTTCCACTTCTTCTATTTTCATAAGCGTTAAGAGTTATGTTGTAAAGCACTTTTGTGTGTTGTTAGTACGAGGTTCCAAAGGTTTTCATTCTCCACCACGTGTCTTTAGGTATTTGGTATTCCCAAGAAAATTGGGTGATGACTCTGAAGTCTCTGCACCAGTGTGCATTTTATTTTGAAAGGTTTATTATAACTAGAAAGAACTTTTGGACAAGTATGAAGAACGAATAACACTAGGTCATTCATGAAGAATCATCAGGAACATAAATTGGAAGGTGAACTTCCCAAAGTGAAGAAGAAGGACTGGATAAAGAAAAGACCAGAATCTAGTAATGCTTCTCCCACATCATAGGACTTTGTTCACCAAGGTATGAGTAAGCTTTTACACCCTATCCTTGAGAATCTTGAAGAGGTGTCTAGAAATTTAGAGTAAGACAGTTGTGTATTTTTTGATTCATTATTTAATACACCAATTCAAGAAGATGTGACATGTCAGAATAAAGGGCTTGTTAGTGTCAAATATGCTAAAAAGCAAAGAGGTAGGAGTAGAAGTCGAAGCCATCACAGATAATGCACTAGTGATGTGCCTCCTCCTGTTGAAAATGATGTAAACCCTTTATTATCTGAACATGTAATGGAAGGGGTCAATTTAATAGATCTAGATGATACATCAAGTTCTGATGTGACTTTGCCTAACCTTGATGATGTTTTTGGAGACATTAATTCCTTGAAATGGGAAATCCAAGAGGAAGCTGAGCTCAGGAGGAAAAGAGAAAAAGAAAGGGAAGTAGAGTTGAGGAATGGTGTGATTGAAAGGGATAAGTTGATGAGACAGTTGGAAACAATGAAGCTCCTAAACCAAGACGAACCTAAACCAAGTGTTGAGGGTCCGGTTGTACAAAAGGTTGCTAATAAGGAAGCAAAACCTATGTCTAAAGAAAAACCAATAGGCAACATTGATGTCCAACCCAAACCTGCCAACCCAAAACCCTCAAATCATGTTAAGTCTCAACCGAGTAATACAAACCTTAAGCCTATCGTGGATAAGGGAAAACAAAAGGTTGAGGGGATTAAAATAAATGAGAAAGTGACTCCCCATTCCACTTAACAAGATCTCCAGCCACATGTGTCATTTCAAACAGAATCTACCTTAGAAAAGGTTAAGGAGAGTGAGGCTCTAGTAGAAGAGTTGGAGAGAACAAAGATTGAGGCTGCAAATGCAGAAATGAAGAGGAAAATAAGTTTCCTAAAGATGTCAAACATGGATGAGGCTACACAAGCTGCAACCTCATCAAATCACCAAGATGTTTTAAAGGGAAATCCTAAAACTAATCCAGACCCCACCATAAATAATTCTAGCCTCAAGACTCATGCAAATACGTCAAAAATCAAAATCAAGATGGTTCTAGAGTATAAAATTTAGGGTATGGTGTTGATCCTCAGATGAATGAAGGATTATTTTAAAGATGACCTATACAGTTGGAAAGGTATAGGCCATTATTCTTTGATGGTATCCCTGGTTATCCAAATCCCATCCCTGCTGACTTAAGAGAAAAGATGAAAAATTTTGCTGGCAATAATGTTGTGACATTAGAGGAACACTTGAAAGCTTTTATGGATATGCTAAATGATTATGAGGTAGAACATGAAGATTTTGTAATGAAATTGTTTGTACAATCTCTGGTAGATGTGAGGGATTGGTATAGAGGTCTACCTAATGCTAGTATTGGTTCATGGGACAAGTTTGAAAAGTCTTTCAAGGAGTAGTATGGTGATAAAACTAATGCTAGTTTTATGTTAAATGAATCTAATAACATCAAGAAGTCATTGAATGAGCCTGTGACAGAGTTTAATTTAAGATTTCAGAAAGCAATGTATAAATTGTTTCAGGTTTTGAGGCTTGATGAAAATGTTTGTTTAACTACATATTTCAATGCTTTTGATGCTAAAATGGCATATCTCCTGAGAGATAAGGACCCTCAGACTATGAGGGATGCATTTAGGGTGGCTATAAATATGAGAGTAATAGAAAAGCTTCTAGGAAGTATGGTAGGAGAGAAGAACCTACACTTTTAAAAAATCCTAAGAATAAGACTAAGAAGATTCCAAGTGCAAAGCCTAAGGATGATGAAAAGTGGCAAAAGGTTTACAATACTCTGAAAGACATAAAGAAAATTGTTGCTAAGCAAGAGAATGGTATAGGAAATGAAAGGAAACCTTATAATAAAAATGATAGGCCACTCAGGTTGCAAAATTATCCTTATAATACAAATTGGAAAGATGGAAAACCAATTTTCCCTAGCTAGAAGCCTAAAAATGATCAGCATACACCAGACCCCTTGCAGAAACATTCAATGAATCTGGTGGCAGGTAGACCATGGTGTGAAGTGTGTGAACATCCACATGATAAAAATTATTGTGGTGTTGCTCAATTGCTTGTTGTTGAGGAAGTGGAAGGGGATGTTCATGATCAAACATTAGAATATGAGCAGGATGATGTAGATGTTTGTATGGCCAGATCATACATTGATGAGGCAGAATGTTCTTTTGATGATGAAATACAGGAAGTTGATGTGGATAATCAGAGGCAAAGAAGTGATATGTATCAACAGATATTTTCTGATGAGGAAGGTGATTTTGATCATAATGCTTGCAATATGGAACAGGCTAAAGATTTAGTGTCCTTAAGGAGACCATTAGAAGAAGAGATTGCAAGATTGACTGAAGAAATGGTTGCTCAAATGAGAAGTTCACTTCAATTGAGAAATAGAACTGTGGTTGATGAATAGGGTAAACCTGCTAGCCTATTTATTAAAGAACAAAAGGATAAAAATAGAGGTGTTAAGGTTGACAACAAAAAGGATGCTATAAAATTCAAAGAAGTTAAGAGTGATAAGGTTTGGGCTAAAAATAATGAAACCCCAAAGCCTCAAGAAGATGTGACTTCGTCACTGGTGAAGACCAAGGTGATTACAAAGGTAGTTGAACCTGTTGTAGAAGATAAGAAGCAAAAGAAGCTAGGAGGAAGTAATCAGCCAGGAAGAAAAGAAAATGATGAAGGTATGATGTCTAATTTTCCTAAATGTACACTTGTGGATATGTTTCATGTTCTTTCTCAAGTTAAGGTAACCATACCTCTGTTAGAAATGATGAGAATCAATGAACTCAAAGAAAAGACAATAGCCTTGATCACAGATGTTACTAGTAATAAGACTAAGCAAGGAAGTAGTAAAGAAGTGAAGGATAAAGAGAAAGAAAAGGAAGTGGAGGGAATTGTATCATAGATTCCTCCTGTATATTTAGGAAATTCTATTAACATGTGCCTTGAAAATATAACCCCTTTATTCTTATGTGTGGATATAAATGGGAAAACTTTAAGGAACTGCATGATAGATTCAGGGGCATCAAATAATGTTATGCTAGTCAAAATAATGGAGGCAATGGGTTTGATAGTAGATACTGCTCAAGGTAAATGTTATGCTATGGATTCAAGAGAAGTGCTAGTTATTGGAACTATTAGAGAATTGCCTTATAAATTGACTCAATACCTTGACAAGGATTTAATCATGAATGTATTAGTTGCAGACATCCAACCTCATTTTGGAATTCTTTTGTCAAGAAAATGGAATGCATCAATGGGGGGTAACATGCAATGTGATTTGTCATTTGCTACTTTCTCTATTGATTGTAAGGATGTCAAAATTGAAAGAGAATCAAAAGTACCTCATATGATTGAGCATGTCCCGATTGAGAATATGACATGTTTTATTGACAGTGGTATAGATGAATATAGGGTTGAGGAATTCCCTAACAATTGTGATAAGCCTACTGCATTGATTGATACAAAAATAAAACAATTGTCAGAATCTAATGACTTGTGGACTATGTATTTTGATGGTGCAAGTTCAAAAGAAGTGTCTGGTGCAGGTGTCTTGTTGCGATCACCAAGTGGAAAGACATTCAGGTTTTCTTTCAACCTGTTATTTGAATGCACAAATAATGTGGCAGAGTATGAAGCCTTGTTATTAGGGTTGAGATTGGCTGAAAAACATGGGATAAAGAAGCTCAAGGCAATTGGGGATTTTGAGCTTGTGGTCTCCCAAGTTAGATCCAAGTTTGTATCAAAGAACAAGAGGTTGAAACAGTATAGGAATTTTGTTTGGGATGAATTGGAGAGCTTTGATGAATTTGGCATAGGATGGATGGAGAGAGGTCAGAATAAGGTGGCAGATTTATTAGCTAATATTGCAATAAAACCAGATGATATGTCTTATGCTGGAATTTCAAAGGTTGAGGTGCAAACTAGGCCATCTTTTCCTGATAACATAAAAAATTGGCAATTTTTTGATAATGATGATGATATATTAAGATTTTTCAATTGTGTGGGTGAATATGAAAATCAAGAAATTGACTTTGGAGCTTTTGTTGAAAATATTGATGGTAAGGATACTATATTTGGAAATGAGGTCAATCAATTAAATACATACACAATTCCCAAGGGTCTAGTTGTACTAGAAAGAGTGTTTGATAATCAAGAAAAGACAAAGGCTAATCACATTGCTTCCCATCCTGATGACTTGGAAGAGATAAATCTTGGAACAAAAGCATCCCCAAAGAAGGTGTATACTGGAAAGAAAATGTCACCAAAGGTGAGAAGGATACTAATTGAATTATTAAGGAAGTTTAGGAATGTGTTTGCATGGTCCTATGATGATCTTAAGGCATACATGGAGGATATTTTCCAACATTAGATTTCTTTGCGTGATGATGCCAAGCCATTCAGACAAAAGCAAAGGCCTATTAATCCAACTTTAGCCCCTAAAATGCAAGAAGAATTAATGAAACTAAGGGATGCAAGAATCATCAAGCCGATTAGACATTCATCCTGGGTGTCAAACTTGGTACCAATACGGAAGAAAAATGGAGACATCAGGTTATGTGTAGATTTTAGAAATTTGAATGTGTCTTCATTAAAAAACAAATATCCATTACCCAATATGGAAGCCATGTTGCAATGAGTGACAGGCTGTGAATTATTGTCTATGATGGATGGTTTTTTTGGTTATAACCAGTTATTGTCAAAGAGTATGAGAAGTTTAAGAGAACTTTCACCACACCATAGGGAACATATGTTTATGTAAGAATGTCATTTGGTCTAACAAATACAGGAGCTACTTTTTAGAGAGACATGGATATGGCATTCTCAGATTTCATTAATTTGTTTTTGGTGATTTACCAAGATGACTTGGCAGCATATTCTAAAAAGGAAGAGGATCATTGTGAGCATCTAGAGAAGATATTCATTAGAGCTCCAGAGTATGGTATTTATTTGAATCCAAAGAAGGGTGTGTTTGGAGTACTAGAGGGAAAATTATTGGAACATATTATTTCCAAGGATGGAGTAAAAATTGATCCAGAGAGGGTAATTGCAATTGATAAAGTTACACAACCCCGAAATGTCAAAGGAATACAATCTTTCTTTGGACAAATAAAATTTTTAAGGAGGTTTGTGACAAATTTTGTTGAGATAGTTTGCCCCATTTCCAAAATGCTCAAAAAAGAAGCCAAAGTTGAATGGGATAAGGAGCCCGTGTAGGCTTTCCAATCCACTAAGCAAGCAATAAAGGAGGCTCATGTGTTAAGAACCCCTGATTTTTCCAAACCTTTACAGATTTTCTCATTTGCTTCATTCCACACAATTGCAGTTGTGTTATTGCAAAAGAATGCAAAAGGTTTTGAACAACCTGTAGCCTTTTTCAGCAAAGCTTTACAAGCTACAGAACTTAAGTATGATATAAATGAAAAATAGGCATATGCACTGGTAAAAGTAGTAAAGGATTTTAGGCCTTATTTAAAGGGAGCTACTGTAATTTACTATGTGCCTAGTGTTGTTGTTAAGGACATCTTCACACAACAAGAAGTGTCAGGAAGAAGGTGTAGGTGGATAAATAGGATTTAGGAATTCAATATTGAGGTTCAGATTACTAAACTTGTAAGAGGACAAGGATTGGCCAAGCTTATGGCCCAAAGTAATCTAGAATCAAATCAGATAAATTTGTTAGAAGAGAAGAATAGATCACACATATGTGATCTGGAGCACTCTGAGTGGTATGAAGATGTGATATATTATTTACAAAGAATGAAATGTCCTAACAATTTAAGTGAAAATGAGAAAAGGACATTGAAGTTACATGCTATCAAATATGTTATCGTAGATGGAAAGTTCTGGTGGAGAAATGGAGGTGTCATGTTGAAGTGTGTTGACCAAGATCAAGCAAAAGAACTTTTGAGTGAGATACATGGTAGAGTTTGTGGAGGACATTATATGGCTAAAACAACTGCACATAAGATAATGAGGGCTGGATTTTGGTGGCCTACAATTTTTAAGGATGCACACCAACTAGTGAAGACATGTGATGCTTGTTAATGTTTCTCTGGTAAGTTAAAGTTTTCTAGTAACTTGCCTCTAAAACGAATTATAGTACAAGCTCCATTCTAGTAGTGGGGTATTGATTTTGTAGGAGGGATAGCATGTAAATCTAGTGGAGGCCATTCATGGATATTGGTGGCTACTGATTATTTTACCAAGTAGGTGGAAGCAATTCCAACAAAGAAAGACACTAGTAAAGTGGTAATTGACTTCCTGATGAGCAACATATTGACTAGATTTGGGTGTCTAGAAAGGATTGTATCAGATAATGCAATGTGTTTTAGGTTTGAGGAATACATAAAATTTTGTGAGAAGCATGGCATCCAAATTTCTTATTCATCACCATACCACCCATGGGGAAATGGACAAGCAAAATCAAGCAATAAAATCTTGATGAAGATTCTTAAAAGAATCATGGATCAGAATAAAAGGGCTTGGGATTCTAAGCTGAGATTAGCCATCTGGGTAGATAGGGTAACTATGAAGAAGGCAATAGGTTGTGCCCCATTTGAATTGGTTTATGGGATAAATGCCAGGTTGCCCCAAAATAACTTAATGGAAATGTATAAGTTTGTCCATATGTATGATAATAAAATTGATGATGAGATGCAATTGAGAGTGGAAGCTCTTATAGAATTGGATGAAACTAGGAGGGAAGCACAAAAGAGAAATGCAAAGTTGCAGTTGCAAGTAAAGAATTTGTATGACAAGAGGGCAACTGCTAGGAGTTTCAAAGATGGAGATTTGGTTTTAATGTGGAATGCCAGACTGGAAGATAAAGGGAAACATGGGAAATTTGATGCAATCTCGTTGGGTCCATTTTTGATTAATGGTAAGTGGGGTGAAGATTCGTACTTCCTCCAAGATATGACAGGGGATATTCTTGAACTGCCAGTTCATGGATAGTTCTTGAAGTTATACTTCACTTGAAGTATTCTTTTCCATGAACAATAGTTTAGGTTTGTATATTTTGTATATATTTTGTATATAGTTTGGGTTGTTTTTTCTGAATAATCCCTTTTTGTTCGTCTTTGCATCTTGGTCTGCTCTACCTAAGATTCTAAATTCTCGCTTCATTCCAATGGAATGAATGTCCCCAACTGGAGCCACTGATGGAACTTCAAATTTTTGTTCCTTGCATTCCATTCCTACCCTGCTAGTGTTACTGGTCTTTCATAGTGTTGGAAATTTCTTAGGATTGGGTTTTTAGTTTTTCTTACATGTAAAACCCTTGTGTTTATTTTACGCCATGGTTGGGATCTATTTTGCTGTTACCTTTTGAGGGGTTTTAAAATTACTTATGTCCTATCGTTCTGTCTAGGCTGGGTCCCTTTGGTCTCAAATATTTTATTTCCTCCATTAGGTTTTATTTTCCTAAGTCTTGGTTGGCCCCGTGTTTCATCATTTAAAAACAACTTATGTCATTGTTTACCATTGGCCTAGTGATGTCCCCTTGTCCTTTTAATAAATGTTTTATTTTGCATAGGGATCAAATTCACGTTGTCATTGATCAATTGCCTTTAGATATCAATGGTTGCCCACCATCGCATGATTGGGAATTACAGGATCTTTATTGATCGCGATATCATGGGCGGGCGCCACATTCCCTTTATGAAGGATGAAATTCATGCGACTGTTGATCAACTGTCATTTGATCTCAACCATTCCCTATCATCCCACGATGGCCCCACCATAATGCTTTGGTTGATCATGATATCACGGGTGGGCGCCACGTGTCCTATCTAGAAAGGCTGACGGGGATAGAGTTTGAGTGACCATTGATCAAATATTGTTAAGATCAAGGGCTTCCCGCCATCACGTGATCGGAAGTTACAAGATCTTTACTGATCACGATATCACGAGCAGGCACCACATGTCTCATCTGATGAAGCCGTAGGAATAAAGGAAATATTGTGGTACATTACTCCAACCTTAAATACATTAAAAGGTAGGTTACTAAAGTGCTCTTAAGGTGCACGTGTTTTAAATCAACGAATCTATTATAATCTTGGTGGGAAAGCTGCTTGATGGATAATGATACTTGGCTGGTGACTGTTGAAGGAACGAGAACATTGTTGCTCAAGATCTATGGTTGCCCGCCATCGCATGATCCAAAATTGCAAGATCTTTACAGATTGCGATATCGCGGGCACCCGCCACATGGACTTCCTTGGCAGCGTATGGTATGGTGGGCCCCTTATTTGCCATGTTGGTGATTGTGTCAGCTTATTTTGAAGATAGTTGTTCGATCATTTGATCTAACTGAAGAATCAACGGCTAGAATTTAAATTTGCATCAAATATGGTTGGATTCATTCATGTAATACGCAAGTGAGCTTTAATGACAGATGAGACGCTTACTGGCATGATTTAATCAATAAATTAGATGTTGTGGTTACAATAGTTTCCTATTTTGCTTTGATGGCATTCTTGGTCTGGGTTTCTTGTGGTTTTTTGTTATTGCATCAAATTTTCTTAGCTCACATGATGAACAAGAATATTCTCCAGGGTGATGGTTGTTGTAACATTTTTTGGAATATCGCTAGGTGTTCCAATTGGTTGGGGACATGTGTACTTTCTAGCTCGATGCTTGTTTGCTCCTTCATTTTCTATAAGAAGGATTTCAAGGCCAGAAGTATGGGTTAGAAAGTTAGATAATTTTTGTCGAGTCTAGGTGAAGTTGCAAAGCAAATTGTAAAGTCTGATGGTTTTACAGAGAAATGCAATTTAGGTTTTGAGTCATTCTATAACAGATTTTGAGTTCATGGGGATTTAAGGTTGTGTAACAGTACTAGCATTTGAATTGAAATGATAAAATCAAGCTCATGTCTCTCCATTGTACATGCATATCTGAACTTTGAATAAAATAACTAAGGGTTGTTTCATTCATCTCATTGTTGTGGTGTGTATGATTCTATTTTAGCTTTAATTCAAGGAATTAATTAAAATGCTTGAATGGGATTGTAGGCAGATGTGTTTTGTATAAGGATTTGATAAGTAGTATTGAGTTAGAATACATATTGATGAGATTGTAATGCAATGTCGTCAAGGATTTCATATGTTATGTGTTAAACTTGTCATATACCCTTAGATGTTTATGAATTTGACTCCTCCAATGGATAAATCATACTGATCTAAGTTGTAATTACCCGTATGATTTAGTATTTGTTTGTCTTTGCCTAGAGCTTGCTACAAATTGCAAATCAATGACTATCTTCTACTATGGATTGTGTTTAGTTATCTCATGCTCCAGGTAGTTGATATTATCAATGAACAACTGATTCTATTCGATATTATCCTATCGTGTTGAGCTATTAAGTGGGATTATCTGTTACTATTAATGTTGTTTATGATAATGGTGCAGAGGTTGTAAACACATTAAGAGATCTCTCGAGTCTTGCAGAGTCTGAAGTGTATGAGGATTTTTAAAGTCCTTGTCAGTTGGTCTAGGTCCTTCGAGCTTCCCTTGATTGGAGTTGGAAATTCCATAGGTAGATTAGAAGACCAACTTGGTTGCATTGTAAAATAGAACCAACACATAGGTCGAGCTTCAACCTTTCCCTTTACCTCTTAACTTTAATTTGGTAAGAGGTAAACCTACCGTCTGACCCCCAATTCCCATTTTCTCTTCGAAATATGAGTAAGTGTTTACCTTTCGAACATTAGGGATCGAGTTTCCCCTCTACACTCTCCCTCTTCCTCATTTTTTCTTTCATTTTTTCTTCCCCCCAAATCCTAAAAGTTAACTAAGTGTGAATTTTTTGGAGGTGGTTTCAACCCTTCCTTTTAAAGGTAAGACATAGTCATTCCCCCTGGCCCTCAACTTCTAACATTCGATTAGTCCTTTTGGACTTCAATGTTCACCCTTTCCTCGTACACTTTCCATTGATTAGCGGTATGCAGTAAGTTGGATGCTCAAAAGGTCCAATTCCCAATGCTAATGTAGATTTCAGTGTTGATAAAGAATATGGAGTATAAGGTATCGGGATTCCCAAGCTTTGACATCTGATGGAAATGATATTGTTTTTGACTTGACAGGTCATTTAATGATTTGAAAGGCTCTCCTTTTAGGCCTAATGGCCCAATCATCCTCACATTTGGAATTTTTTCACATGACACCATTAATCTTACAACGACACTCTCCTGCTTTCTTAGTTTATATTTTCTTTAATGTTTACTGCTTCATACTTGAACTTAAATGAGAACAAGTGGTGTAATTAGTGTTACAATCCCTTCCCATCTATATGAAGCTTATCTGCTTTACATATAGGGATACCCACCTAGGTTCTATAGAGCATGAAGTGCAGGTGAGAAATTTTTTAAATCCATCTCCTATTTGTTGGCTCCTAATATTGAATTCCTTGAGCATGAGATTTGGTTTCCCTTTAAAGGGTCTTCAAGGTTCAGTGAGATAAAACACCAACAAAAAGCACAACGTCACAAAATAGAGGCACCTTTCTATGAGATAAAGTCACAGCTTTGTGCAACAAAGGTACCACTTTATATTTTGGGACCAGAAAATTCTCTCTTTATTACAAAAACTCCAAAAAAAATCCAAAAAGGGAACTAAAGAGGGATGTGGGTCCCACTAGGCATGCCAAAATGAAGAGGGAGCAAATATTCAAGGAAAACAAAGAGAAGATAAAGAAATACAAAGAACAATACCTTCACCTATACCCTTTTCTTCTCTCCTTGATTGTACGTAAATAGAGTGCACCCTTATTCTATTTGATTTTCTCTTTGATATTGATATGTGAATTGCTCGATGCTCTAGCATAACCTTGATATAATTTAATAATGATAGCATGCAGGTATGATAGTAAATTCTAGATATGAAAATGAAGGATGCAATCCTTTAAATATAGAGTCTTGAAGAGGAAAAATTAATGGATAGAATGATTGATGACGAATAGCTAAGATTGTAGGAGGATGAAGGCTTGGATCAAAGGTGTAGTCATGTGACAAGTGCCACACGAAATAAGGAATTTAGGTTTAGGATCGGGATAAGAATAACAGTCCTTTTGGCAAAGACAAGCATTAAGAGGTTAAATGAGATGAATGGATAAGATAAAAAAGTTGGTTTGAATTTCGGGGAGATGTCTAGGTTCAATGAATATAGAAATGGAGTCAGTTAGACATGTGAAGGGGCACCTATCACATGAGGAAAAACATGAGGAAAAATTTAGATTATGCTCGATGAGAACTAGATGGACAGAGATAAAAGATAAAAAGAAATTAATTAAATAAAGTACTTATTTATTTAATGGGATCATGTGAAGAGATAATAATTAAATAATAATAAATATTTATTTAAATAATGGGCTAGGAATAGGCTAAAATTAGGTGTGGTTGGGTAAGGTTAGATTTTAGCTATCTACACATCTAATCTCAAACATTTATTATAAATATATATTACATATTACATATTTATTTACACATCTATTGTACATCCTACTTTGCATCTCTTCCAATTTTTGGAAATCAATAAATCCATCAATGAAGGGGAAGTTAGTACACTCAGACATCCAATATTAGTAAATTATAACAATATATTTTAGTGCCACCATATTTGCATAGGTGTGATATATGTGAACATTTATTGTAGATATGAAATTCAAATTTAGCTTGAAGTTCAAGGTGGAGAGATGGTTTGAGGACTTGCTTTTTGGGTCAAGGAAATATGTGAAAGATGGGTTTTACTTCACACACAATTTCAAATTTCATAAAACAAAATCATATCAATTTACTTTTTCCAATCTTTTCTTAGATTTTACATACTAATTTTTTTTCATGATCAAAATAATATCCCTCTCAAAAACTCCAAGATATATTCTTAATTTTTTTTTTTAAATTCTAAATCCAATCACATACACATTTCAAAACTCTACTTTTACATCTAAATTACTTATTATTATAATAATTAATCAATCTAATTAATTAATTTATTTTAATTCTTCCATTTCAATAATAATATCTTAATTATTTCCTTAAAAATAGAATGAAAAAATTGCACTACATAATATCCTTATCACTTATGGATCACAAATGAATTAACTTTAAGATCATAAAGGGGACACCAATTTTCGCCTTCAATAAAAAGGATTAATTTTAAGATCAATAAAGAGGGCACCAATTTAGCCTACAATAAAATGAAGTAATTTTAACACCATAAAGGGTACACCAATTTTAACTACAATAAAATGAATTAATTCTAGGATCATAAAGAGGACACCAATTTAACCTACAATAAAATGAATTGATTTTAAGATAATAAAAAAAAGGAACACCTTGAATTTAACCTACAATATGATGAATTAATTTTAAGATCACAAAAGAAATACCAATTTAGAACTACAATTAAATAAATTAATTTTAAGATGATAAAGAGAAAACCCATTTAACTTACAATAAAATGAATTAATTTTAATATCATAAAGGAACACCAATTTAACGTAATATTCATTTCAAAAGATTTGACACAAATAACCTATATAATTCCTCATAATTTCACAGGATCAGGAAATCTCTGTATCAAAAATCAATCCAGGAGCATTTATCAGCAATCTTCTCATTTCAGCCCACCAAACAAGAATTTAAAACAAACCCAGTTCAAAAAGAAAAACAGATTAACATATTTGAAAGGTCTTAAACCAGACGAACTCACAACATTGGTGATATCACTTATTAATAGCTATATTATCAGCGCTCGATGGAAATAGGTAACTGTTTTAACTGCCACCAAGACCCTTTCTGATTTTGTTCACCTCCTCCTCAGTAATCTGGAATGACTGGGCAAGAAGGCTAGGGGGAATGGCCGGATTGGAAGCGAATGTGACCAAGGGAGTAACAGACACCCCTGGATTCTGACTGTTAAATGCAGCAATCAAACTTGCAGGACTGTCGCCCTGGTTTTGAAGGAAATGAATCGTTCCCTTGGGAAAAACTATCACATCGCCGGTATTGACAGTCAGAGAGAAAAACTTGTTGGAAGTATCAACGAAGCCCCCGGTTAGTTTTCCCTGCACGAGAAATTGTTATTCCCAGGGTGTTGACACCCGGTAACACCTCTGTACTTGTAAACGCCACACCAACCCCGAACCGGTTGCTTGTATTCGTTGGGCTGTTCAGAACCAATGTGGTAAAGTGCTTGCCGGTGACCTCACTGGGATTCAGGCAAGGCAACCCATTGAAGAAACTTGTGGAGGATTTGGTATCCGCTACGCAGAAATCCTGCAATGCATCTGGATCTGCACTTACAGTGGAAATTAAAAGCAGTAAAAGGAGAGGAATGGAAGACAGAGGTAGTGAAGCCATCGGAGTTAAGGAAATCGCTTTGCAATGATTTTGCGTTTGAGATTTGTGATGACTGCAACTTATATGGAGCAGTATTTATAGCCGTTGTCTGGCCGAGATGGGGCGCAACAGTTCAAGGCTATTTTTGGTAGATGTTCTGGAGAGCAGATAAACCGTTCTGTGTTTATTTTCTATTTGATAATAGGTAACAATATTTTAGTTCTATTTGATAATAGGTAACAATATTTTAGTTATGTACCGGCTGTTGGGTCCGTTGGACTGAGTCACATGAACACCTCTAGTATAAAAAAATAAAATTATTTTAGTTATTTTTTGTTAGACATTTAAAATTGTTTCGATTGGTAATCATATTTTATTATTTTTGGCATTCTTTGTATTAATTAAATAAATTTAAATTATTTATTTAATAAATTTATCTTTTATTCTTCTTTTTAATATAGTTCATCCTTAATTAAATATTCAACATTATTTAATTAAATTGATAGTTTATATTTGCATTATTTAGCCGTTCAAGGCTATTTTTGGCAAATCTTTTGGAGAGCAGATAAACTGTTTGTGTCTATTTTCTATTTGATAGTAGTTGATAATATTTTAGTTATTTTTTGTTTGATGTTTATAATTGTAATTAAAACTAAGACAATCTAATTTCTTTACTTTTTTCCACTTCATGAATATAAACTTTTATTGTAATTAAAACTAAAAATATCTAATTTCTTTACTTTTTTTCACTTCATGAATATAGTCTTTTATTGTTTTTTTCTCGAAAATTTTATTTTTCTATTTATTTTGCTTTTAATAGCACTTCAAATAATTTCTATATATTTATTTTAAATAACATCTTTTATATTACAATATTAATTATGAAATAAAATATTAGGATTAAATATTTATTTATATGTTATTTGATTATATTTTTTTAATAACAAATGTATTTATTCTTTTATATTATATCAAATATTAAATATAATAAAACATGTAATAAAATTATTTTATTATTTCAATTAAATTGTATATCATGTAAATTATAAATTACCTTTATTTACTTGTTTTTTCCTTTCACAAAGTTTGAATTGGTAGTGAAAAGATGCTTAAAATAACTAATTAAGTTGGAAACATGGAAAAATCATAAAGAAGAGGCATGCCTACAAAACTAGAAGAATATTTTAAAAGTCAAATTATTATGATTAAATATTTACTCTCTTCATTATTATTTAAATGAAATTTAATATATATACTTTTAAATATCTTCTAATTTTAAAGAAATAAAACAAATATCTTAATTTGTTTATTTATTTAATTATTTATTTATTTTCTCTCAAGAAAATTTGGATAATTTTTTTAATAAACAATTACTAATAAGCTTCAAAATTCACTCATATATTCTTTTAGTAATAAATCAAGTATTTGTGTTTCATAGAACAGGAATAAATTCATAACTATTCATCTTAGTTTAAATGTTTTTAACAAAATAATTTAATTAGATTTAATTGTACTGCAAACATTTAAATTTTATTTATTGCAAAAACAAAGTTTCTATTTATGCATAATAATGTTGCTAAAACTTATCAAACACAACTAATTAAAACATAATTATTCTATAACTTTGCAGCTCTTATTAGTTCCTGTGAGGGAACTATAGGCACCACCAAGATCTTAACTAGTTATTAATAATTCTCTTTCTGACCAATGAGTGCTCAAATATTTTTTCTATTTAAATTTTTATTATCTATTATCAATGTATACATGCCAATTATATAAAAAAACATATTTTAAAATTCAATTCTCTTCAATCTAATTGGTAGAAAAATTTCACCTGATATAAGCGATTAATGTAAGGAAGCAAAGGTACACGGAATCGCTTCCTACGCTAATCTTGAGAGGACGATTATGCAAATTCAACTAACTATTATAGAGATTTCAATGGACAAATAAAAATGCATAAATGAAATATCACAATAAACACATAACACAGTAATTACCGTGGGGAAACCCTTCTGGGAGAAAAACCCCACCCTCCAAAACTCACACAATGTATTATCAAATCAAGAAGATTACAATACACTTGCAATGCAAGTTCTTATAGAAGCGCATCACCACAACTTGAACTCAGACTTGGAGAGACTCCTTCTAGCACCCAGTCTTGCAAACTGAACTCGATGATTCAAACACCTCCCCAAGCCCTCCATTTATAGTGATTTACAACCTGGAAACCATGGGCCAAAACCATGGGCAAAACAACCATGCCACATGTTACCCACTTGTCATTTGTAACTCCAAGATGGAAAAACAACCAAGTTAAAATAGCATTTTCGTCCATAATTTTGTCTAGTTTAGACCCCCATAAAATTTATACAAGGAGTTGTTTATACTCTAAAAATAGCCCTCCTATATTCTACTACAGACAAGAAACATTTTTAACAACTCATACACCTTTTTCCAACACATAAACATGTGGAGAACTACCACAAACAAATTCTAATTTTTTTTGGAAAAAGCTTTGCAAGGTTGAGACACAATTCTCAACATTCTCCCACTTGTCGAACACCTTGCAAGAGTCAGGGGATCCAAAGTGTCATGGACTTAATTCCTAGGGGCCGAGAGCCCCATAGACTCTGAACACCATCTGAATTTCTCTGTGCTCATTGGCTTAGTTAATGCATCAGCACATTCACCAAAGTCTCCACCTTCACCAGCTTCACCTTGTCATCCTCGACCATATCTCTCACAAAATGATATTGTACATCAATGTGCTTGGTCCTGGCATGAAATGTTGGGTTCTTCGCTAGGCAGATTGCACTCTAACTATCACTATAAATTGTCACTGCACCCTGTTTGAACTCTATATCTGAACACAATCTCTTTAGCCAGATGGCTTCCTTGCAGGCATGAGTAGCTGCCATATACTTTGCCTCTATAGTGGACAAAGTGACCACAACTTGTTGCTTTCTCATCCAACTGATTGCACCACTGAATAATGTAAACATATATGCACTGGTGGATGTTCTTCTATCAACATCACTGGCCCAATCTGAATCCACGTAGCCTTGAATATCCAAGGAATGCTTGTTTCCTATTCCATGAAAACATATAGAGTACTCTGAGGTACCCCACAAGTATCTAAAAACTCTTTTTACTGCATCCTAATGTGCTTTTCTTGGATTAGACATGTAACGGGAAAGTACTCCCACTGCTTGGGCAATGTCTAGTCTTGTACAGACCATAGCATACATCAAACTTCCAACAACACTCTGATATGGTACTCGACTCATCTCTTCCATCTCCAATGGGGATGTAGGACACTGTGAGCTAGAAAGCTTTGTTCCCATAGTAACAGGAACACTCAATGGTCTGGAATCCTGCATATTGAATCTTCTCAGAATAGTACCAACATACTTACTATGGCCTAGCCAAAGCTTTCTATTTTTCCTATCTCTTATAATCTCCATTCCCAGAATATGCCTTGTTGCACCAAGATCTTTCATTTCAAACTTTGTTGAGAGCTGAGATTTTAATTCTACAATCAAACCTTTTCCTTTGCCAATAAACAACATGTCATCGACATACAAGGCAATAACCAGGAAATAATCACCATCAGACTTGTAATATATACAGTGATCAAATTTAGATCGCAAAAATTCCAAACTCAACACATATGTATCAAACTTTTGGTACCACATCCTAGGACTTTGTTTTAAACCATACAAGGATTTCTTCAACTTACAGACCAAATGAATTTTACCTTTCACCATAAAGTGCTCTGGCTATGTCATATAAATTTCTTCCTCCAAATCTCCATGAAGGAAAGTTGTTTTCACATCCATTTGCTCAACCTCTAGATCATAAGCAGCTGCAATAGAAAGCAAAAAATGAATGGATGTCATTTTTGCTACAGGAGAAAAAATTTCACCATAACCAACTCTTGCAACATGGGAGTAACCTTTTGCAACCAAACGTGCTTTATACTTCTCAATACTTCCATTTGAACCCATCTTTCTTTTGAACACCTATTTACAACGAATAGGCTTTCGTCCTTCAGGAAATGGTACAAGGTCCCATGTGTCATTCTTCTTAAGAGCTACCATATCTTCTTCCATGGCTATTTTCTAGGACTTTGAATCATTCATACCAAGAGCCTCTTCTACAAATCTCGGTTCATCAATATTAGAATTCAAAGCAAATATACGCCTCCAATCATCAGAAGAATATCCATACCTTTCTAGTGCTTTCCTTTGTCTACTAGACCTTCAAACAAGATCTAGTTCAAGTTTAGGTTCAAGTTCTCACTCTTCCTCTGATGATTTAGATCTCGTAGAGCTCTCCTCAACATCTTGTCTTTCTAAGGGCCTTGATTCAACTTTCTTAGGTGTAGCAGGTAGTTGAATTAGATCTTTCTTTTCTTCCATTTGTTCTAGCTGCACTATAGTAGAAGAAGGCTTAGTTTCTCTAAAAATAACACTTCTGGAATAAAATACCTTTTGTGCAATAGGATCCCAAAGCTTGTATCCTTTCACACCATAACTATATCTGATGAAGATACATTTGATAGCTATGTTGTCCAATTTTTTTCGTTTCTCCTTTGGCACATGAGCATATGCCTCGCAACCAAACACTCTTAGATGTCTATGTGAAAGCTTGTGGCCCGAACATGCTTCCATTGGTGTCTTATCAACAAGATCTGATGTAGGAGACTTGTTTATCAGGTAGTAGGCAGTGGCTATAGCTTCAACCCAGAACTTTTGTTCTAGTCCAGCTCCACTCAACATACTCCTAGCCTTCTCCATCAAGGTCATGTTCATTCTTTCTACAACTCCATTCTATTGTGGAGAATATGGAGTCATATTCTCTCTTTTAATACCACAATCTTTACAAAATGTGTCAAAATCATTAGAGCAATATTCACCACCATTATCAGTTCTCAAACACTTTATCTTCTTTCCAGTCTGCAACTCAACCATTGCTTTAAATTCTTTGAAACGACTGAAAACTTTAGCTTTACTCCTAGGAAAATAAACCCATGTTCTTCTACTAAAATCATCAATGAAAGAAACATAATAAACTGGTCTACCAATAGAAGAAACATTAATTGGACCAAATACATCTGAATGGATAAGATCCAAAATACATGAAGACTTATGTGAACTCGAGTAAAACTAAATATGATTTTGTTTACCATAGATACAATGCTCACAAAAATAGAACTCAAGATTGCAGTCATTCAACCCATCAACAAGGTTTTTTATTTTTCAAGGTCTGTAGACCCTTCTCACCTATGTGGCCGAGTCTTTGGTGCCATAACATGGTCTTCTCTGCAGGAAACTTTGATTTGATAGATAAAGCACGCTTGGGTACCCAAAAACCATGACCATCTATTGAAAGAGAAACCCTCTCCTTCTCCAACAAAGTAGTCCTTTTCACAATCTTATCAGAAGTACTATTGCACTCAACCGTGCATGCATCAAGCTAGTACAATGTACCCAATCTACTTCCTCTTGCTATTACCATAGCACCTCTCACCATTTTCACACCTGCTTCAGAAAACTATACAAGCACACCCGCATCTATTATTTTGCTAACAGATAACAAATTTCTTGCTAGTCCTGGGATATGAAAGACACCATTAAATCTTCTCATTCTACCATCAAAAAATTTCACATGAATACTTCCATGACCAACAATATCAAGAACTGAGTTATCACCCAAATACACCTTACCACCATCAAAATTTTCATACTTACTAAACCAGTTTCTATTAGGAGTCATGTGGAAAGATGCACCTGAGTCTATCAACCATGCATTGTCACCTACATGAGTGGCCAAGGCTGCGATGAAAGCATCTCCATCTTCCTTCTCGGACTCAGAATCAGAATCTTGCTTCTTCTTCTTCTTCTTCTCCTCTTTGCAGTCCTTTTGGAAGTGTCCAAGTTTTCCACAATTCCAGCAGATTGCCTTGGACTTACTAGGAGATTTCGATCTCCCCTTATTCTTGGACTTAGAACAACCATGCTACTTTTCATTCTTGCCTCTTTCTTTTGGTCTTCCTCGAACACTCAAAGCCTCTTTGGCATTCAGAGAGACCTTACTTTTCATCTCCTCAAAAAGTAAAGAACCAACAATGTCCTCCATCTTCAAGACAACTGAAGTGCTCCCTATGGCCATGACAAGGTTGTCTCATGAGTTTGGCAATGAACACAGCAAAGTTTGGCACCTTTCTTCTTCATCCATCTTAACCCCAACTGAGGTCAGCTGAGTCACCAACATATTGAATGTTTCAAGATGCTCAAAAATTCATCCACCTTCTTCCATTCTCAAGTAATACAACTTCTTCCCCAAGAAAATCTTATTCAAAAGTGATTTTTCTTGGTAGATCTCACTTAGCTTCTTCCAAAGCTTCTTTGCAGTAGATTCTTCATGGACATTAATTAGAATTGAATTTGCAAGACATAATCTGATGAGACCTTTAGCTTTTCTATCAGTCACATCATATTGTGTAGCTAAAGTTGGATCTGTGGGCCTCAACATATTCTCATCCACTACATCCCATAGATCTCAATCAATTAACAGATCTTCCATCTTCAGCTTCCACATCTCAAAGTTTGTGCTAGAAAAATTTTCTACATCAATCTTCCCTGATATGCTTGCCATCTTTACAATCCTGCAATACAGAAATGAAAACCTCTGCACAAGCTCCTACTCAAACCTTGATTAGCTCAAAAAACCTTGTACCCAACAAATAGAACCAAAACTGGCCAGGCTCTGATACCAATTGTAAGGAAGCAAAGGTGCATGGAATTGCTTCCTACGCTAATCTTGAGAGGATGATTATGCAAATTCAACTAACAATTACAGAGATTTCAATGGACAAATAAACATGGATAAATGAAATATCACAATAAACACATAACATAGTAATTACCTTGGGAAAACCCTTACGGGAGAAAAACACCACCCTCCAAAACCCACACAATGCATTGCAATACACTTGCAATGCAAGTTCTTACAGGAGCGCATCACCACAACTCGAACTCGAACTCGGAGAGACTCCTTCTAGCACCTAGTCTTGCAAACTAAACTCGATGATTCAAACACCTCCCCAAGCCCTCCTTTTATAGTGATTTACAACTTGGAAACCATTTGTGGTTTTACAAAACCATGGACCAAAACCATGGGAAAAAAAACCATGCCACATGTTACCCACTTGTCATTTGTAACTCCAAGATGGAAAAACAACCAAGTTAAAATAGCATTTTCGTCCATAATTTTGTCGTCTAGTTTAGACCCCCATAAAAGTTATACAATGAGTTGTTTATACTCTAAAAATAGCCCTCCTATATTCTACTACAGACAAGGCACATTTTTAACAACTCATACACCTTTTTCCAATACATAAACATGTGGAGAACTACCACAAACAAATTCTAGAATTTTTTGGAAAAAGCTTGCAAGGTTGAGACACAATTCTCAACAATTAATGCGCTTCCATTACTTCCATTACTTCCATTACCAATTATTACGGAATGGTGGGTAATAAAAAAATATTCAACTAATTTTAAGAAAAAGTTTAAACTCTTCAAAATTTATTTACTTGTTATATTTTCCATTCTATTAAATTCAAATATATAAAATAATCTAATAACAAATTCAAATAAATAATATATTTTTAATATATTATATTATTAATTTAACAACATATTATAATATATATACTATATAATACATATGTAACATATATAATATCTAATATATAATTTTAACATCATATTATAATATTATAATATATATACAATATATATGTAACATATATACCATCTAAAATATAATTTAATATATTAGATAATAATATTTTAATTTTATATTTTAATTTTAAATTACGTAATATATAATCTTTTTAATAATTTAATATATTTGTAATATATTATATTATTAGATAGTTTTAATATATATTATATTAGATTATATATTAAATTAAATTAACAACTAATATATTAAATTAATCTTGTTAATTATATCTTTTGAAAACAAAACAAACATATTTTGTCTATTTTTTTCTTTTTAATGTTAAAAGAGCAAAAGATTTATTTTTAATAATAAAAAATATATAAAATATGGTTGATCTCAATTGCTATTAGATAAAAAAATCAACATCTCGATTTCAAGGAAATAATTTATCATTTCATTACAAAGTATAAGAAAAGTTACAATGGCTCAACATTTTCCATTTATAAAATATATTAAATTTTATATTATTTCAATAATGAATAAATTTAATGGTATGAAAGATAAATTTATATTATGATTATTTTAATTAGATAGTGATAAAATATCTTTCTATTTTAAAGTTTGATACAAAGTTGTATTTTTTTTAATAATATATAAATAAAAATAAATCTAATGATATATTAGTTTGATTATCATTAGATAATCAATAAAAAAGAATGGAGTGGATAGATAATAAATAAATTAGTATAGATATTTTAGATATTAAATATATATCAATTTGGAGGAATCTATATAACATATGTCACACAATTAAGATAGATATTTCAATATAGATATATATCATATCTTTCAAATAAATTTATTTTAAGAAATATATGTTAATCATGAACACTAATAATACTACTATAGATATCTTAAATAATCTATTTAGAAAATATTTAGATATATTAATCTCCACTTAAGAGTTATTTTATTTTATGACATAATTATTTTATTTATCAATGCATACAAACACATTTTAATTTTATCTAAGAATTATTTTCATCTATTTGAACTACTAAATAAATAAATACTTTCATCAATACATAAATATTTAAGTTGATAGATAAAGAACACACAATTAAGATATATATTTCAATATAGATATATATCATATCTTTCAAATAAATGTATTTTAAGAAATATATGTTAATCATGAACACTAATACTACTACTATAGATATCTTAAATAATCTATTTAGAAAATATTTAGATATATTAATCTCCACTTAAGAGTTATTTTATTTTATGACATAATTATTTTATTTATTACATGCATACAAACACATTTTAATTTTATCTTAGAATTATTTTCATCTATCTCAACTACTAAATAAATAAATACTTTCATCAATACATAAATATGTAAGTTGATAGATAAAGAACACACAATTAAGATATATATTTCAATATAGATATATATCATATCTTTCAAATAAATGTATTTTAAGAAATATATGTTAATCATGAACACTAATAATACTACTATAGATATCTTAAATAATCTATTTAGAAAATATTTAGATATATTAATCTCCACTTAAGAATTATTTTATTTACATGCATACAAACACATTTTAATTTTATATAAGAATTATTTTCATCTATTGAACTACTAAATAAATAAATACTTTCATCAATACATAAATATGTAAGTTGATAGATAAAGAAAAACAAACACTATTTATATTTACTCAAGAATTAGTTTTATTTATTTTTTAGAATTTTTTTAATGTTGTATAGTAATAAAATAAATAATACAACATATGCAAACAATTATAAAAATTTAATTTTATCCTTTTTTTGCTAGATACTTTTTTCACTTAATACGACATCTTAATTATTAAATGACATCCTTATTATGTTTATTATTAAATATTAATTATTTACTGTGTAAATGACTATAGGTGTTTTATACACGCTTGTGAAGTGAGAGCCAATTTCCTTATAACACACTTCTCAAAATATTAGTCAATAAACTAAACACTTGTTGAAAAATAAAAAAGTGTGTGTAACTATAGCTATTGTATATGATAGCTAACCTATATTATATGAGTAGAACTATAAAAAAATTGCATGTTTATTATCTTTTTTTTAAAACATTTTAAATTATTTATTATAAAGTAGCCTAATTGTGTGAACAAAAGCTATTAAGGAGTCACATACATGATTAATAAAAACTAAAACACACCAAACATATAAAAATAATAAAAACTAAAATACAACTAACATATATATTTCAAAAAAAATTACATCCCACAAAAGTCAAATATAAATAGTGCTAGTTAGTAGATTATTCACTATTTGAAATTTTCAACTTTTTTCTCTATTGTTCAATCATATAAATAATTACTAACCAACAGTTGGGTAAATTATTTCTATATGGAATAATTTACCTCTGAATTTTATGAGGTACAACTCCCTCATTTGATAAGAGAATAGAAATAATTTACCTCTAAATTTTATGAGGTACACAACTCCCTCGTTTGAGTTTTTCTCTGAGTTTTAAAAAACTTTAATATGGGTATGATTTTAACTAGAAAGCAAGAAAGGTCAAAATAATAAGAGAAACACAAATCAATAAAATGCTACCAGTGAATCTTTTATTGAACAAAATGTAATTTGTAAGAAAACAATCAAAACATAGAATAATTTCATTCCACAAAGCATAAAATAGTAAACTTATCAACCAAAAATAATTCTAAACTCGAGAAGATTAGTTACTAGAAATGGTTCTCACATTCACACAAAAATGCAATAACCAATGAAACCAATCACAATGCATAAACAATAACATGGATTTCATTTCATTCATTTATCGAAAACTATAAGCTCACAAACATACAACCTCCTCTTCCCATTTGAATTACTTTCTATCCATTTCTCTTTTTCAAAAATTTCTCATAAGAAGTTCTTTTGGCCAATGGGTTGAGTAGAAAGGTTAACAAGATATCTTAAATAATTGGTTAAAGCATTAACCTATTATTTTAACTAGTCTTTTCTCTAGTTGTCTTTCTCTATCATTTCTACAAGCCTAGCAATTGACACCTAAAAATTGTGGACATCTCAATCTCTTGTAGAGGGTCCCCGATTAATCCTAGTGATACTAAAATCACTTACAATCATTTGAATAGCCTCTTTTTGAGTGGAGAGATGAGCAACCTCAACATACATATTTCCCTAGGAGGGATCATTCAACAATCAGGATGTGATTTTAGGTTTTTTACATGTGGCATTCTTTGGATTAATTGAGACGCAATATCCTTATTAGGTAGACTCAAGTCAACCACCTTTTTTTTATTGGTTAAATATTGTTCTAACCATGAGATAGATGAAGGTGTGCGGACATTACTAGTTCTTGGAAAATAAGATTGAAGTGACCTTTTGAGAGGAGATGTATTAGATACCTCACAAGCATTTTCCAAATTCCTACTTCCTAAGGGATCCTTAAAATCATCTCCACTACCTCTAGAGGTAGTCTACTATGTTGTGGATGCCATTTTTTGAAGTGGTGAAGACCTCCTCTAACTAATCTATGATTTATTTGTAGCTTGCTTAGCTTTCCAAGGAGCGTGATTTTTCATTTTAGCCTTATTTTTCATTAACCATTCCTTTATTCACCTAAGTACTATTTCCATCTTAGCCTCAATGATTTATATTTCCTTAAAAATCCAATATATTGGTAGGATGGGTTGGATTTGTATGTGTTCTATGAAGATATGATCAACTAGATTAGAGTCATCATCTTTGATACCTTGGATATCACAATTTAATTTGAAAGTTACAATCTACCTTAGTGAAAACCTCATCCATCCTCTTCTCCTTACATCATATTTGTTTACACAATCTACCCGATATTCTTCCAAATTCATAATGTGAGCTTCAATTGAGAGCTTATAATTATTTTTGAATGAATTTTTGACAAATTTTCTCAAGGTTGTGGAAACCTTATTGAATTTTTCAATAGAGGTTTCAAAACTTCTAGAAAGTTCCAGAATTAAACTTCAATGCCTTTAATCTTTCCAAACTTTTATAAGAGCTCATGGTGGAACCAAAGTATTAAAAAAATGTGACTTTGGACTTAGTTGTGGAAACCATGTCGAGTCTTGATGATGGTTGTGAAACCATAGAAGCCAAAATAAAATAACTCACCATCCCAAGGATGCGGCAACCCTTTGGAGTTTAATGATGTTTCTAAAACCTTTCGAATTATAACAAAGGTTTCAAAAGCTTCAATAAGTTCCTAAATGCTTCTTTATTGTCTTCAATTTCTCCACTTTTGATTGAATGGGTTAATTTTCCCTACTTGTGTTGACTTTAGACTAGGTTAGGAAAACATTATCAAAACCGAATGAGGTTCTGAAAAACTCATCAAAAGCTAATGATATTATTATAACTTAAGTGATGACCAACACATAAGAAATAATATGAACTGGTAACAAGTTGTCAGGATAACACATGGTTAGCAAAATGTTGTCAAAATTGACAAGGTTCTGAGAACCTTATCGAAACTGAATGACTAATGATGAACTTCTCCAAAGTTTAGCAAGGCTCAAAAAGATTTGATGAAAAATGAGGTAAAATTTGGCTCTAACTGGGGACAAATACTATAAAGGATGCTAAAGAACCCAAAACACAAGATTTATGATTGTCCATGGGTAATAGAGTCACTAGTTGTGAAGTATAAGAAAACACGTGATGGACAAAAAATTAAAAGAATGAAGCAAACTATAAAATAACAAACCCAAAACACCTAGCCTACTATTTATAGAGGGTGGAACATACACACTCCTATTCCTTGAATATCACCTCCTACTCAGTTCTCTTCCACTCTATTATGTAGTCTTGCCCTACTATTTACAAAGGAATCAACATACACACTCCTATTCCTTGAATAGCAACTCCTACTCAGCTCTCTTCCACTCTATTGTGCAATCATCTCTACTTTCATTGGTGTGGATTGTTTAATTTTTTTCCCATTTATCTCCTGCTCATGAGGCACAACCTCACTTCTCCGTGACACCTCCAATCTGTGCAACCCCTAAAAACTATTAATTTAGATTTTAATGATACCCCCTTATTCGCCATCTCAATTCTCCTTTTGTGGTGTGACTTCTTCCTCCTACCAGGCATGTTCCTTCCCCTTTCTACCTTCAACATAGCCCTCCTTACTACCTAAATCGGCCTTTTTACCCCATCCTTATTGCAATTTTAATTTCTTTTGCTCATGAAATCATGCATTATTCAAAAATCTTTCATGATATGTCTATGTATTATTTTGAGGTCAATACTTCTACCAACATCGATCGGCTAATTAAAAGAAACTTTTAAAATCTTTAATTTTCTTCAAACACTATATCTGGAGACTTTGAAGATATATGATTACACCTGTTGTATTGTCAAAAATTACCTACTTTGGAATTTCCTGATATTGTTTATGTTATTACATGTCACCATCTAACAAATTTCAAGATTAGTATTAAGTTGTTATAATATCAACAATGTTGCTAAAACATAACAAACACAACAACTAAAAACAAGACTATTCTTAAACATTTAGGTAGGAACTTCGCTACTCTGCAGCTCTTGTTTCATTTTCTAATCATATTTTTTTTTATTTTTAACATTCATTAAATATGATCAATTATTTAAGAAATATTTTTAAATATTTTTTTATTGATTAAATAAATTTAAATAGCTTATTTAAAATAAATTTATCTTCTATCCTTCTTTTTGATATAGTTCACGCTTAATTAAATATTCAACATTATTTCATTAAGTTGATGGTTCATATTTGCATTCTTCACCTATAGATACCCTAGCAATATGGGGCAATATTTATAGCTAGTTGTTATTGGGCGCAATAGTTCAAGGCTATTTTTGGCAAATCTTTTGGAGAGCAAATAAACCATTTATGTATATTTACTATTTGATAGTAGTTGATAATATTTTAGTTATATTTTTGCTATATATATTTAAAATTGTTTCATTTGGTAATCATATTTTATTATTTTTGGCATTCATTAAATAAGATTAGCTATTTAATTAATCTTTTCAACTATTTTTTAATTAATTAAATAGATTTAATTAGCTTATTTAATAAATTTACTTTTTATCCTTCTTTTTAATATAGTTCACCTTTCATTAAATAGTCAACATTATTTAATTAATTTGATGGTTCATATTTGCATTCTTGAAAAATTAAATAAATACATCTTATTTGTTTAATTCATCTAAAATTTCTTTTAATTAATTCGGTGATTAAAATTGAGTGATTAATCCACGTATACATTCTGAAAGATGCTTAAACCATGGTTAAACTTGGCATGTACTTGTCCTATTCATTTTCTTCTCTTAAAATCGTCTCATAAAATCTTATCTACTCATTTCTCCAAGAAAATCCTCACCCTTGACATATTTTCAAGAAAAACCTTTTAAGATTTCTAGAAAATGCATATATTCAAAGTATCTTAAAATGAAGAAAGGCCTAGATCTCCTAGAAAACATGCAAGGAACCCTAGTTTGAAAAAACCCTAGAAACCCTAATTTTTGTAAGAAAAGAGTTGAAAAACTTGAAAACATAAAGTGTTATTTTGATGAAGTCCTTCAAAACAAGGTTTCAAAGGTTAGTCAAACCCTAGATCTAGCCCAAAATGGTCAAATCTAAAGCACAGAGAAAAACCATAGTTCTTGGTGATGAAAGCCCAACTTCACAAAATAGAGGCACCTTTCTATGAGACAAAGGCACAACTCTATGCAATAGAGGTGCCTTTATATGAAACAATGGTGCCAATTTATAATATGGGACCAAAAAATGCTTTCTTCATAATGAAAACTCCCAAAAAATTTACAAAAGAAAGGTTAAAGAGGGATGTGTGTCCCACTAGGTATGCCAAAGTCAAGAGGGAAAAATATTGAAGGAAAACAAAGGGAAGATATAGAAATACAAAGAACGATTCCTTCACCTATAGTAGACTTGCTTCTCTCCTTGATTGTGTGGAAATGAAGTGCACCCTTATTCCATTTTATTTTCTCTTTGATATTAGTATGTGAATTCCTTGATGCTCTAGCATAACCTTGATATAATTTGATAATGATATATCAAAATGATATCATGTAGGTATGATAGTAGATTCTAGATATGAAATTGAAGGATGAAAACTTTTAGTTATAGAGTCTTGAAGAGGAAAAATCAATGGCTAGAATGATTGATGACATATGGCTAAGATTATAAGAGGCTTAAGGCTTGGATCATAGATATAGTCATGTGACAAGTGTCACATGAAACATAGAATTTAGGTTTAGGATAGGGATAAGGATAAAAATATTTTTGGAAAAGACTAGGATTAAGAGGTTCAATGAGATGAATGGATAAGATAAAAAGTTAGTTTGAATTTTTGGGAGATGTTTAGGTTCAATGCATCTAAAAAAGGAGTTGGCCAGAAATGTGAAGGGGACACCTATCACATGAGGATAAATCCATATTATGCTCCATGAGAATTGGATGGAGGGCTAGAATTAGATGGATAGGGATAAAGGATTGAATAAATAAGTACTTCTTTAATTAATGGGATCATGTGAAAGGATAATAATTAAATAAATAGTAAATATTTATTTAATTAAAGGATTATGATAAAGATGTGAAAGGATGGGAATAATTAAATAAAAAATAAATATTTAATTAATTAATGGGATAAGGATAGGCTAAAATTAGGTGTGGTTGGGTAAGGTCAGATTTTAGCTATCTACACATCTACTCTCAAACATTTATTATAAAAATATATTACATATTTAATAGTTATTTACACATCTATTGTACATCCTACTTGGTGTCTCTTCCAATTTTTGGAAATCAATAAATCCATCAATGAAGGGGAAGTTAGTACACTCCAACATCCAATCTTAGTAAACTATAACAGCTTATTTTAGTGCCACCACATTTGCATTTGTAGGTGATATATGTGAACATTTATTGTAGATACAAAATTCAAATTCAACTTGAAGTTCAAGGTGCATAGATGATTCGATGAATTTTTTTGGGGTTCAAGGCCATATGTGGGTATGTGCAAGATTATGATGGAAAAAACAGGCCCTTAAGTGGCAATGAAAATTCAAAAAAATCAGAGTTAGGCAACTTGACATAAAAATTTGAATAATTTATCTATATTATTTCAAAAATATGTAAGGATAGAATCTCTGGAAAATTGAATGTAGTTTCTAAAATACTAAGTTTATTTAATTTTTAAAAAATTCTATTTGGTGAAAAATTGAAATTTCAATACAAGAGTACTTAAATTTCGTGGGAAAAATAAGAAGCAGGTGTATGTCCACTACCCTAACCACAATAAAATGATAATATTTTTTTATAAGATTTTTATAAGTAGAGGACTCCGTCCTGATGTGACGTGATATTTTTGTAATTTGTTTCCCAAGTAAATAATTAATTATGAATTTTTTATTACAACTTTTAAAAAATATAAAAACTTGTATGTCTGACCACCTTAACTTGGTCAAAACTTCATAAAATTCATTTTTTTTTTTAATCCTATAGTATGTAAAACATAGAATGTGATGAAAATTTTGGATTCAAAAAATATGATACCCTTTGAAAGTTATAGATGTTTTTCAATTAGCATATAAATTAGGACTTTAGTCGTAATTCTAATAAAAAA
>VDFB02047397.1:82400598-82431515 GCA_007258455.2 Sequoia sempervirens
ATATTATATTTTAAAAATGAAACCTTTTTTTGTACACAACTTAAACATAACCTATGTTACTCAAAATCTATGAGAGACTTAGATCAAGCAAAAGAGTTAGTAAACATCGATGAAAAAATGAAAAGCTCACAAACACCAACCCTAAGTGAAGCTAGTTATAGTAGAAATTTTGGCATCTATTCAATGTATTTTAGTATGTGGGCCTAGTAGAAATTATAGATATGACTTACAATTCTATAATTTTATGCATTGTGAAATTATAGAGTTGTAAGTCATTGTAAAATACATTGTGTTAGGCAACAAATTTTTTATTATAACTCTAATTACTTTAACGTACCTAGTAATTGGAGTTATTAAATTGAAGTTATGTAAATGGGTAAGTGAAATTAGTCAAAGTAAAAAATTTAGTGCCTACGATGTATTTCATTTAAATGCATGATTTTATGAATATATTTAAGTGGTGCATTTAAATATTTAAATGAAATTAGTCATACTTTTATTATTTTTAAGTCATATCCTAAAATACATTGTGTTAGGCAACAAAATTTCTTTCACTTATCTATTCACATAACTCCAATTAATACCCTTCAAATATTATTTCATTAAAGTATTTGATTGATCATTTATTGTATTCGATGTAAACCATCATAGAGAATGGAAAAGAGCCAATTATTACTCTTCCAAATTATTTTAATAAATTGTTATTTAATATTCTTTTGTATTTGATTGATCATTTAATGTACATTGAATGTGGGAAAAGTTGGGTTCAAAATGTATTTGTAGACTCACTCTTTGACATATCAGCCTTAGTCAATTCACTTGAACATGCAAAATGCCAATCAAATATAGAAGAATATTAAATAATTAATTTATTGAAATAATTTGGAAGGGTAATAATTGACCTTTTTAGATGCCTCACACTAAATGAATGTTTAATAGGTCATGATTGGTGATGGTGTACATTCAATACAATGAATGATCAATCAAATACCTTATTGAAATAATGTTGAAAGGGTAGTAGTTGGAGTTTATGTGAATGGATAAATGAAACTAATAGTAGAAATTTTGGTGCCTACAATGTATTTTAGGATATGAATTACAACTAGATATAATTTCATTTAAATGCATTGATTTTATGAATATATTTAAGTGGTAAATTTAAATGAGACTATAGTCATACTTGTACATTAAGTTGTAAGTCATATCCTAAAATACATTGTGTTAGGCAACAAAATTTCTTCCACTTATCTATTCACATAACTCCAATTAATACCCTTAGAAGATTATTTCAATAAAGTATTTGATTGATCATTTCTTGTATTCAATGTATACCATCATGGAGAATGGTGAAAAGGGAAAAATATTACTCTTCCAAATTATTTTAATAAATGGTTATTTAATATTCTTTTGTTTTTGATTAATCATTTAATGTACTGAATGTGGGAAAACTTGGGTTGAAAATGTATTTGTAGACTCACTAGTTCAATTCACTTGAACATGAAAAATAGCAAACAAATATAGAAGAATATTAAATAATTAATTTATTGAAAATAATTTGGAAGGGTAATAATTGACATTTTTAGATGCTTTAGACTAAATGAATGTTCAATGGGTCATGCTTGGTGATGGTGTACATTCAATATAATAATTGATCAATTAAATAAGTTTTATTGAAATAATCTTGGAAGGGTAGTAGTTGGAATTTATGTGAATGGATAAATGAAACTAGTTTTATAGTATAAATTTTGGTGCCTACAATGTAGTTTAGGATATGACTTACAACTAGATATAATTTCATTTAAATGCATTTATTTTATGAATATATTTAAGTGGTGCATTTAAATGAAAATATAGTCATACTCTTACATTAAGTTGTAAGTCATCCTAAAATACATTGTGTTAGGCAACAAAATTTCTTTCACTTATCTATTCACATCACTCCAATTAGTACCCTTTGAATATTATTTCAATAAATAATTTGATTGATCATTTATTGTATTCAATGTATACCATCATGGAGAATGGCAAAAAGGGCCAATTATTACTCTTCCAAATTATTTTAATAAATGGTTATTTAATATTCTTTTGTATTTGATTGATCATTTAATGTATTGAATGTGGGAAAACTTGGGTTCAAAATGTATTTGTAGACTCACTTGTTCAATTCACTTGAACATGCAAAATGGCAATCAAATATAGTTCAGAATATTAAATAATTTATTTATTGAAATAATTTGGAAGGGTAATAATTGAAATTTTTAGATGCTTCACACTAAATGAATGTTCAATGGGTCATGCTTGGTTATGGTGTATATTAAATACAATAATTGATCAATTAAATAAGTTTTATTGAAATAATATTGGAAGGGTAGTAGTTGGAGTTTATGTGAATGGATAAATAAAACTAGTTATATAGTAGAAATTTTGGTGCCTACAATTTATTTTAGGATATGACTTACAACTAGATATAATTTCATTTAAATGCATTTATTCTATGAATATATTTAAGTGGTGCATTTAAATGAAACTATAGTCATACTCGCACATTAAGTTGTAAGTCATATCCTAAAATACATTATCTTAAAGGAAAAACAAATTCTTTCACTTATCTATTCACATAACTCCAATTAATACTCTTTGAAGATTATTTCAATAAAGTATTTGATTGATAGTTTATTGTATTCAATGTATACCATCATGGAGAATAGCGAAAAGGGTCAATTATTACTCTTCCAAATTATTTTAATAAATGGTTATTTAATATTCTTTTGTATTTGATTAATCATTTAATGTATTGAATGTGAGAAATATTGTGTTCAAAATGTATTTGTAGACTCACTCTTTGACATATCAGCCTTTGAATGTGCAAAATTCCAATCAAATATAGAAGAATGTTAAATAACAATTTATTGAAATAATTTGGAAGGGTAATAATTGGGCTATTTGGATGCCTCACACTAAGTGAATGTTTAATAGGTCATGCTTGGTGATGGTGTACATTCAATACAATAATTGATTAGTCAAATACTTTATTGGAATAATATTGGAAGGGTAGTAATTGGAGTTTATGTAAATGGATAAGTGAAACTAGTTAAAGTAGAGATTTTGTTGCCTAGGGTAATGTAAATATATTAATATGACTTACAAATTAATGTAAGAGTATGAATATAATTTCATTTAAATGCACACCACTTAAATATATTAATAAAATCATGCTTTTAAATGAAATTATAGATCTAGTTGTAAGTCATATCCTAAAATACATCGTAGGCACCCAAATTTCTACTATATAACTAGTTTCACTTATCCTTTTGCATAAGTGAAATTAGCTATAGTAGAAATTTTGGTGCCTAGCACAATGTATTTTAGGATAAATGACTTACAACTTAATGTAAGAAAGTTTTTAGGCTATATAATTTCATTTAAATGCACAACTTAAATATATTTATAAAATCATGCATTTAAATGAAATTATAAAGTTGTTTAAGTCATATCCTAAAATACATTGTAGGCACCAAAATTTCTACTATAACTAGATACACTTATCCATTCACATAAATCCAATTAATAGCCTTCCAAGATTATTTCAATAAAGTATTTGATTGATCATTTATTGTATTGTTCATGTACACCATCACCAAGAATGGTATTATACATTCACTTAGTGAGGCATCAAAAAATCCCTAGATGTGTGTAATGACAAAAGGATAAACAATTTTAAGACCTCAATCATAATTGAATATATCCTTCTCTAACATGAAGTAGAATTGCACCACACATAATTATAGTGTAGGAGTTCATTCAAGATTTATGTATTTAAATGCTTATTTGTTACTTTTACATGTGAATGTTTCATTAGGATATTTTAGTACCAGTTCTTTTATAGGAAATTTTTTATAATCCTACTTTCTCCCTTTCTCCCTCTTTTTCATAGATAGTTGAATGAACTCAAAATTGTTCTTATTAAATTACTTCATGATGTTCAAGCCACTCATTTCTCATGTATTTCCTATTTTTTATAATTTCCTATGGAGTATCTTACTAGAAAAATGGTTATTGCATATATTTTACAAAATTAGAGAAATAAAATTAGTACATATTTGTAATTTTCTTGTTTTAATTAAATTTTTAGATCTTTCCATATTTATATAGATATGGTTGATGATCAGGGATCACATCATTTTTCCCAGTCTCAATAGCAAGCTGAGGCTAGCTCTAATTTATATAGTCATAGCATTAGGAAATTAGAAAATGCTTTGAGATGTTTGGACCAAACAATACTTAACTCCCCTAATCTCACTAATAGAGATAGATTAGTTAGCATTCAACAGGAGATCCATTGTATGATTCACACAATTTGATCTTATAATCTTTATAATGAGGTCAACACAAAGGAGTTTTACAAGTCCCTTCCCAGTAGTGTTGTTGGCACAGAGGAAATTGACTCTATTACTAGTAGAGTTTCAACACATAATGTGCACATGTTCCCTCATTATATGGGACAAAAGAAGGTTAGAGGATATGTTGTTAATAGATGTACAATTGAGCTTGTTGCTCCTTTTATATATCCTAGATAGTTGGCAGCCCATCACAGATGACCTCATAATGATGAGTTGCCCCTTTATTTTTGCAAACAACTATATGTTGAGCTTCATTTAGGGTTAGCAGTGGACTACACATCTATTCTTTCACATGTTGGATAGGGAAAAGGGAGGTTTGCTGACAAACCTCAATTTAGATGTGTAGATTTTCCACCGCCCATCAACAAGAGGGAATTAGTTGGTCCAAACCTTTTGGTTCTTCCAAAAAATTTGGAACTAGTAGTAGCAGGAAGTGTAGTGACAACACCTACCCGAACTAACCTTTTTGATAGTATTGCCATGATTGCTACTCAGGTCAATCAGATGTCATCTGATCATGTATGAGGATACTTATTACATCCATGGATTAACCTTCCTCCTACTGAGGTTACATCTACTAATTATGATCCTTACATTTGAGCAAAGCTACCATCACCATAAGATGTGGCTCAGATGAGTGAAGCAACTATACATAATATTGCTACGGTTTCCATTGTTGATTTACTATCATCATACCAATTTATCAGTGATGAGTATGGGATTCCTTTAGATGGTGTAGCAGCTCATATTAGATGGCATTTTGGTAGACAGTTGGGTGAGGGTGAGGCAGCTTCACAAGATGTACATATTCTAGACCAGCCTATAGCCCCTAAGGTTACTACACATGATGTACATGGCACATATAGCTCACTTCTCTTTGGAACTAGTCCTCTACCTGATACAGGTGTCCCTTATTTGACTATGCATTCTTGGGACATTAGTGGCATTGGTATCTAGAGTGCCCCAGGGTGAGACGTAGGTACTTTCAAATAATTAGATATATTTTGCATTCTAAAAATTCACAAACACATATAAAAAAAATTGACTTTAAAGTAGTTCTCACTCTTCATTGAAATCTGGTATTTTTAAATTTGTAACAAAATGAGGGTTTGGCAAGCTTTGGAGATTTGGAGCATGCAGATGATCCTATGCATGGTACATTTGAGGTACACATTTATAATATTTAAAGTACTTAATACATTCAAACATTTAAGTACATAACTTTAAGATGATTTTAATACATTTAGACATGTGTATATTAAATTAATTAATGTACTTTCTTTTGCAAGGAGATAGATCAGGACATGGATCAAGACAAGGATCAAGAGAGGCATCAGGCCACGAATCCAAAGAATCAGGACATGGATCTAGATAGGGATTAGGAGAGAGATCGATCCATAGTCATATTAGGCATCCTCCAATTTGATTTATTTTACATGCAGATACATGATTTGTTATAAATTTTATATTGTGATTTGTCACATTATGGTTCTTAGATGATGATCTTCACATTATATACATTTGACATTATGGTTCATCTTACTATGTTTTATAGTGTATACATTTTACATTATGGTTTCAAATTATGGTTCATCTTATTATATTTTACAATATATATACATTTTACATTATTGTTTCACATTATGGTTCATCTTATTATGGAAATATAAATTTTTGAAGCTAATCAAGGATTACAAAATCCATCTTTACAACTTTTCCAAGAAAATAGAAATATAAATATACAACTAACACGATAAAACAAGATAATTCCACACCCTCCAATGAACATATCAAAGAATCCATATGGACCTAATAATGATCAACATCACCCAATAGTGTGTGACCATAAGGCCCACCCCTTTTTACTAGGAGCATATTGATTAGGTAGTCCAACAACACTCACACAAAACAAAGTGGTTGAATAATCAAACATACTAATTGCATATCATACATGAGTCATCTAATAGAATACACATTGAAAAAATAATATCGAATAATGGAATCCAATAGTAACATTTGGTGTTAACCACTAATAACACACAAAGTAAATGGTGATAATTGCTAATAACATACAAAGTAAATAATGATAACTACTAATTAAAATATTTGAAATGGTGATAAACACCAATAATAAAATAGTGAAAATGAAAATAAAAATCAATAACATACAATTAGAATGGAAAGGACAACCAATAATCATGTGAATATATTTATGTACACACATTGGATATAACATGTGAATATATCATGATAATGTCTTGAGTCTTAATTATGTTTATGTTTATTTGATCTCATTTGAAATTATATTTTTATAATTTATCCATTCTCAAGCTCCTCTAGTTTACCATTCAAATTTGAATGCAAATAAAAGTTCACTCAACTCCTAACTCTAGAGTTAAATCCTAACACCAAAAGGTCCAAAGTGATTAAAATATTGTGACACATAAATTGAGGTAAAAAACAAAGAAACTCTTATCCAAAAGATAGATAAATGCATTTCCATAAGGAGAATTTTCATCCTACAAAACAAAAGGGTTTAATATGGTCTACAACTCAATTTTGATATTTAAAAAAAAAGCATACAAACTTCCCAAAAAACATCATTAATGAATTTTGGAAATTTTTCAATGTTAAAAATAAATAAAAAACTAAAATGGAATATACCCTTTTGAGAACTCAAATTAGGAAATTAATCAAGTTGCAAATGGTAATGATTTAGAAAAACAATTCCATAGATCTAGCATAAAATGTAATTTTCCAATTCTAAAAACTTACAAATATAAATTTCACAAGTAAAAATATAGATCTTGATTCAAACTTAGCATACTACAAATGGAAAGACATATAATCTCCTTAGGTGAAGGATGGAATTTAATATGAAAACTATCTAAGCATGTTTGTATAAAATAAAATAGAATAATACGTTCACAAATCAAAACCCTCAACAACAAAGATTGTCCTTCTTGAATGTAATGCACACAATCCTTTGGCGACCCTCTTTTAGATCCAACCTAAATATCCTAATCCACAAGAAATTTGTAAGCAATAATTTTGAAAAATAATAGCTCACACCATGGAGGAGAGGGAAGAGAGAAATAGGGGAAATGAACAAGTTATTTTTCACATCCAAAATAGTTATTTTCCACAATTAAGACACTAATTTTTAGTGATGTCACAATGAAGACACTATCTGATGTGTTGCACGTTCATGGTACTACTTAATCTAACTATTCCATGACTTTTGACCATGTAAATGAATTAGTTGATATGCCTTGATGTTTTGACATCAAAGATCAGATCGCATCGAGGTCAGAAAGGATAAAAACATTGAAGAATAAATATATAGGTGAGATTGTGTGTTTCATAAGCAAAGTAAAGTTAAATTCTCATAGTAAAATGGATTTTAGAGTTAATTTGAATAATTTTGTGAAAACATAATTGGATTGTAATTTAATAGAAATTTTCAATGAAGTTTTGGAATATGCATAATGTGTTGAAATTTAATATAATTAATGTAATTTAAACTATGTATGTACTTAATATTTGTTAAATCTTACCATCCTAAGCTAACCGCAAAATGCCTAAAATTTTAAAAACAAATGTAGGATTAAAATACAACAAATTATGATAGAAAACTTGTAAGCTCCCAAATAATCACCACAATTTTATGTCCTACATACATAGATTTAGTCAAATCCATATAGCACCAAACTATTGAATTCTAGAAGCACAACCATAATTAAAATCTATAGACTATCATGAAATGTCTCCTAAAACTTGAAGGTTATATGATGTAAGAATGAGGGAGAAATAAAATGGACTCTTTCATATACATTTTAAGAAATATTTATAGGAAAATAAGATCACAAAAAAGAAAGCTTCATGGGCTACTATTGTTTGAAATTATTTGAGTTCAACATAAAATAAAATAAAATTCAAATTTAGATTCAAATGTTTTATTTTTATTCAAGGGGTAAACGCTTTTGACTTGGAGCTGTGAACCGGTGAGGTCACAAATGTTACATGTATGTATTGTCATAGAAAATATATATGTACAAAAATATCTTAATTTTCTTGGTACATATAATCTAGATCCTCTCTATCATTTATTATCTCTAAAATCTTTTCATGGTATTCAATAGGCAACCTCCACCTTTGTTTGGAACACCCTCTTTTTGGAAAATTTTCAAGATTCAATCTTTTTGCTATAACTAAATGACTATAATGTAAAACACTTTGGCCTGGAATATAATCAATAAATGTAATTTCATTTGTATCTATCTTTTTTTGTTGATAGTATGTGCCTTCAATAACCACTGATCCAATAGGATACTCTTGTCCATCACCATCTGTCATTGATTATGACAATTTGCATTTTGGTTGCGTACATATTAGAAAATAGTAATCTACACCTTCTCTATTGTTAGGATCTGCAATAATAGCAAAAATATCTCTTGTACACACCATGTAGTAAACCATGCTCAACTTAGGTAGAATATAAATTATCAATTGTTAGAAATAAAATTCAATTTAAAAATTTAAAATTTACCTATAACAAGTAAATCTAATACACATTCATAACCACTTGAGTACAGAGGATCATAGATATCTACAATATCATTATCTTCAAAATGGTTCGATGTGTCCACTAATTGTTTTGTTTCCCATTGTGAAACATACCCATCTCTAATATTCTCACATTGTAGAGTATTTGCATTGTTGTCAATGCAATCAACACAAAAACATGATTTTTCTCTCACTTGAATTACTGGAGGCCTACTATGTCCTACTGTCATGATTTGACGCAAACTTCTAATACCACTAATTGTTTGACAATTAGTAAGAGTTGATCAATCAATATCTGTAAATTTCAAATGTATCCAATTTAAAAGTGTATAAAATTTAAAATTCAATTCATGTACACACTGAAATTCATAAAACAAATTAATTTATGTACCTTTAACTTCCCAAAAATATTGTGTGTTGTATATTGAGTCATTGGCAACAAAATGAATTTTGCACCATTCAACAATTTCATGTGCATTCCTTATGGCAATACTTGCAAGTTTATGTTGGTTAAATGTCAAGTTAAGAGGTTTTGTAGTTGAAAGGAAAAGAAGCATCTCAAAAAACATAATTATATTTTTTCTAAAATTCCATATCATATTACCTGCAAGTTTATGTTGGTGAAGTGCACGCTTCACACATGCTCCAGCTGCATCATGCTCTCCTTTTCCATGTCCACTCTCACATAAATTCCACAAAAAATTTATGTCACGTCTAATATGTTGTTGGTTTAACCAATTAAAAGCTTTTGTAGACTTAAATTGTCCTATGACATTACAACCAATTTCATTTAAAACCAATATAGTAAAAATAAACTATATGTGTACAACTAATTAAGTTTGAACAAGTTAAGTAAACAAATAAACATATAATTTCAAAAAGATTTAAAACAACACTTACCGACACATCTATCAGACCATATCCAATGTTGTGAAGCATCTATTTGATGTCGTCTCAAGTCTTAAAAAAATATTGCAAAACAATGGGCTACATAGCTTCTATCATGACCTGTATTATCATTAATATAAAAGTGAACCTCTTTGATCATAATTTGTTCATCTTTGCTACTTTGTAGACCATCCACATGTTCTTCAGCATGCCTATAACAAACTTGTACAAATATTGCAACTTGCTCTGAATGATAATATTGGCTTTGGGTCTCACTTTGAGGACTAAATGTATAGTTCTCAGAGAAGTCAACAATAGAGAGAATACAACCTGCCGAAAAGCAATTCTTTGAGTCACAAAATTTTTTAGCTTGCCATCTAGCACCATGATGTTGAATATGTGGATATATGATATTGCAAAATTTGTTCATAAACACATTGTAAGACAACTCACTCTCTTTGAGAACAATTTTTCTGGTCTCAACTCCTGACTTTGTTGAGTATTTCTCATATTCAAATCTCTTCCACATAACTTGCATTGAATGTTAAATATTGTCAACCTATAAAAGATTCTTCAAATTTCCACATTCATTACATATATTTTTTATATACTGCACTTTAAATTCATTTGAATCTTCTATTTTTTTTGCATAGAATAGACTTCAAAAATTGTGTTGTACTTCCAGGGATGACTATTTTGGATTGATTACTGCTATAGCTTTTCTGTATGTCTGAAGGTGTAGATCAAATTCAACATGATTTCGACAACAACAAGTCTCGTGTATCTTATGTATATGTACAAAAATTGGTTGTAGTCTCTCAAGCATCCTTTGACAAATCTTCACATTTGAAAATTCTTGCTTGAATGCTTCAAAAAACTCACTTTGAGTTGTATCTATAAAATGTTTCGAATGTGAAATTTTTTTACCATTTGCACCTTTTATTTTTATAGTGTCCCTTCTATTGGAAGAAACACAAGAGTGGTTGTTCCAATATTCAATCACCTACTCCTTTACATCTTCTAAGATTTTATCTTTGCGGGGAACCCTGCAAATATTTACCCAATTATTCTCAACATTTCCATCCAATCTATTTCTCTTTTTGATATATCTTTGAAAAATTATCTTAGAAACATTGAGTAATTCATAAACTACTTTAACTTGTCTTCTATGTGATAATTTCTTACTACAAATTACCGTCATCAATTCTCTACATGCAACACTTAAATCAACAGCTCAACTCTTACTTTCAATAGAATTCAATGCTTCTTGCAAGATTTCAACTATTGTTTTCTTTACTTATCCTGATGAATTTATTTTATTATCAACCCCTAACAACTCCAAAAAAGGGGTCATTTCTTTCCTCCTAAATAATTTTTCAAATAACTGTGCTCTTCCAACTATAGACTTTTCCTCAAAATATTCATCCCATATTCTTTTGCAGTGTAATTTTACTGTGCTTTCAGGTAACATAGTTTTAGATGAAATACTATTAAAAGGGGATTCCTCATCCATCTCTATAAGATTTTCCATACCAAGGAAAATATTTCTATGACCACCTTAAGTTTGTCCTGGTACCTGTACTCCTTGGTCGTCATCAATTTCCATGGGTTCTTCTTCAGAAGATTCACTTTCATCCACATTTGTACTATCTCTTTTTTATCATACAACCTTGTTCTTGTATTTTTATTCCCCATCACAAATTGCTTAGGTTTGAATTCACATGCATACACAAAAATAACGTGCATTCAAACTTTTTGATGTTTGTATTGGATAAAGTGTCCCCTAATAACATGGAGGTATGACTATTTGTTATAGTGAAAACAAACATGTAAACCCATCATTATGTATGTGGAAACTGTTGTCTAGAATCTTCTCCTCTGTGAGAAAGCCTGATTTGATAAAAGTGGATGATCCTAATTGATAGGATATTATGGCCTTATCATTCATCATGCTCAGCTTTTCTTGATCATCTGGGATATAAATTTGATCCATGGTAGCTTTTGTATGTTCTTTAACTAGAAGTATTGTTGTGGGTTACATTTGACCACCTATGTAAGATGTTTACTAAATCTATTATCATTAAGAGATTTGTTTATAGTGGATTGGGTTATTTCTTCATCCTCAATTTCACTTGTTTCACTAGTTGCAGCACTAATGTGATCTTCCCCATCAAAGTCTTTTCCCCAAGGGTTCCCTTCTTCAAACATTTTTGCTCTTGTTCTAGGGGTCATATGTGATTGTTCTAATCTTCAATCTAAGTTAAGATTATGTATGAGACCTAAGACTAGGAAGCAATAAAAGGATATGATTCTAATATGGGATGTGAAAATGGTATGGTACGATATGACAAGCTAAGAATGCAAGAGCTCAAAGGCAACTCTAGGTCCAAAGTTAGTTATGATGTAAAGACTTTACTTGTGTTATGATGGATATGCACAAGGACCAATGATCAAGAGAGGGTATGTAGGAGATGATGAACTCCAAAAGGATTTCCCTACTCAAGGATAATGGTATATTTCCTAGCTTAAGGATGATGAACCTCAAGTGATGTGAGTGATAGATAGCCAATAGCTTGATTTCAAGACCTAGGGAGAGTAGTCTAAGTGCAAGCTAAAGGTTTGTTTGATAAATGTGGATATGCAAGGGTGGATGATATGTAAGGACTAGGTGGAATGCAAGGATTGATAGCCCCAAGAAATCTAAGTGATAGGTTCATTTTGGATGTTTTTGTTGTTTGACATTTTGTAGTTTGGCAAGGTTTAAGGTGTTGCAAATTACTAGGTGTGATGTTTGTTTCAGGTCTATTTTTTAACACACACACAAGACAATAGACAAAAAAAATTATTTTAACAATACAAGCACAAATCCTAAGGTTGGCAAGGACTATATTCACTAGATTCCACGTGGGTTTCCCCAACTGTACTTATTCTTAGCAGGTGACTTAGAAGCTTGGCCATACTAGCTCCTCTCCATGACACTCACTTCTCGGGTCAATGAAGCTTTGAGCCCTCATGAATCTCCCATGAAAAACTCTTCACCTCTACTAAGAATTGTGAGAATGTGGATGCCTTGGCAGCAACAGTTGCTGCACCAACAAATAGAAAAGGATTTTCGCAACTACAAATAAGAGGTATTTAGTAAGGGCATCTGTTCAAGTGGTTATACATGCAACAAGATTAGCTCTAATGAGGAGGATTCCTAGCCTACAGAGGTTACACTCTACAGGGTTTATGGGGATTCACTTGTCGGCATAACACATCCACACTCGTGGTACTTGAACTTTCCTCAAGCACCCATTTTACATACCGGCGGGAAGTAGCTTGGCTTTAGCCTATTACAGGTTGGGTCGCTCCCTTGGGGTGAGTACTTTTTCCCACCAAGGAAGGCACCTCTAAAGGATTAAACACAGACGATGGGTCTAGTTTTTGATCACCAAGTTTGCACAAGGTGAGAACATAGTCCCTACCATCTCAAGCAAAACAAACATTGTTCATTCATCCCCTAGTTAAATCTATATGGCAGAAGACAATTTTTCATTTTAATGCACCAATTGAAATGTGTTCTAAGCTAAAAGACAATTGGTTTAAAAAGTAAAAATTCTTTGGCCAAATGTCCTGCAAAAATACAGATTAGTAGTTTTGCAATATTAGTCTTCAACAGTCAACAACTACACCACTTGTTAGTCCAAGCATTAGCTACAAAAAATCATAGTAAAGCATAATGAAAATATAAGCATGAACATAAAATAATCTAGCAACAAACATATAAACATCAGAACAAAAAATAAATTAAAAAAAATTGCCAAATCTTATGTATTAGGTGCTTGATTTTCCTATTCAACCCTATGACAAATGCAAATAATTGAAAAGTATCTTGTTGTTCAGTATTAAATAGTTATTTAAGAGAAAAAAGTAAATCATAATAGAAATAGTTCATTAAAAAGTGGATAAAAAATGGAAAAATCCAAAAAAATACTAGTAAAAGCTTACTTAAATAGTTATTTCAATAAAAATTGGACGAAAAATGGGAAAAATAAAAAAAACATATTCAAAAAATCAAAATATCAGCCATTTTAACAATTGATGAAAATGGAAAGAAATTTGATGAAAATGGAAACAATCAAAAAATTAAATTCAAATAAATCATAGTTTCACCTGAATACCATCCAGCCGACCAATATTTAGCTGCATATTATTCGGTCAGACACCATTTGACCGATTGGGATTCAGCCGAATATATCCACATGGTAGGTGACATGGCAAAAAACTCACCATTTTATCAAATTTCTAGAAATTTTCAACTTCTACTAAATATTTCTTCAATCAATTTTTTTTTAAAATAAAAAATAAAAAATACCCTTTTGTAGAGCTCACAGTGTTGAATCCATATATATATATATATATATATATTGATTAATTTTGAGTTATATAAATATTTGAAAATATTGCAAGTAGGTTGTTCAAAGGAAGTCAAAAAAATTTCGAGTTGAAATTAAATAAAAAATAGTAAATCATCATAAAACAAATTGCATAATATATGATGCCCTAGAGGAGAGAATCCTCTTCAAAAAGGTATATTTTGTTTTTTGAAAATGAAAAAAAAAAACAATAGTTGACATCAACTAAAAACTACCAAATTCGGGTTATTTCGACTTTAAAATGTTATTACGAGAAAAATTTACATCAAAATTTCATTTTTTTTTCCATGCCCTAGATATTGAAGTTAGCTATCTAGGAAAAAAAAATCAAGAGAAAATAATTTTTTTTTCTATATGTTTCTTGACAACAACTAAACGTCACTTTTTCTTGAAATTTTCAGCATAACAAAATCTACTTTTAAGTTGATAAAAATATATCCAAATTTTTTAATTTTTTTTTGAAAAATTACAGGAATAAACTTCAACAAAAGTTCTACATTTTATTAGTTTACATCATTTTGAAATTCAAAACATAAATACCACTTTTATGTGGTTGAAGTTGAGAACTTTTCTTCATGTTGGCCGATTCCTTTATAAAGTGTGACACAAGTTTGTACCTTTACCCTTATGTAATAAAAGAGGAAATTTTTTATGTAGAGGTGTATCTTTATGAAACATAGGCACCACTTTGTGAAATAGAGGTGTAGTTTCATAGGCTAAGCCTCAAAATAACTTTTGGGACCTGAAAAATGATGTCTTTTACCAACCCAATTAGGAAACCTATAAGACAAGGCTATAGGAAACTTGAAAAAATAAATATATTTTTAAAATAGGTTATGTTATATACTCAAAAGATCTCTAAATGAAGCAAACACTAGATCTCCTAGAAAACATGCCAGAAACCCTAGGTTGATAAAACCTTAGAAACACTAATTTTTGCAAGAAAAGAGTTGAAAAACTTGAAAAATTAGAGTGTTATAATGAAAAATTCCTCCATAAAAAGGTTTCAAAGGTTAGTCAAACCCTAGATCTAGCTCAAAATGATCAAATACAAAGCACAAAACAAAAGCACACTTCTTGGTGATGAAAGTGGTGACACTATTTTCAGCGTCTGCCTCTCCCTAGTGATGCCTATCAGATATAACTGATTTGAGAGATCTTTATGGTGCATCGTACTTAGGACCCTCTACTAGTTGCAAAGTTCCCATGTTTGAAGATCCATTTTCAAGTTCCAAAATTGGCTAAGTATGGAAATTTTGATGTTTCAAGATTTTGCTTGCCTTACTTTCATCCTTCCTCTATCACTCTTGATCTTCTTCTTCTCCACTTCTTCCTTTCTTTCCATATCTTTTCTTAGAATTTTGGGATTCACCCATCGAGCTTAACCCTTTCCCTTTCCCTCTAATCCCATCCCTTCCTTTTGGAAAATCAACTAAGTGTTGATGTTTCACATGGTGAGGAAACCTTTTTTTGCTTCTTATGTTTAATTTGGTAAGAGGTAACCTACCGTCTGACCCCAATTTGGAATTTTCCTTGGTTATGGTAGCTTTAGTTCTTTGAACATTAGGTTGGGATCTACACTCTCTACTTCTTTCATTTTTTCTTTCATTTTTTCTTCCCCCCAAATCCTAAAAGTTAACTAAGTGTGAATTTTTTGGAGGTGGTTTCAACCCTTCCTTTTAAAGGTAAGACATAGTCATTCCCCCTGGCCCTCAACTTCTAACATTCGATTAGTCCTTTTGGACTTCAATGTTCACCCTTTCCTCGTACACTTTCCATTGATTAGCGGTATGCAGTAAGTTGGATGCTCAAAAGGTCCAATTCCCAATGCTAATGTAGATTTCAGTGTTGATAAAGAATATGGAGTATAAGGTATCGGGATTCCCAAGCTTTGACATCTGATGGAAATGATATTGTTTTTGACTTGACAGGTCATTTAATGATTTGAAAGGCTCTCCTTTTAGGCCTAATGGCCCAATCATCCTCACATTTGGAATTTTTTCACATGACACCATTAATCTTACAACGACACTCTCCTGCTTTCTTAGTTTATATTTTCTTTAATGTTTACTGCTTCATACTTGAACTTAAATGAGAACAAGTGGTGTAATTAGTGTTACAATCCCTTCCCATCTATATGAAGCTTATCTGCTTTACATATAGGGATACCCACCTAGGTTCTATAGAGCATGAAGTGCAGGTGAGAAATTTTTTAAATCCATCTCCTATTTGTTGGCTCCTAATATTGAATTCCTTGAGCATGAGATTTGGTTTCCCTTTAAAGGGTCTTCAAGGTTCAGTGAGATAAAACACCAACAAAAAGCACAACGTCACAAAATAGAGGCACCTTTCTATGAGATAAAGTCACAGCTTTGTGCAACAAAGGTACCACTTTATATTTTGGGACCAGAAAATTCTCTCTTTATTACAAAAACTCCAAAAAAAATCCAAAAAGGGAACTAAAGAGGGATGTGGGTCCCACTAGGCATGCCAAAATGAAGAGGGAGCAAATATTCAAGGAAAACAAAGAGAAGATAAAGAAATACAAAGAACAATACCTTCACCTATACCCTTTTCTTCTCTCCTTGATTGTACGTAAATAGAGTGCACCCTTATTCTATTTGATTTTCTCTTTGATATTGATATGTGAATTGCTCGATGCTCTAGCATAACCTTGATATAATTTAATAATGATAGCATGCAGGTATGATAGTAAATTCTAGATATGAAAATGAAGGATGCAATCCTTTAAATATAGAGTCTTGAAGAGGAAAAATTAATGGATAGAATGATTGATGACGAATAGCTAAGATTGTAGGAGGATGAAGGCTTGGATCAAAGGTGTAGTCATGTGACAAGTGCCACACGAAATAAGGAATTTAGGTTTAGGATCGGGATAAGAATAACAGTCCTTTTGGCAAAGACAAGCATTAAGAGGTTAAATGAGATGAATGGATAAGATAAAAAAGTTGGTTTGAATTTCGGGGAGATGTCTAGGTTCAATGAATATAGAAATGGAGTCAGTTAGACATGTGAAGGGGCACCTATCACATGAGGAAAAACATGAGGAAAAATTTAGATTATGCTCGATGAGAACTAGATGGACAGAGATAAAAGATAAAAAGAAATTAATTAAATAAAGTACTTATTTATTTAATGGGATCATGTGAAGAGATAATAATTAAATAATAATAAATATTTATTTAAATAATGGGCTAGGAATAGGCTAAAATTAGGTGTGGTTGGGTAAGGTTAGATTTTAGCTATCTACACATCTAATCTCAAACATTTATTATAAATATATATTACATATTACATATTTATTTACACATCTATTGTACATCCTACTTTGCATCTCTTCCAATTTTTGGAAATCAATAAATCCATCAATGAAGGGGAAGTTAGTACACTCAGACATCCAATATTAGTAAATTATAACAATATATTTTAGTGCCACCATATTTGCATAGGTGTGATATATGTGAACATTTATTGTAGATATGAAATTCAAATTTAGCTTGAAGTTCAAGGTGGAGAGATGGTTTGAGGACTTGCTTTTTGGGTCAAGGAAATATGTGAAAGATGGGTTTTACTTCACACACAATTTCAAATTTCATAAAACAAAATCATATCAATTTACTTTTTCCAATCTTTTCTTAGATTTTACATACTAATTTTTTTTCATGATCAAAATAATATCCCTCTCAAAAACTCCAAGATATATTCTTAATTTTTTTTTTTAAATTCTAAATCCAATCACATACACATTTCAAAACTCTACTTTTACATCTAAATTACTTATTATTATAATAATTAATCAATCTAATTAATTAATTTATTTTAATTCTTCCATTTCAATAATAGTATCTTAATTATTTCCTTAAAAATAGAATTAACAAATTGCACTACATAATATCCTTATCACTTATGGATCACAAATGAATTAACTTTAAGATCATAAAGGGGACACCAATTTAGCCTTCAATATGAAAGATTAATTTTAAGATCAATAAAGAGGACACCAATTTAGCCTACAATAAAATGAAGTAATTTTAACATCATGAAGGGTACACCAATTTTAACTACAATAAAATGAATTAATTTTAGGATCATAAAGAGGACACCAATTTAACCTACAATAAAATGAATTGATTTTAAGATAAAGAAAAGGAACACCTTAAATTTAACCTACAATATGATGAATTAATTTTAAGATCATAAAGGGGACACCAATTTAACCTACAATAAAATGAATTAATTTTAAGATCGTAAAAGAAATACCAATTTAGAACTACAATAAAATAAATTAATTTTAAGATGATAAAGAGAAAACCCATTTAACTTACAATAAAATGAATTAATTTGAATATCATAAAGGAACACCAATTTAACGTAATATTCATTGCAAAACATTTGACACAAATAACCTATATAATTCCTCATAATTTCACAGGATCGGGAAATCTCTGTATCAAAAATCAATCCAGGAGCATTTATCAGCAATCTTCTAATTTCAGCCCACCAAACAAGAATTAAAACAAACCCAATTCATAAAGAAAAACAGATTAACATATTTGAAAGGTTTAAAACCAGACGAAATCACAACATTGTTGATATCTCTTATTACTAGCTATATTATCAGCACTCGATGAAAACATGTATAACCGTTTTAACTGCCACCAAGACCCTTTCTGATTTTGTTCACCTCCTCCTTAGTAATCTGGAATGACTGGGCAAGAAGGCTAGGGGGAATGGCCGGATTGGAAGCGAATGTGACCAAGGGAGTAACAGACACCCCTGGATTCTGCCTGTTAAATGCAGCAATCAAACTTGCAGGACTGTCGCCCTGGTTTTGAAGGAAATGAATCGTTCCCTTGGGAAAAACTATCACATCGCCGGTATTGACAGTCAGAGAGAAAAACTTGTTGGAAGTATCAACGAAGCCCCCGGTTAGTTTTCCCTGCACTACGAAAGCAATTTCATCGCCTCTCACGTGTGAATGGGGAGGCACCTGTCCACCCACTGCCACATCTGCACGAGAAATTGTTATTCCCAGGGTGTTGACACCCGGTAACACCTCTGTACTTGTAAACGCCACACCAACCCCGAACCGGTTGCTTGTATTCGTTGGGCTGTTCAGAACCGATGTGGTAAAGTGCTTGCCGGTGACCTCACTGGGATTCAGGCAAGGCAACCCATTGAAGAAACTTGTAGAGGATTTGGTATCTGCTACACAGAAATCCTGCAATGCATCTGGATCTGCACTTACAGTGGAAATTAAAAGCAGTAAAAGGAGAGTAATGGAAGACAGAGGTAGTGAAGCCATTGAAGTTAAGGAAATCGCTTTGCAATGATTTTGCGTTTGAGATTTGTGATCACTGCAACTTATATGGAGCAGTATTTATAGCCGTTGTCTGGCCGAGCTGGGGCGCAACAGTTCAAGGCTATTTTTGGTAGATGTTCTGGAGAGCAGACAAACCGTTCTGTGTTTATTTTCTATTTGATAATAGGTAACAATATTTTAGTTCTATTTGATAATAGGTAACAATATTTTAGTTATGTACTGGCTGTTGGGTCCAATGGACTGGGTCACATGAACATCTGTAGTATAAAAAAAAATATTATTTTAGTTATTTTTTGTTAGACATTTAAAATTGTTTCGATTGGTAATCATATTTTATTACTTTTTGCATATTAAATAAATTTAAATCATTTATTTAATAAATTTATCTTTTATCCTTCTTTTTAATATAGTTCACTCTTAATTAAATATTCAACATTATTTAATTAAATTGATAGTTTATATTTGCATTCTTTAGCTGTTCAAGGCTATTTTTGGCAAATCTTTTGGAGAGTAGATAAACTGTTTGTGTCTATTTACTATTTGATAGTAGTTGATAATATTTTAGTTATTTTTTGTTTGACATTTATAATTGTAATTAAAACTAAAAAAATCTAATTTCTTTACTTTTTTCCACTTCATGAATATAAACTCTTATTGTAATTAAAACTAAAAAAATCTAATTTCTTTTTTTTTTCACTTCATGAATATAGTCTTTTATTGTTTTTTCCTCTAAAATTTTATTTTTCTATTTATTTTGCTTTTAATAGCACTTCAAATAATTTCTATATATTTATTTTAAATAACATCTTTTATATTACAATATTAATTATGAAATAAAATATTAGCGATTAAATATTTATTTATATGTTATTTGATTATATTTTTTAATAAAAAATGTATTTATTCTTTTATATTATATCAAATATTAAATATAATAAAATATGTAATAAAATTATTTTATTATTTCAATTAAATTGTATATCGTTTAAATTATAAATTATCTTTATTTACTTGTTTTTTTCCTTTCACAACGTTTGAATTGGTAGTGAAAAGATGCTTAAAATAACTAATTAAGTTGGAAACATGGAAACATCATAAACTAGAAGAATATTTTAAAAGTCAAATTATTATGATTAAATATTTACTCTCTTTGTTATTATTTAAATGAAATTTAATAGATATACTTTTAAATATCTTCTAATTTTACAGAAATAAAACAAATATCTTAATTTGTTTATTTATTTTCTCTCAAAAAATTTTGGATAAATTTTTTAATAAATAATTACTAAGAAGCTTCAAAATTCACTCATATATTCTTTTGTAATAAATCAAGTACTTGAGTTTCATAGAAAATGATTAAATAAATTCATAACTATTCATCTTAGTTTAAATGTTTTTAATAAAATAATTTAATTATATTTAATTATACTGCAAACATTTAAATTTTATTTATTGAAAAAAAAAAAGTTTCTATTTATGCATAATAATGTTGCTAAAACTTATCAAACACAATTAATTAAAACATAATTATTCTATAACTTTACAACTCGTGTTTCATTTTCTAATCATATTTTATTATTTTTAACATTCATTTAATATGATCAATTATTTAAGAAATATTTTTAAATAATTTTTAATTGATTAAATAAATTTAAATAGGTTATTTAATAAATTTATCTTCTATCCTTCTTTTTAATATAGTTCACCATTAATTAAACATTCAACATTATTTAATTATGTTGATGGTTCATATTTGCATTCTTCACCTATAGGTACCCTAGCAATATGGGGCAGTATTTATAGCTAGTTGTGATAGGGCGCAATAGTTCAAGGCTATTTTTGGAAAATCTTTTGGAGAGAAAATAAACCATTTGTGTATATTTACTATTTGATAGTAGTTGATAATATTTTAGTTATTTTTTTTGCTAGACATTTAAAATTGTTTCATTTGGTAATCATATTTTATTATTTTTGACATTCATTAAATAAGATCAGTTATGTAATTAAGATTTTCAACTATTTTTTTATTAATTAAAGAGATTTAATTAGCTTATTTAATAAATTTATTTTTTATCCTTCTTTTTAATATAGTTCACCTTTCATTAAATATTCAACATTATTTAATTAAGTTGATGGTTCATATTTGTATTCTTGAAAAATTAAATAAATGCATCTTATTTGTTTAATTCATCTAAAATTTCTTTTAATTAATTAGGTGATTAAAAATGATTGATTAATCCATGAACATGCTTAAACCATGGTTAACTTGCCGTGTACTTGTCTTATTCATTTGCTTCTCTTAAAATCCTCTCATAAAATCCTATCTATTCGTTTCTCCAAGAAAATCCTTACCCTTGACATATTTTCAAGAAAAACCTTTTTAGATTTAAAGAAAATACATATATTCAAAGGATCTCAAAATGAAGAAAGCCCTAGATCTCCTAGAAAACATGCAAGAAACCCTAGTTTGAAAAAACCCTAGAAACCCTAATTTTTGCAAGAAAAGAGTTGAAAACTTGAAAAAATAAAGTGTTATTATGATGAAGTCCTTCAAAACAAGGTTTCAAAGGTAAGTAAAACTCTAGATCTAGCTCAAAATGATCAAATCTAAAGCACAAAGAAAAAGCATAGTTCTTGGTGATGAAAGCACAACTTCACAAAATAGATGCACCTTTCTATGAGACAAAGGCACAACTCTATGCAACAGAGTTGCCTTTATATGAAACAATGGTGCCAATTTATAGTCTGAGACAAAAAAATGCTTTCTTCATCATGAAAACTCCCAAATATTTCACCAAAAAAGGTTAAAGAGGGATGTGTGTCCCACCAGGCATGCCAAAATCAAGAGGGAAAAATATTGAAAGAAAACAAAGGGAAGATACAGAAATACAAAGAACAATACCTTCACCTATACTAGATTTGCTTCTCTCCTTGATTGTGTGGAAATGAAGTGCACCCTTATTCCTTTGATTTTCTCTTTGATATTAGTATGTGAATTTCTTGATGCTCTAGCATAACCTTGATATAATTTGATAATAATATATCAAAATGATATCATGCAGGTATGATAGTAGATTTTAGATATGAAAATGAAGGATGAAAGCCTTTAGATATTGTGAGCAATATTTTTTCCTCATGCTAACATAAGCAACACAATAGATAATTATTCAATTAGCACAACAATAATCAAGCTCCCTATGAAATTCTTAATCACATTAAGACCAGGAAATATGACAAAAAGTGTACAAAGAAAGCATTAACATGTAAAGTTATCTAAAATGGATCAAGCTATCATCTCATAGGGGGGTTGGCGCTATTTTGATGTGGAAAATAGCTCTTTCCCAACCCCTTTTTGATAAGCTCAAGATATGAAGATGCAAGATAATGTGTATCAAGTTGTGGAAAGATACTAAGATTGTGGAGGATTAATACAATAGAGGAGGCCTCTATTTATAACCAAGAAGGTTAGAAGAATGCCAAACATGGAGGATGTGGGACTAAAGATCCACAAATGAAAAGGTGCCACTTGTCAACATGTGAGAGGTTGAGGAATGAGCACATTTTGGTCAATGTGCCAAAGAGAGGGGGATTTGAAATTTGAATTTGATGACAAGATGAGTTAAATGCTAAGTTTGACCTTTGCAAGAGACATGTAAGAGCTCTTAAATTCTTTGTTGGATGTACATGTCAATTTGGGGGGAGATTTCAAACTTGGAGAATATTCCTCAAAGATGCCAAGTTGAAAATAAATAAAGATTTTAATAAATCATTTAAATGCATTTTCATGTGCAAGTGGTAAAAGCTAGAGAAATTTGGAGATTAGGATTAAATTAATCAAGGTTTAATTAATTTAATAGGAGATTAGGTGATTTTGAATTTTGACTTAGATTTTAGGATTAAAATAAATCAAAATGAGAAGAAAATGATTTATATTTAATTAAATAAAGATTTGATTTATTTAATCAAAGAGGATGATGTTAGTGTTAAATCAAATAAAGATGAATTTATTTAATTTAAATGGATGACTTTAGGAGATTAATCAATTAAACTTTATTTATTTAATTGATCAGGCGAATATGATGATAAAAAAATGATTAAAGACGCCATGGAATTAGTGAGTATGGATAAGATGTATGATGTCAATTTTGCATGTCTACATTTTACTCCTCTTTGAAGCAATGTACTTGTTGCGTTGGTTCAAAGAATAAACTTGCTGCGATCAAAACTCAATTTTTTTATTTTTTTTTTGGATGCCCCAGTGGAAAGAAGAACACTAGTACATTGCCCCCTCGAGAGATCGAGTGAAAATATTTTATTTGAGGGTCAATCTTTCAATAAAGAGGTTGAAGATGGACATATGCATGGTTATGATGATGATGCAAATGAGATGATTTTAAGATGATTAGAATAACCAATCTATATTATCCTAAACAACTTAAATGATGATGCAATGCATGTGAGATGGATGAGATGGATGATGTGATATGCTATGATTATAAGATTTATGTATGCTAATGATTTGTGGATGCAGGATGGATGCACTGGCAATGATGACTAACTAACATGCCATGATGTTAGTGTGGAAAGGAATAAATGAGATGATTACAAGAGGATCCAACAAGCCAACTTTATTAGAGATGATGATGAGAGATGGATGATGCTTTTCTTATCAAGGATTGGGATTTCAAAAGGGCCGCTTACCTTATGTTTGATAACACAAATAGGCACGATGAATCAAGGTATGAAGAACCAGGATGGCGTTGTACTTAGTGCGATGGACTTTGACTTGACAAACAAATAGGAGTATTATTGTTCACACCTGACATACAGAAACCTTGCTAGGATGCACTTCTGAAGTTTCAAACATCTCAGACCAAAACATGCAAAGGTATAACCTATCAATGCAATAGTCAACAAGCTGCCCAAAACACCTTCCATACACACCTAATAGAGTGGGTATTTTCCAATGTTATTTTACAAAAAATGTCTAACAAGCATAGTAGACAAAAGATAATGATCATTTCCCCATTCCTTTCTCTCTAAATCATTTTGAGTAGACATCATCGAGAGGTCATTGGAATGAGTGCAATAAGATAAATCAAAAGAAAAGATCTAGTACACAAACAAGCCAATGTTATTCATACCTTCAGTCAAAGGCATGTGTTTTGATAGGATAAGAATCCAAGGTGATATCCAAAATGATGCCCATTGTCAGAATGATATATCTTAGGACATCCATTGTATAGGATGATGATGGTTTGATAAGTTGATTGATAGGCTATTGATATAAGGTTGATTGACATGTTTGAAAATGATCAAGAGTTTGATTTTGCATTTAAAAGTTGTTTCGATTTTGATTTTACGTTTGAAGTTTGTTTTTGTTGATTGTTGTACTTTTTTTGTTTGTTTTGCTAAAGGATGAAGGCAACAATTGATTTATTATGGATGATTGATTATTTTGGGTGATAGCGAGATGAGACAGATGGATTTTTTCAAACATTTGGATGTTTTTGATGTTTTGAGGCCATTTTGCATTTCAAGATTTTACAAATGTTTTGATTTTGATTTTGAATGTTTTGGGGTTTTCTGAGATTTTGTGAATGTTTTTGGATTTTGTGTTTTTTGAATGTTTTTGGATTTTGATGTCTTGAGGATTGATCAAAGATTAGCCTTGCCTACGTTTAAGGTCAGAGATGACATACTTCGGATAACCATGTTTTTTTTACATTTTTCTATTTTTATGAATATTTTTTGATTTTTGCATGATTTTGATGATTTGGATATGGATATGATATTAGTGCTCTATTTGGGGATTTTGTTGAAAACCAAGCTAAGGTTGATTGATATGATTGATGGATCGATGATGATAACATTGTTGAGGATACACAACAATAGAAGGATAGTGTTAAGCAACACAAGGATTAGGATGGATATCCCAAGATGATAAGGGATTGATGATGATAACATTGTTGAGGATACACAACAATGCAAGGATTTGATTGATCAAGATTGATGATGATAACATTTTTGAGGATGCACAACAATGTAAGGATAGTGTTAAGAAACACAAGGATTGGGAAGGATCTCCTAGGATGATGATGGATTGATTAGATTTGATTGATCAGGATTTTGAAGCTTGATTTGAAACAAACTTCTTAGATGTTTTTGATGATTTGATGTGAAGTTTGAAGTGCAAATTAGATGTGACTAATAGTGATTGTTTGGATTGATGTTCGATGAAAGATGAAGATTGATAAGGAATGTCCTCTTTGTCAAAATATGCCATGAGCTAGTGATTTGGATTTTTTCCCACAAGTGGTTTGACCAATTTAATTTCATGTTTTCCAATGTTTGGATCACCACATAAGTTGGAGGATATAGATCAAGATTTATTCTCGAAGCAAGATGTACATATTTTCCCCTAGTGTCTAGCAATGTATGGAATGCCATGGGTGGATGTCTAGATAGGTGTATGGATGGAGGGATATGGTAAGCACACTAAGGATGCTAAGGATTATCTTGTGATAAGATACGGTGTGCAGATAAAGGATGCTCATTTGGATAATGTTTCATGGCTTAGATAATGTTGGATAGGATAAGATCCATGAAAATGACCCATGTCAAGATGTTTACTGTAAGCAAGCGTAAAGTGTACACCAAGCCTTGTCAACATCAATATAATATAGGAAGATGGAAGGTGGATTGGATATATGGTTCATGGATGAATGGATTTATTATGGTTGAGATGGATGGAATGCTAGATTTATTATGGATGGAATAAGACGCTTTCACCTAAACTAGCGCACATAGATGCTTGATTCCATACATGATGCCTATTTTCTAGGATTTCATCATGGTCTTGCCCAAAGCACCACCATAGTGGTTTTCACTAGAGGACGATTTTTATCTTTACTATTTTCATGATTTTTTATTTTTATTTTTTGGTTTTTCTAAAAGATTTTAAGCTCATACTGAACCACCTTGTGTTGTTGATGTAGATGGTTATGTCATGATGTGCCATCGATATCTTGCTTGAAGAAGTTTTTTTTCTAAGATACGTGCACTTGAATGCAACTTTTGAGATTCTTGATCTACTTTTTTGATACCGGAGTTGACTCTATCTTTGTGCATACATCGCAATAGAGTTCCTTTTGAATCCTTATGATGAAGGGTCGTTGCCAACACATGGTCAATGTAAGAATTTGATATTATGTGTGGAGGCATGGATGGAGTGTGTTTAGGGATACGAGATGGATTGGTTGACGGTTTTGAACCTTTAACTCTCCAAACTTGGGAAGATGAGCAATGATGGGTGGATACAGAAGTGTGCATGTAATTAGGACCAACCACTTGATATACTTTGTACATCACTTGAGAAACCTGCTTTTGCTTTTGTGGACATCTTTGATGGATACTTTTCCCTTTCTTTATTTTTTCCCATAGTTTCTTTGACTAATGGAGTTTGATAGTGATAATCTTTCTTTGTATTCTTTGGTATCCATGTGTATTTTATTTTTCCATTATGCTTCCTTGTTTTTCTCCTTTGATGACATTCCTTATACTTTGATTTAATTATTTCTTTTGACGTTGGTCCCAATTCATGGATGGGGTGATGGGTGGATGAAGATTCATGATGTGGTTTGTTGTAGTATTGGCATCGGTTTCATCATAAGGATTCTTCATGCTCTCTATGTTGATGTTTGCTTGAGACATAGTTTCCCTCGATATGGTGGTAGTAGTACCTTTATTCTTTGATTCTTCCTATTTTGAGAGTTCTTGTTTAGAATGCATCCTCTGATAAATGACCACTGCAAATGATGTTATTGGAATTTGTTGCTCTGCTGACTTCATAATATCTTGTTTTGTCTGACCTATTTCCTTGAGTGGATAATGTTGGATATCTTCATACATGATGTCCTCAGTTTGAATTTGGGATATATCTGATCCTAATGTTGACAACTAATTTTTTTGTGTAATAATGTCAGGAGTAAAGAAATCTTGTTTTGAATGAAGATCATCTATGTGTCCATCCACAAAAAGCATCTCATGGGTAGATGGAGGAGTATGTGTTATGTGGATATGGTCATCATTTTCAACATCTTGTATAGATAGGAGAGTTTCCATTAGATCATTATAGTATCTTGGAGATACGAATTCTTGATCTTGAATGATTTTAGAATTGTTTTTGTCATGCTTTGGATCAATTCTTGACATGGGTTAGTTTGAAAGGATGGATTTCTTACAAAGGGTTCTTGGACATCATCATTAGTCATAGTAAGTGGTTCAATATACCCTTGATCTTTGATTGGAATTGGTTCAAATGGTTAGTTGAATATTCCTTCAATATCTACAACCATGAGGTCGAAGGATGTCAATATGTCTTCGAAAGGACCATTTCTAGACTTTGGTGAAAGATGTTGATCATGCTTTGGAATGAATTTTTGAGATATGTCCTCTAACTCATTAGGTGATGTAGAGACATTTTCAACATAGTCATTGGTCGAATACTGATCATTGTCCTCAATAGTTATCATTTTTTGTGCTTGTGCTTGTGTTTGTTGGGTAGCTTGAGAGGCTTGGGCAACTTGAGTTACTTGTCAGGCTTCTTGTTGTTGTAACAATGCTTGGGCTTGACCCTAGGCAGCTTGGTATTACTAAAGGGCCCTTTTGTAGGCTTGGTAAGCTTTTAGCGCATTACAATATTGGCTTGTTAAGTTTGGTTTAGGTGGTAGTGGTGGTGGATTTGGAATTGTGCTAGATGTAGTGATGCATGGTTGAGATACGTTTGGAGTGATCATAGTGGTTGGTGTGATTGAAGTACTGGGTCCTTGGGAGAACGCATTTTGGGGTGTTGGGATCAATGTCATTGCTTGGTTAGATACCACTTGTTGTTGCGATATAAATGGTGTATTTGGAGGATTTGATGCAATGATTTGATTGGTGCTTGATGGATTGCCTTGGTTTGATTGATTTTGGATAATGTTCTGATTTGGGATGATGTTTAGATTTAGCATGATAGGTTGAAATTGAACATTATTGATGTTGGGAATCATATTGCCTTGATTTATGTAACTTTGATTTTTCATGGTGTTACCTTGACTTGGATTAAGACATGAGGTTGTTAACATCTTGTTCGGACTTTGAACAACATTTGTATGATTTGCAAACATATCCATCCCAAAGTTTACCAAGTTTGGACTCAAAATTTTCATGTTTAGTAAAGTTGTACTTGGTACATTCTCGTTTGGCATTTAGGGATTTGATGGGATGATGTTGTTCATTTTAAGGCTCACACATTGATTGTTCGGTTGATAAACTTATAGGTTTGGACTTGGATTTAAATCTATCATTGGGAAAGGTGTTCCAAACTTTTGAATGGGCATACTCACATTTGATGTACCATTGAGGTTTGTAGGAGATAATGATCCCATGTATGGATTGTATAAATATGATTTTTGATAATTAATTGGCATTGTAAGGCTTTGAAAGTTCAGTTGATTTGGATTACTCATGATGTATGGAGCAAGTTTATATTCCATGCTTTTCTTGTGTTGAGGTCTAGTTTGGACCGTAAAATAAGGATCAATTTTCAAGAATGTGGGAGGTGAACCTCTAATTCTTTGGGTTGATCCAAACTCTAGGTACAAAAAAGAAAGTCTAAGATTTTAAGGATCAAAAGGATGGTGATGAGATATGAAAGATGGATGATTGGTGAATGATTATAACTTTTAGGAAACCTTGAAGAGGATACTAAACTTTAGGACTTGGATTGATGTTTGATTTGATTTGGGATTGGTTTGATTTGATTTGGATAGTGAACTCATAAAATCTAAGCGGTTGGATGTTGTCCTAGAGTAAATTTGTCCACAAGATGCTAATTTGACTAAATGCAAAAAGAAGGATTCATCTAAACACAACTAATCAAACAATATGACTTTGATTTGATTTTGGATTTATGAACTCCTAACCCCAAGACGTTGGATGTTATCAAGGGATAGACTTGTTAAAAAGGATTGATAATTTGACTAAATATGTGGAGAAGGATTCATCTACACACATCTAATCAAATGAAATGATTTTGATTTGGTTCAAATGATTTTCCCAAAGTTTAGGATGAGGGATTTTTTCCAAGATTTCCAAGAGTTGGTGATGAGACGATTTTGATTTTTGATGTTTGGGAGATGGATGAAAGTTTTGATTTTGATCCTAAGAGACTTAGAGAGACTTTGTTTACTAGACCAAGATATTGAAGATCATGCTTTTATCTAAGAGTAGTTCAAACCAAAAGACCAATGTTTGCTAGAAAGACGATAAAAAGATAAACAAACACATATGTGGGGTCCAATTGATTTAATCTTTTCTTAATGGATTCTTTTTACCACAAACACTTCTTGATTATTTTTCAAGCTAAATTTCCAATGTCCTAATTTTATTTCATCCCACAAAGTGCATTATGTGGAAATCGAGGAAATTAAGGCAAAATTTTCCTAATGTTGACCTTAGTAGGAGAAAATTGAGATGAAATACAAATGCTTAGAAGCCTCTAAGGATGAGAATCCTAAGGGAAAGCAATAGCATGTGAATTCATTCAAGGATATTTGCTTCTCCTAAAGGGTTTGAGATTTGATGCTCATGTTGAATGTATGTTTTCCAACATTTTCGATAAAGAAAAGTATTTTTATTTCAAGAACAATCACAACCCTATCGATATGAAAGACAGTATTTGTTGAATCCCACTTGGAAAAGTCCAACTATGCTTATTTTTAGTGAATGGTTAGATGCTTGACCCAACCGATTCCCCTCCACGACACTCACTTATATAGGGCAGCCAAGCATCAACACCCATGAAACTCCCATGGCATGCTTTCCATTTCTACTAAAGACCATAAAAGTGTGGGGCAGCTTCAGAACGATTATTCTTGCACCAACAAATAGATAGGGATTTTGGCCTTTCTACAGCAAGGGTTTTAATTCATACTTTTTGTTCATAGGAGTTGACCCAATGTGGTGAGAGACCATTGTTTCCCTTCTCGTTGGAGCCAGCTGCGTGATACTGGCATTTATTCTAATACCCACATTTATATCCTAGCTGGAAATACTATTGGCTTTAGAGTGTTACCAGTTGAGTCATTCCCTTGAGTGAGTACTTTTTCCCCAAGGTAGGCCCTCTAAGATAAATAATAGCGAGAAAACATATTCATAGTTCGATCAACCTTCATTTAGAAACAAATGGATAACACATGCAATAGGTTACACTCACACTCGTAAAGTTTGTTGTTTAATTTTAAGCCCAAATCGAAA
>VDFB02047397.1:82431615-82500199 GCA_007258455.2 Sequoia sempervirens
TTGATTTATTTATTATTTTTTAACCCTTGAAATTTACCTAGATATAAGAATCAAACACTTCAAGTTTGGTTTTTCTATCAATTGTTGCCTGTTGTGCGCAAATAGATAAATTGCAAGTTTCTACTATTACCATATAATCTTATAGATGCATGGTCATGGACAACTGCAAAGTAGAACCAAAACCTTGTGATCAATGAACTATTGAACAATGTACACTGCTCGTGAAGCTTTACAATTTGCTACTTACCAAGGGCTGCAAGTTTGGAGTAGAATTTGCATAAGACAGAACTATCTTTTGCTTTAAATTTGGGTACCCCACTAGGTATATTGCATTCAAGTCCATAACCTGACACACCATACACATTCTGCTTACTACATACAATCTCCCTGAAGACTAATCTACATATCTAAAATTATTGTATACCAGTAATCTGAAGAACATGCTTTCACAAGGCAAAAAAGTACACTCAATCACCTGCTAACAATTTGTATATATTACAAGTGTGTGAGGTTCCTATAAATTGTTTGACCCCATGAAAGAGTGAGACAACATCTCATTGAATATGATTATTTCACTGTACATAGGCCATAATGGCTTAATCTAATAGCAGCCCATAATGCTCATTTTAATTGTGTGCACTACTTTTTAGTATAGGGTAGCTGCTAACCGTAGTGCATAGCGGTGAAACTAAAAGCTTTGCAAGAGAGTATGGATATCTATCAAAGGATAATAGAATGGGGATTTTTTGTCAGATATTATAGTTGGAAATGCTCTGGTTGACTTGCACGCAAAAGTGGAAGCATACAGAAGGCAGAAAAATGTCATCAATAATTTCATATTTGTATTTAAATTCTTGAAATACTATACTAGAATTTTGAGAGAGTATTACCTCTTCTCTTCTACTGTATACCTCTTCATCATGTAACATCAATGTATACTTTGGTGCTAACTCCAGTTGCATTTTCAAGATGTCTATTCCTTTGATAGGCAAGTATATCTCCTTTATCATCAACTCCCAAAAAAATGGACACTCCCCAGCCACATCATCATCAAGCACTCTTTGATGTCATGAGATTATTGCCCCTAACCTTGCTATTTATGACAGTCTATATCATGCATTGTATTATGGTTTGGTCATTACACCTCATGACTACCCATCTCAACTTTTGACTGTCCATAACAGTGCATACTATCCTTGCATATTCAATTCTCTAAAACCCTTTAAGAACCTTGCTAACTATCACCATCATCCTTGACTGCCAAACTTTCCCTTCACTGGGTATCTTTTGAGTTGGTTCAAAAAATGAAATTACCATATTTCTTAGAAAATGAAATTTGAATAGTAGTTCATATTCTTTCTCTTCTGAATCACCAAGATTCTATGAGGCTGAAGTGAGAGCTGGCTAAAGATATCCCAATCTTTTTTCTGAAAGAAGAAATTTAATTAATGAAAACTAATATACAAAAAAATGCATCAGAAAAATAATATAATTGTTGTTATAAACGAACAAGTTATTAATCAGCTAAATAACTTTCCATGAACCATGAGTCCAACAAAGAGCAATAATCATTTGTACAATCATGATGGACGAACCCAGCATGGCATTGTCATATAAAACAACAATTATTTTGCAAATTGTTGCTAAAAACCAATCGGTTCTGCTACACATAAGAGTGTCCATTTTCCCAACATCAAATAGTAGAAACATGGCAGATAGGGAGATCTTCCTCACCAAAAGTTGTCTCTGTGTATGCTCCAATACAATTGATGGAAGTGCAAAACTGTTGTATCATATCGATGTCATTGCATTTGACAAATTCACTGCCAACCATTTACCATCAGAAAATTCATCAATAGCAATTTTCCATGGGGTGAATTTGTCATGATGGTGAATTTTCCCATGGTGATTTCATTAGAATTATTTTTCCCTATCTTTCTATGTGCATATACATCAGAATGTTTCTTGATCTCACTAACAAAATTATACAAAGAAGGTTTTGTATCTATTTGGTTTCGTAGTTATTCAAAGCCATATTATTAGAAGTGGGTTTGAATCCTATATATCTTTTTATCTAAATCTCTTGCACTTTCCTCATTGTTATATAGGTCAAGTTATCTTAAACTAGATATTTGTATATAGTTTCATACAATACATTCTTGTGAAAGCTCTACAACTTCAATTTAGAGAATAAATATTGTATACAGTTTGTAACTTGATATCTAGAAATGTAATTTAAATTTGGTTCTCTAGCATGTCCTAAATTTAGATAGTAGGCACACTTACTAGATAGTAGGCACACTTACTTTCTACAAAATAAGGTATATAGTATTTAGCTTCAAGTAGTTTTATTTCTCATTTATAATTTTGTACATATATAATATTTAACCTTACTCATCCCAGGAGATGACTACTACTTCCCATTTCCCTGAGATTATCCAACCCATGGTGGCTGACTCATGTGCATCCGTTAATAGTCCAGAGAATGTTGGAATAGATGTCGCACACCTCGCTGCCACCATATCAACCAGTTGCCAAAGCATAGTCCACAAATTTAAGGATGCTTGCTAGTCATCGCCCTTAGTTCAGGATGTCGACATTGAACAATTGCAGGAAACACTTGTTTTGAAAGAGATGCACAAAATTGGAGGGTCTATGCACTTTCCTAAGAGAAATATTTTATGACCGCCAATACCAACAAGATGGAATGGATGCTCTGGTGCATGCATATGAAACATACCTCCAGAATATGTGATAGTTCAGTTTAGCTTGGTACTATTTTACCTTTGTACAAATCCATAATTTTTTGATATTAGTCCAATCAGAATGCATATACTTTGATGCTATGTAACTAACAAATACATATCCATGTACATAATATGTGCCATTTTCTCACATTGTGTGCACTTTTCCCATATATTGCTCAACATGTAAGTACCTTTCAAATTACTATGATCACTATCTATTGTAACTACCACAATGTCTACTCTTAATCTATGTAATCATTGCATAGCAACTTTTAATTACTTGCTCTCTTCTAAATTATATTTTCACATCCTTTTAATTTAGTTCTATGATGTTCTTGTTCAATTTCGTATGCTTCTCACCTTATGGTATTAGGCTAGCAAATACACCTACACTTTTATTCTATGCAATTAGTTGCTCACTTCTAAAGTTTGAGCTAGCCCATGCTTTTTTAGTCTACAAATGCTACAAATGCATCTTACTTCACTTTATTTTCCCTGCAAAACAAGAGATTGCCACAAAACCTTAAAATCACATCTTATGCCATACAATGGTTCTCGCATTTTCCTTTGCATTTTTTTTAGGCATTGCTTATGCTTGCTACACATAGTAAACCACAACTTACTTCCAATTGGTGCCTATTATAGATCACAAATCCTATACATGAAATACAATCTAACAAAACCTCCTTGCACCTTCTCCAAGCCCCAAGAAATCCAAGGACTTTCATACTTGAATAAAATCTTTCAATTTTGTTCATACGAAAGGTTGTACTGACAAGTTTGCATTTCTTGAGTACTACTATAACTTTGTTTTGATACCTAAATTCGAAACTCACTTTGCTTGCAGGCCCTCCACTTCCACTATCTTCCACTATTGTCATGTCTACTTTAACTACAAATGCCATTTTCGACATCCTTTCAAGCATTCTTGATGTTGATCCCTTTCTACAAGTTGCATCTATCGACCCCATTCAACAACCACAACCTACGCTCCCCAAGTATCCTATTCAACTATCAGATGGAACACACACACCCTGCATTGCTGCCCATGCAATTCAATGAGCTAGTTTTGGAGGAGGCTTTAGTCAAAGGCTCTATTGTCCACCTCAAAGAATACATCTGCAGAAAGTTTCACAAATTCACGTACGTTCACATTACCTTCTTTAATTTGGTTCCTCTTCTTTACACATGTACATAGCATTCACTTTCAAGTTGTCCTTATCATTGCAGGGCTATTGTAATTCATAGCTTGGAAGTCATTACAAACAATGCCTCAATCATTGGAGCTCCAACTGCAATTAATGAAGCTACAACCTATATGCCCTCTAGTAGCTCTCTGGGTTCGTTGTCCAGTAGTCCAAATCCCAACACCTCACTCAATGCACCTGAACCACATCCCATTGCATCCTTGACCCCAAACCATAAAAATTGGTCCATAGAAGGTCGTGCCTTAAGTAAGAGCCCAATTCATCATTACAAGAATGCTTTTAATGATGGGAAATTTTTTGGCTTCGATTTTGTAGATACCGCAGGATCTGAGATACATGTAACCTACTTTAACGAACTTGTAGATAGGTTCTACGATGTGATAGAGTCTAATAACACTTATGTCATCTCAAATGGCCGCATCAGAGTCTGAAACACAAAATACAGTAGCGGCCACAACCCATATGAATTATTCCTACACAACTCCTCAACCATCAATACATCCACGTGCATAGAGTCCACAATACCCACCCACAACCACCATATTAAAAGCATTGAATCATTGATGTCATTACCCATTAACTCCCTTGTAGATGTCATTGGTGTCCTTCTATCTATCTCTCCTGCATCAACCATTCGCAAAAGGGATGGCTCTGAAACAATAAAGTGTATAGCCACAATCATGGATATGTTAGGCTAAACCATTGATATCACACTTTGGGGTAGCCATTGCAAATCGTAGGGAAGCAACTAGCTGGCCTTCCCCTACAACCCAACCCACCAATTATATTGATCAAAAGTGGTCGGATAACCTCATGGTCTGGAAAATCTATTTATACCATCTTTCCTACAACCATTGTAATCAATCCTAACTTGGTTGAAGCCTCAACATTGCAAACATGGTATGCCACTATAGGGATTGGCCTTCCTTGCCTTTCCCTCTCAAAGAGCCGAGTATCAACTGAAAAATTTGAAAATACGATTCTTATTTCAAGTATTGTGAATCCAACCTCTCTTGAAAAACAAAATATTTGTGTTAAGGCCCATATCACAAAGCTCCACTTAGACAATTTCTACTACTTGTCTTGCCCTCATATGGTTGACAACAAAAAGTGTAAGAAAAAGGTTCTACAAATTACCGCAAGTGCTTTTAAGTGCCCCAAGTATTCTGCAGAGATGGCTACATGTGATTTTAGCTACATGCTAAAGATGGACTTGCAAGAGGGGACAGGTCATCTTCTTGATGTCACTGCTTCTGAAGAACCAGCAACAACGTTGTTTGGAGTTTGCGCAGAAGATTTGCAGCTCCTACTAGCAGAACCTAATGGTCGTAGCCAGATTTTGCAACTAGTTCTCAACTACGAGTTCCTGCTAGCACTGTCCATCCAATCAAATACTTTCAGTGGCTGTGAATCTCAAAGCATTGTTATTACAGCTATTAAGCATGCTTAGATTTTCTATTGTACTCTTTTCAAGTATGCTTATTGCATCACGTACAATTATCCGCTTTTTGTAACCACATCAATCAATCAAAAGAAAAAATTACTTTTTGCAGTATTGAATTTGAAAAACATATATACATCTTTCCATATATACATGTTTCAAGGTAAATTTGGAGTTACCACTATTTAGTAAGCTTTTCCATTCTACAATTGCAAACTATTAAATTACATATGCCATCACCATTTAGCGGTTAGCGTAATTCCATTTGCACTTAATACGTTCGTGTTTTTATCCCTTTCAAGTTTCAGGACATTTACTATAGCACAAAAAACATAAACAAACATTTATTCATTCGTATATTTTGATGTTTCGTAAGATTCCAAACAAAAAAGGTTTCCTCTCAACTAATGCTTACACCGACCAATGCTTTCATATGGTTGTGAATGTTTTTCTTAGAAAATTGACATTATTGCATCCATCTGGATACCTTTAACCTTCAATATTTTAGTCTTCTCAAATACAGAATTTACTTCTAATTTCCAACATTTTTATGTAAACTTGCTGCAATTTTTAAATGGATTTGGAAAACTCAAGATTGCAACAAAAAATAGCACGTTGTAACCAACAAGAGAGCACCCGCTACCATGCGAAGAAAGATGTCATCAATACAAGAAGACGACAAAGGAAACAAAGCATGGCTAATTATGCTTCCACTTCCACCCTCCCATCCTCTGCTATGCCCTCCCACCTTCAACTTGACAATACTAGAACACAAGCACATACAGAAACCTTGGCTAATGGCACTTCCACTTCCATACTCCCATCCTCCACTACACCCTCCCCTCTTGATCTGACTCCAAACTTTGGTCAGACCTTCCTTGCTGCTAGATATTCCTTCCATTCTATGCTTGACAAACTTTCAATCATGTCAACTTGTATAGTTTGCATGGAAAAATATCCAGGTATTAAGACAAAACTAGTACTTGGAATACCTACTTGCTATAGATGTGCAGCTAAAAAAAATGGCAATCGGTTCTCCAAATGGAATAACATGGATCCTAGTGAGCAACCTCCATGTTTACGAAGACTAACTCAAGTTGAAGAGATGCTAACAGCTAGAGTCAGCCCAATCCTTCAAGTCACCTATGCAAAAGGAGGGCAACTAAAATATACTAGGCACACTATTAGCTTCCCTCAAGATATCTCTATGATTGCTACCCACTTACCTAGACGTATAGATGAACTAGACATCTTATTGGTTAATAGAAAAAACATTGGCCAACAAGACTATAGCTTCTATGTGAGTAGAGGTCGCGTATATGAGGCCTTACATTATAAAACCTCACATGACCCATACTATAGAAATGTACAATTAGATGTGGCTACTTTAGCATGTCTACCAAGTGCTCCCACTAACATTTCTGACCTCCTATCTGCAACTACCACAATTACTAGCACCCCACCTACAAGCTCTAACCTTAATGATACTACAACCGTCAACCCTACTGAAGAAGACATTCAGCCCTCTACTTCCTTTGTAGCTAACCTTACCCCAACATGTATAGAAGTCAAAGAATTGCATTCCTTATTGCAATTAGGTCAAGGCCGACCAACTTTATGTATGGATTGGCCACCCCTTTCACCATCTCCCATCAATGAATACACCACTGAAGGATTGTTTGTTATGGCTTTCCCAACTTTGTTTCCAAAAGGCGTCGCCGCTTTCAAGCAACAACGCATGCAAGAAGTTAAGTTACATGAATATGCTCTCCACATGCTTCGGTACTTTGACAACAGGTTTGGCCAGCACCCTCGCTTCAGGTACTTCATTCTGAATATTATCATGCATCATCGCAGCCAGTCCACAGCATCAGTGTTTGTCCATAAGCACATTAATACATGCTTTCCTGTAACAATATCTGATCTTCGCCAACATTTAAAGGACCTACTAGATGACAAAATTGTTGAACAACTCATGCGCTTTGGATCGACAATTCATGGAACACAACCATTCTGGAACCGCTGCAGAGGGGAGCTCACTGATATGGTTCTCCAAGCTGGTTGCCCAACGCTTTTTTTTACACTTAGTGTAGCTGATACAAAATGGCCTGACCTACACAGTATTATGGCATCATCAACACCTTCAAATTTGCAAGCCGCTTATAAGTGGAGGATACAAAACATTGTTCAAAATCCACACCTTGCTGCCCAATATATGCATCTTAGATTTACTACATTTCGTGAAGAGGTTTTGGAAAAGCTACTTGGTGCAACCGACTATTGGTACAAGTATAATATCGCTCCCCTCACAAGCTTGCATTTTCTACAACTTGAATGCCTCCTAAGTTCCTAACCTTGACAAATTGTCAAGTACGAATGGCAACACAGAGGCTCCACACATATCCATGGTTTCCTTTGGCTACAAGCAACACTTGATGTTGGGAAACTATAATGGGACAACCTTGAAGCAGTCCAAAATGCCCTTACCTACATTGACAGGAATGTATGTGCATGGAACCCTCGCTCACTACTATCAAGGAACCAACCAATTCATCGATCTCTTGCAGATGACCCTTGTTCAATGGACAACACAATGATCATGCAAACTAACCCTATCATCGACTACACTGAACTTGTCAATTGTGTTCAGCGCCATACAAAGTGTACCTTACAAACATGCCTTAGAAGAAAGGGCCAATCCCTCCAATGTCGTTATAAAGCACCTTGGCCCATGCAAGAAATTTCCACCCTTTCCATTGATGAATCTGGCTTACCTAAATTTACCGCTACTTGAAATGATGATCGCTTAAATCAACACAACCCATCTATCCTCTCTATTTGGAGAGCTAATATTGATTGTCAGCCTGTTGTCTCCATCCATGCAGTGCTCAAGTATATTGCTAAGTATGCAACAAAATCAGAGACCAAGTCAGAAACATACCACACTATGCTTTCTTGTATTTCAACCAATATTGAGTCTGACAAGCCTGCACCAACAGCTTTCAAAAAAATGCTTGCTGACACTCTTATCGACCATGATATTGGAGCCCAAGAAACTTGCCACCTCTTGCTTAAACTTCCACTCTCCCTGTGCAGTAGGACTTTTGTCTCTTTAAATGTGAACCAAAATAGTTTTCAACGACTAGGGCTCTCATCTGAATCATCCACCACTTGCCCAAGTAACATTGATGCTTACATGATTCGTCCAGTTTATTTAGAGGCTATGTCACTTATTGAGGTCACCCAAAAGTGGACCTACAAGGCATCCTGGAAGCAAAGGCAATGCAAATAGTGCACCATTAAAGCCATTGTTCGTGTCTCACCATGCTTCACCTCCATCCCTGCAAGAGACAACATTTGCTTCGAAGCATTTTGTTGGAGTGAACTACTTTTGTACAAACCATTCCGCAACATTCAAAATGAGTTCGCAATGCCCAATAGTAATATTATACAATAGTGGGAGAGTTTTGCAGACAGTTACCATCCTTGGCATGTTCTCCGCACATGCTCAGAGCCTTTAGAAGATACAAAATCTAGCTCCTCTTCAAATCCAGAAGATATAGTACATGAGAACAACCCATCTGAGTGGCAAGTATTATCAAGCCTCTACCCGAGCATTCATTTTCAATTTGATGAACTAGATATGCTTGGTCATCGTGACATTGAATTGCACCATGATTGGGGCTCCTGCCAACTAAGTCCCCAAGAACAAGTCTATGCTACTACCTACATTGAATCCAGTTGCCAAACATTTGTACTCCCCCATCTTCCCACAACCCCTACCCAACTTGACCTCTCTGTTGAACAAAAGAAAGCATTTGATATAGTTTTCTCTCATCTAAATACATGTACTTTGCAACCTCCTTTACGGATGATTATTCAAGGAACTGTTGGAATTGGAAAATCACACCTAATAAAAGCCATCCAATCTGCCATCAACAGTTCATCCCAAAATTCCCCATCACCATTACTACTTCTAGCACCTATAGGTGTAGCAGCATTTAACATCCAAGCATCAACAATCCACTTAGCCCTACTTATACCTATCAAAGATATTGCCCCCCTACAAGGGCAAGCACTAGCAGCCTTCCAGGAGAAAATGTACTTCATTCAGTACATTTTAATAGATGAAATGAGCTTCCTTGGCCCCAGATTACTTCAAAGTATTAACATGAGGCTACGTGAGGCATTCCCCAACCACACCAATTCCCATTTGGAGGATGCTCAATCATGCTCTTTAGTGACCTTGGGCAACTACCAACAATCAAGGACATTCCTATGTATGCCTCTACCTCATACGAGGGTTCTCTATGGTGAAGCTTCACAACAGTAGTAACACTAAGGAAAATATTTTGGCAAAGCGGAGAGGACCCAGCGCAAGTTACCTTCCATACTGTCCTCTCAAATTTACAAAATGCAGTTCCTACAGTCGAAGATTGGCAGGTTCTTATGTCATGCTCCACCGCAGCTCTACCTTGTTCAACTCAAGCTGAGTTCCTGCCCTCAATATATCTTTTTGCAACTAATGAAATGGTCTCACAACATAACTTGCGAATGTTATTATCTTTGGCAATACCAATTTCCTTGTCAACTGTAGAGCAACTACGAGGTTCACCAAGCTCCAGTCCAGATGAAGAACAACTACAATCTAAGGTCCTTTTATGTGTTCATCAAAAGGTCATGCTTTGTTCAAATTTATGGGTGGAAACAGGCCTCGTCAATGGTGCACTTGGACAAGTCCAAGCTATCTTCTACAAGGATAGTGAACATCCACCTTCACTTCCCTTGTTTGTTGTTGTCTAATTCAAAAAATACATAGGCCCTGCTTGGGATCTCAATAACCCAAAAAATGTCCCCATTTCCCCTGTGAGCCGTGGTCTCCATCATCAAATTCCCCTAAAAATGGCATGGGCCTTGACAATACACAAATCGCAAGGGCTTACACTTGAAAAGGCAACTGTTGACATCAGTAACATCGACCGGCAAGGGCTTACATTCACAAATATTTCTAGAGTTCGTTCACTAGCAGGGCTATGAATCAATCTAGCTTTCTCCTTTCAAAGATATGCACGCATGAACCAAAGCTCTTGTTTTGCTCGCCGTAAACAAGAGGAGGCTCGCTTACTCTTGCTATCCACTGAAAACCCTTGAACACACAATGCCATTGCACATTCCTATAGGTTAGCTACTCTTCCTATGAAATCTAACCTCCTTTAGAATTTTCTATTTCTCAAGCAATTTACTCACCTTCACAAAACAATCCACACCATACCCACAGATCTTCTTAAAAGAGTATTATTAGAAAATAGTAAAGCATATTTAATAAATATAGGAATATTCATTTTCTTGCTTTCTACCATTTAACTGTGTGGCATTTCCATCAAGAGTATACTATATTTCTTGCCATTTTGTTTTACATGGGATATGGATAACAGTCCTGCAACATCACAAATTATTAATTTTTCCCCTCTAAAAAGACTCTTTCTGTTGCTATTATTTTCTCTTTTTGTTGCTACTATTTTTTTTCCTCATGTAGTGAAGCTGAAGATCTTTGTGCAAAATACACATACGCTATTAACAAAGGAGATTTTCAGCAGTGGATAGCTGTATAGCTCCTTTCAAACATTCTGGAGAATATTTTTGCCACTTTAATGTACAAGACTAATTTTGTGTTTTATCATGTTTTTATTCTTTCAAAAATTTTATGTGCAATTTTGTTCCAATTCTCTTGTTTCTTCATGTCAACTAGACCACTTTAACTATATGGTTAGTTTACTCATGTTGAAATGTGTGTGGGTACCCAACCTCACCATGATGTGAATATTCTAGATACACCACAATATTAAAACAAGGCAAATATATGGTTATTGTTAATTTACAAAATATTCAATAAATGGATCTTTTCTAATATACAGTTACATGAAGAGGATACCGTTTTCTTCTTCTATTTTCTTTTATGCTACTGGTTGCCTATTAATTAAATTTGCTTAGTTATTTCTCATGTACTCATAATAACTCAAATTATCAGACATTTTTAAAAGTTAATTTGTTAAAGTATATGCTGCATTCATGGACTCCACTGCCCAAATTTTACTTCCAAATAAACATTAACTTGTAGTTCAATACAAAAAACAAACTTTCATAATTCAATGCAGTTCATAACAATTACTAAATAATGCAACTAAATACCTGTCATGTTCCCTGGAACAGCTGCTTGTGAGTATTATTTACTATTATATATTGAAATTGAGATGATGCTTGGTTAACTCTACTTTTCCTTTGATATGCTACTCAACATATGTTTTTTTGGATTCTAAAACTTTTTGGATGCTGAAACATTAATGGAAACTCCTTAGATTTCTTCCTATAATCTCCACATTGGAAGATAAATTCAAGCATAAGAAGCTAGCAGTAAGGATAGAATATCAAATTAAGAGCATGTTGCAATTGCTAGTAGATTATCACCAGAATTGGCTAGAATTGGGCTTTCACTTTTTAAACCACGATGATCATAATTAAAAACTTTGCTTGCTATTTGAATGTAACTATTGGATTGTAATTGACCTTTCATGTCATTGAAGAATTTATTATCAACGTTGACAAACAATAGAAACTGATAAAGAAAAATAGTATGCAGAATTCAACTGTGTTTTTTTCATTTTTATATTTGATGAAGAAATTCCAAAATGGTGGTTCTGCTACTACTGAATATGCCATGTTTCTTGGACTGTGTATGGTCTAATTGCCTCACAGTATGCATAATTCAACTGTGTTTTTTTCTTTTTTATATTTGATGCAGAAAATTCCAAAATGGTGGTTCTGCTACTACTGAATATGCCATGTTTCTTGGATTGTGTATGGTCTAATTGCCTCACAGACCAATTACAAGTGACTGGTGAAGGTTCCAAACCACTAAATCAGTTTGTGGACGATTATTTTGGATACAAGCATGATTTCTTAGGTAGAGTCGTTGTAGTTTGGATAGAAGCACGATTCGCTGTAGCATGATACAATAACTCTATAGAAGTTTTTACCATAAACATTTCAACTCATTCCCTTCGACTATGGAAATTTCATGTCTTTAATCTGACATTTGTTTGGTACTATCACTGGTTTTGTGGGGAAAGCAATGCTCTCACCTCTTATTTATCTGTAAGATGTTATTTTCCCATGAAGTTTCCTATGTTTATTGATGTTTATTATTGGAAGTCATCATGCTGTACACAATTGTCATTATCAGTAAAATAAATATCAAAATGATAATGGGAATGAATAAGCTTCTGTCCAGATTTATGTTGCCTTTTTATTTATCTAATACAATATTCATAATATTAAAATGGATTTTCTGCATATAAAACAATTCAACAAAATAAAAAATCTGCTTTATTTTATTACTACAATAATAAATCTGGGTCCACAACTCTTCGGCGTACCAATTGCACACCAAGGTGCATTAGCTAGTTTTTACACCAACTAACATATGAATCGACAAGGCAGAAGGCGGCAAAGGATAGTAAATGCATCATAATGCAGAGCACGGCAACATTAAATGCACCCATCCTCATTTATTTCACTGACGGTACTGGCCTCTCTGCATTGAATGATCAAGATCTATGCAATAGTAGTCCATCCTTTCTCCAGCGATTTTAACCGTTGATACACAAAATGGATACGACAAACTTCAGTGAGGGCAGAAGGCGGCAAAGCACAGTAAATGCATCATAATGGAGAGCACGGCAACATTAAATGCACCCATCATCATTTATTTCACTGACGGTACTGGCCTCTCTGCACTGAACGATCAAGATCTATGCAATGGTAGTCCATCCTTTCTCCAGCGATTTTAACCGTTGATAGACAAAATGGATGCAGCAAACTTCAGTCGGTACTGACCTCTCTGCATTGAACGATCAAGATCTATGCAATGGTAGTCCATCCTTTCTCCAGCGCTTTTAACCGTTGATAGACAAAATGGATGCAGCAAACTTCAGTGAGGGAACGCCTTCCGCGTAATAATAATAAAAAAATATTGTTGCCTATTAGGTATCAAATAGTAAATAGACACAACTGTTTATCTGCTCTATCTGCCAAAAATAGCCTAGAACTGTTGCACCCCATCTCGACCAGACAACGGCTATAAATACTGCTCCATATAAGTTGCAGCGATCACCATCATTATCAACAGATCCCACATTCTATTCATAATACACTCCCACAAATTTCAAGCACAAAATCATTGTAAAGCGATTTCCCGACTCCAATGGCTTCGCTACCTCTGTCTCCCATTCCTCTCCTTTCACTGCTTTTAATTTCCACTGTAAGTGGAGATCTAGATGGATTGCAGGATTTCTGCGTAGCAGATACCAAATCCTCCACAAACTTCTTCAATGGGTTGCCTTGCCTGAATCCCAGTGAGATCACCGGAAAGCACTTTACCACATCGGTTCTGAACAGCCCAACAGATACAAGCACCCGCTTCGGGGTTGGTGTGGCGTTTACAACTACAGAGGTGTTACCGGGTATCAACACCCTGGGAATAACAATTTCTCGTGCAGATGTGGCAGTGGGTGGACTGGTGCCTCCCCATTCACACGTGAGAGCCGATGAAATTACTTTCGTAGTGCAGGGAAATCTAACCGGGGGCTTCGTTGATACTTCCAACAAGTTTTTCTCTCTGACTGTCAATACTGGCGATGTGATAGTTTTTCCCAAGGGAACGATTCATTTCCTTCAAAACCAGGGCGACAGTCCTGCAAGTTTGATTGCTGCATTTAACAGTCAGAATCCAGGGGTGTCTGTTACTCCCTTGGTCACATTCGCTTCCAATCCGGCCATTCACCCTAGCCTTCTTGCCCAGTCATTCCAGATTACTGAGGAAGACGTGAACAAAATCTGAAAGGGTCTTGGTGGCAGTTAAAACGGTTATACATGTTTTCATCGAGCGCTGATAATATAGCTAGTAATAAGTGATATCGCCAATGTTGTGAGTTCGTCTGGTTTAAGACCTTTCAAATATATTAATCTGCTTTCCTTTTTGAAGTGGGTTTGTTTTAATTCTTGTTTGGAGGGCTGAAATAAGAAGATTGTTGATAAATGCTCCTGGATTGGTTTTTGATACAGAGATTTCCTGATCTTGTGAAATTATGGAGAATTATACAGTTTTCCCTTGCATTGGTATTTAACATTTATTTACTAATTTCCCTTTGCATTATTAAAATAATAATAATAATAATAATTAATAAAATTTAAACTTTGAATAACAAATACTATTTAATTAACCAATATAACATCAAAATATCCACCATATCTATTTAATCATTTAAGTCAACCACAAATTCTATTATATTTATTTTAGAAATAATTCACCTTCTATTTACAACTTAATTAATTACTATAATAATTCACTTTCTATTTACAACTTAAATTAATTACTATATGTTTGTGAAATAAAAACTGTTAAGAAATAACTTTACTATATTCATCAAATAAATAGTTTAAATTTAAAGATTTTTTTCTTATAATTTAAATTAAAAAAATTCATTCACATACTTTTTCATTTATATTTAATTTTCTAAATATCTATCTATATTTGATTTAAAAATTGTTTAGTTTTAACTAAGTTTAAATTTTCATATCTAATTTAAATGCTCATAAAAAAAATATGTATTAAATATTTATTTATTTTATATGTATATAATAAATTAAAATATTTGTAGACACTTATATATATATTTTATTTTATATTATGATTTTATTTTTAAAATTACTATTAATTAAAAATAAAATAAAATAAACTTATTATTTTTTCTTTTTAAATAATAAGGCCATTGGCCTAGCCACCACTTTAATATATTATATTTTAATTTTCTTAAAGTTAAATGCATGATTTTTAATTTGTAAGCTATAATCTCCTCAATAAATAAATAATTTGAAATAAATTTGATCTATTTTCAATGATGTAAACCATACTAACTATTTTGAAAATTAAATTACACTATAACAAGAAATTATTCTCTTTAGAAGAAAGGTGAAGCTGGATGAGCAAATTATAGGGGAAATTACTGGAATGTCCACTAAGGGTGTGAAGTTTTATGGCAACAGAAGGTTTTCTAATGAGGCAGTCATCAGATTTCCTAAGGACACAGAGAAATTGAAACTGGTTAAAATTTCTAACAACTATTTCAAAATTGACACCATCAAGGCATTGTGGAGAAAGGTGTTTCATTTTATAATGGAGTATATCACCCTGGACGGGAGATTTACCAGTGTATGGTCATCATTTTTCCATTCTTAATCACTTCTTCCATAAGGTACAAATTTCTCTGCCTCAATACCTATTATGCTCGTTGAGTAATAGCCTTGAGGACCATAAGAAAAATCCCAGAAGATACCCTATTCTTCATCTTGGTCTTATTAGGTTAATATATGAACACTATCAAAGTATGTCAACTTTATCTAAACCTGTTGCCTCCACGGTGTTTGAAGACTATGACATGGATAGTGGGGGTTCAGAGAATCAGCCTAACCAGGAGAGAATTGTTGAGGCCCACCCATCCTCTGAGATGTCTGGTAAGAAAACCCAGTCTAAAAAACCCTAGCTTGCTAAAGTTAACCCTGAGACCTACCTCGACTACTACGTCCCCTTAAAGAATATATTCTCAAGGGCTCTCCTTCCAATAAGTTAGTTTCCTACTCTGCAAAATCCTTGGAAGACAAAGCTAAGAACCCTGAAGCTAGTAGAAATTTTGTGCCCTCCCCTCCTGCTTCTTTCATATTTGAAGGTACCAAATTTCTTAGCTCCCCCAATCCAAGTGAGGTTAACCTCATTTTAGATTGGGTTCAGTCTGGTGACATTCTTGTTTTTGCAAGAAATGACATTAGTGACATTTTCAAGTTTTTGAAATGGGCCTATCAAGAAATTAATGATCTTAATCAAAGAAATAGGGCTCTATATAGTAAGTCAGAGGAGCTAGAACTGAAGCTAGCTGCTCTTAGCAACGAAGAAGTGAAACAGAAAAAGAATGGTATTGGAAAGAAAGGAGGTGACATTGAGGATAAGTACAAGTCTCTAGAAGCTGAAATGGTTAAAATTAAAAATAACATGAAAACTATTGTGGAACAAAACCATAAAATGGCTAGGCACAATGCCATTATCATCAATGTTATGTTTGAAAAGCTAGAAAAAATGCAATAGGGTTATGTAGTTGTTGATCTGGAAGAGAACAAGGAAAGCAAGAATGAGGACCAAGGTACTTTGAAAAGGACATGTGCCAATCTTAATAGGAAAGTGCCTCCCACTACCCAGATAGTTTAGATTTTAAAGAGGGGGGTTCAAGATATGAATGAGCTAGAAGCTGAGACTATGGATTTATTAAAGACCCAAATTTAGCTGTTGTTGGTGTTTTGTCTGGTTTTTTGGTTCTATGGCCTTTGTTGGCCTTTTTGGTGGCTATGGACTTTTATTGTTATTTTTATAGTCTTTCCGACTTTGGTGTCTTTAACGATTTTTTCTTTAGTTTGTAAACTTCATGGTTTTGGGTCCTTGTAAAACCCATTTTTTCCTCTTTCAAAAACTTTACTATATTAATCAAATAAATAGTCTAAATTTTAAGATTTTTTTTCTTATTATTTAAATTTCTAAATATCTATCAGTATTTGATTTAAAAATTGTTTAGTTTTAACCAAGTTTAAATTTGCATATATCCAATTTAAATGCAAATATGTATTAAATATTTTATTTATTTTATATGTATATAATAAGTTAAAATATTTGTAAACACTTATATATATATATTATTTTATATATATATATATATATATATTTTAAAGTAACTATTAATTAGCAATAAAAATAATTTTTTCTTTTTTCTTTTTAAGTAATAAGGCCCTTGGACTGGCCAAACTTGATGTAGGAAACAAATATTTTTTAAAATATTTATATTAAATTAAAATAAATATATGTAAATTATTATATTTATATGTATTAATTATTAATTATTAATATATATATATTTATAATTATATAAATTACATTGCAAAAAGATAGGGTTGTTAGTATGGCAGAGAAGAGCAAAAATAACAATGAGGTGCAAAAGGGATCTGTAGAGGGCTTCAGCAAGGCAGGTAGACAAAGTGAAAAATGACAAGGCTGAGAAAGTAGATGAGTTTAGAGATAGATCTCATTCTTGGGGTGCAAAGGCGACAAGGGTGATCTCAGACAAGGAGGTTTGAGATCAATCTCGTTCAAAAGCATAGTGTAACAATCAATAGAAGCACCCTCAATAGTTTCGCTTAGGGTCTGGTTGGTCTAGGCGGCAATAGCAGGTTCACAATTTCCTCCCCAATAGGCATAGAAGGCATGATGCATCCAAGGGTCAATGGCAAGAAAAAAATCAAATTTTGACAGACATCAAAGAGCAGGCCAAGGAAAAATGGCTAGCCCTAGATATTTCCCAGGTCTGTCAAAAGATGAATTTGGCCAATCTGATAGGAAAACTATGGTTTTGGGCACCAAGTACTTGGCCCCTTCAATTAAACGGCTAGAGAATCAGGGCTTACTTATGAGATGGGTCGACTACAATTTGAATTGGAATGCTTTGATACATTCGTGGCAAGGGTGATGGGGTTCAGAGATAATTTTCAAATATTTGGCGAATGGCTATTTCTTAGTAGTTTTCTCTTCTTCCTCTATCTGAGTAGAGATTATGGAAGGAGTGTGGTTGATGGATGACTATGGCTTTTACATGAGGAAATGGGAGGTGGGTTTTGACCCTCACAAGCATTAGATGACATACATTCAAGATTGGTACAAACTTCCAAGGCTTGCTTATGTGTTTAGGCAATCAAACATACTAGAGGAGATCAGAAATAATCTTGGAAAATATATCTATGCAGATGAATGGATAGGGGAAGATGTTATAAGCACCTATGTGTGCATCTATGTGGAGAACTCCCCCAATAGTACTAGGTGGAAGGAGGTTACAATTTACACATATTGGGGAGTATTGTTGCAACCACTAGTTGTTGAGCCTAGACCTTAAGGGAGTTGGGTTGACACTTTGGGTTGCCAATCCTGGGAGGTCTTTCCTGGCTCTAACTCGGGAAATGAAGATGCAGAAGCTAATTTGGGCCCTTGCCCTACCAATCCCACTTGTGGGGATTCTAGGGATCTAAATAGATCGAAAGAAGATGATAAAATGCAGGTCTGTCAAGGTGTCAATGAAGTAGGAATTTTAGAAAAGGAGCCAATTACAGAGTTACCAAGTGCAAATTAGGATTTGAATCAATTGCTAAACAATTTTTTTTGTGATGTGTTGGATTTAATAAAAAAAAAATTTAGGGAAGAAAATCTTGACTCATTGATTGAGGTAAGCAAAGAAATAGTGGAATTGGTTGAGGAGGCAAAGGTTGCTTCGAGAAAAAATCTCAATGTTGACACAGAGATGGAAGATGACTAGATCGAGGCAGGAGGAATGGAAGAAGAGAGACCTAATTTGGCTCTGGAAGATGAAATCTAGATCCTCCCAGGTCTTGATGATTTGGGGATAATGCAAAGAGAGGTAGGGAAGGCATCCCTAGACTGTGGAGAGCACAAAAAGAGAGGAAGAACCGCTAATGTAGAAAAGCTAAAGTTAGATGGAGAGGCTTCTAGGTAGAATAAATTTTTAGAAATGCTTAAAGTAGGGAAGGGGGATCCCCTTCCTGAAGGAAAATGAAAATCCTAGGTTGGAATATTAGGGGCATAAATTCCCCTAACAGGCACCATTTGGTGAAGGACCAAATTGAGTCTTCTCAGGCAGAAGTTTGCATTCTCCAAGAAACCAAATTGGATTCAAAAGGAGCAAAGTCTTTTGGGAAAAGGATGAGATATTTGAAGGTTCTAGATCAGTAAATGTGATAGGGGGTATAGGTGGTTTGATGACACTTCAGTTCCCCAATAAGGAATCAATGGAAAAAGTGGCAGCAAGTGGCAGATGGATAGCCTACAAAGTGAAGATTTTTTCTTCAAATCTTTATTTCCTCCTTAATGTGTATGGTTTGCATTCATGCATCAAAAAAAGGACTTGGCTAGAAATTGAAAACATATGTTTTGTAGTTGGCTTGGAGTTTTTTTTGTTGGATGGGATTTCAATGCAATTTTGAGATCAAAGGATAAGTAAGGTGGGGTGTTGTGCAGGATGCAATCCCAAATAGACTTTGAAGCCTTTGTGGAAAGAAATCATCTCTTCGATATTCCCTCAACTAATGGTTCCTTCACTTGGACGAATCGATGTCTTGGCTTTTGTTCCATTGCAAAAAGTAAGATAGGTTCTTCCCCAAAGGAAATATGGGCACCTTCCCTTTTTCAATGGAAAGTAGGATCCTTCCAAGCTATGGTTCAGATCGCTTTTTGATTCTTTTGGAGATAGTAGGGTAAAATCATCTTGCCAGGTGCCATTTCAGATTCGAAGCCATGTGGATGAAGCATCAAAACTTCCTACCCCTAATTGTTGCATGGTGGGAAGAAGTAGGGTTGGTGGGATAAAATATGTTTAAGTTGGCAACAAAATTGAAACATGTCAAGCATAGGTTAAAGGCGAACAAACACTGCTTTAAAAATATCTTTAAAGAAAAGCACATAATAGAAGGGGAGTTGTAGAACCTAAATGAGGAAGTTATTCAAAGGGGGATGAAAAATAAGAGGTTCTTAAAGGAGAAGGAGCCACTGAGAGAATACAATGAGATTGTCTCGAAAGAAGAAATATTTTGGTGGCAGAAGTCAAGGAAGATGTGGTTAAAAGATTGAGACAAATATTCTAATTTCTTTCATAACTCCACAAAAGAAAGGTGCAAGGTCAAAAAAATTTCCCAAATCATTTTTACAGAGGGGCATCTTTTGGAAAATCTAGATCAAATAGCTAAGGAGGTAGGTTCTTTTTTTCTAAACCTACTGAATGATTGGAAAGGTTTGAGGCTTAGTGCACAATAGAGCCTCTTGGAATGTATTTTGAGGTTGGTGACAAATGAATAAATTACATAGCTAACAAAGGGTTTTTTAGAAGAAGAGATTTAGACTACCCTCTTCCAACTCCACCCAGATAAATCCCTTGTGCTCGATGGCTTCCCTCCATCTTTTTTCCAGCATTGTTGCAGCATAGTTGGACTAGATGTGTTCTCTACCATAGAATATTCTAGGGCCTTAGGTAAAATATTGAAGGAACTCAATAAGACTTTCATAGCTCTAATCTAGAAGAAGGAGAAGCCAAATAGAATAGAATATTTTCATCCCATCTTGCTATGTAATATAGTGTATAAAATCCCAGTGAAAGCAGTGGAAACCAACTAAAGGTTTTTTTCCTAGATTAATCTCTAAGGAACAAATGGGATTTGTTCCAAGGCATTCAATTTATGATAGGGTGATAATTTCCCAAGAGGATATTCATTCAATAGCCAAAACCAGGAAACAATCAATTATTTTGAAGTTGGACATAAAAAAGGCTTATGATAAAGTGAACTAGTGTTTCATTTTCAAAGTGTTGGAAGGTTTTGGCTTTCATTCTACTTGGGTGGGTTGGATTTTTAGCTGGATTGCAAGCCCGAGGTACTCAGGATGGTTAATGGTTTTCCTCATGGCTTCTTTGAAGTATCTTGTGGGCTCAGATAGGGAGGCCCTCTTTCCCCATTCTTGTTCACAATATTGGTAGAGGCCCTTGGCAGATCCTTTTCCAAAGTAGTCAACATGGGAGAGCTAAAAGGAATTCAAATTACCAGCAATCTTCCCCTATGACTCATCAACAATTTACAGATGAAATCATGTTGCTTGGGCATGCTGGCATAAAAGATGCTCAAACCTTCAAAAGGATTTTGTTAGAGTACTCTCAAGCTTCCGAGCAAGAGGTAAGTCAGGATAAATCAATTTTTTTTTTTCTTTTTCACTGACCCAACTATAAAAACTCATATCCTAAATGTTTTGAAGTTTCATAAAGGAAAGCTTCCTTGAAAATATCTGGGCCTTCTGTTTGCATTGGGCGTCTAGCTAGGCAAACTATGGGACCCATTAATTGCAAAAGTGGAAAGTCGTCTCTCCTCTTGGAAGGGAAGATGGTTGTCTTGGGTAGGTAGGCTTACATTGATGAAGATAGTGGTGGCGGTTTTTCTGATTTACATGCTCTATTGCCTTCCTTTGAAGGGGGACACATGTAACAAAATTAATCAAAAGATGAACTTTTTTTAGCAAGGGAACTTAGATCAAAAAAAAATTTCCTTAATCAAGTGGGAAAATATTTGTAGAGTGTGGGAGGAGGCTAGCACAATTATAAAGAATTTATCTTTTCAAAATAAAGCCTTGGGGGCCAAATTGGCTTGGAAAATGTATGTAGTGACAAGATTTAAAGTGGGTGAAATTTTTGAAGTCAAAGTATTTGGAGGAAGGAGAGGCAAGCTTCTTCACAATCAGACATCTTCCTAAAGGCTCAAAAATTTGGAACTTCATTTGTGGCTGCAAGGATTTGATTTCTAACTCACGCTCCTGGGATGCCAAGGATAGTAGCACACCACTATTCTAGGAAGACACTTAGGGTGGGTTTGGTAAGCTGGTAGAGAAAGTTAATTTGAGAAATGTAAGGGAGGTTTACAAACAGACCTGGGGAAGCTAAGTGAAAGATTACTTCACTATAGAGCATGTAGATGGGATATGGAGTTGGAGCTACAAGGATCCCAAGCAACTAAATATCAGCCCCATGGAGATAGAAGTTTTTGAATCCATTCTCAAGGAGTGACCTCTATGTTTACGAGAAGGGAAGGATGAACTAAGGTGTTGTGGTTCAACTTAAGGCAAGTATAGTGCTATGGAAGGATAGAGAATGTTGACAAATCATCTGGGACAAGCTTAGTCAATTCCAGAAAAAACTATGTTATAATAGTTGTTGCCTACCTAAGGCCAAAATATTTTCATGGGAAGCCATTCAAGGTAGAGTGTTGATTACTGATATATTGGTAAAATTTGGCATTTTTGGCCCCTCAAGGTGTGTGCTATGCAAGGCTGCAGTAGAAACCAGTGATCACCTATTCCTTAATTGTCCATTCACTTCTAAGTGTTGCAACTAGCTATGTGCTAAATTTAATTTGGTTATAGTGAGGCTTGACAATATCATGGGTTGGCTCAAAAATTGGCCAAAATTGGGTGGCAACTCGGTCTTCACCTATTTGTGGTGGCTTTTTCCATCAATTATTTTATGGGGGGTTTGGAAAGAGAGAAATTGCCGCATTTTTAAGGACGATGGAATGTTCTTCTCATCTTTTCTCAACAAACTGGAAGCATGAATTTTTGTGCTAGCTAATTCAAGGGTAGCTAGGGTGGTGAGTTTGAATTCCTCCTTCTCTAGTTGTGACTCGCAAATGTTGAAGAAATGGAATGGATTGAAGGTGCCCACTATCCTGGGCTTCAGAGATCCTGCGAGCTATACAAGACGTGAAGCAACCAATTGGCACCCACCTCCTCAAGGTTTGTACAAGGTCAACTTTGATGGTGCATCTAGAGGAAATCCTAGGCAATTTGGTGTTGGGTGTATAATAAAATATTGGCAAGGGGTGGTGTTGGTGAAGTTAGCCCAACTGCTAAGTTAGGGAACTAACAATTTTGTAGGACTTCAAGTGGCAAATTTAGGAATCAAATTTTGTAGAGAATTGGGTTTGAGGAATGTAGTAACTGAAGGAGATTCTTCAATAATAATAAGTGTCTTGAGATTGGGTCATCTACAGAATTGGAGACATGACACAATCTTGGAGGCAACATGTTCCAAATTGAATATGTTTGAAAACTTTGAGATAAACCATATCTTGCATGAAGGAAATTCAGAGGTAGATTCTTTCAAAAACTTGGGAGTAGATGGAATCCTTATAAAAGAAACCCCCTAAAATTTTTCTAGGGAAGTGGCATAGTGGGGGGTGATCCCACAATAATGGGTTACAGTTTTTGGCCAAACTCGACATTAAAATAAGGATTTTTCACTAGATATTCAATTTCTTACACCTATAGTAGCTAAACCATTAAGAATTTGAAGATGAATCAAACTAGTTATTTGTTAGATATTTTGTCTAGATTCTAATTATATTTTTTAAAAATAAATTAAAAAAAAAATTGTGAATTTCATTTTATTTAATTTTTAATAACTTATTTTTTCTACTAATCAACATTTTTAAAAAGTGATGTTTACTTCAAACTACATAACTTTTTTTATAGAAAAGATAGAATTCTAAATTTAAAATACAATTTATTCACACCAATATCTAGTGCATGGATATTTTTTCATAATTTTTTGCTCCATAATTTTTTTAAAATTAATTTTCCAAGTTAGAGTAATTATAATTTTGACAGAGGTGTGCTTCAACCCCCATAACTTTTTTTGTATTCATTTTGTAGACATCTAAATTTGACCACTCCCATATGGTCAAACCCGTCTCCTTCATCCATTTATTTCATCAATATTAATTAAGTTACTTATTTAATTAATATTTCCCCTTTCCCTAAGGTTCCTAAAGTATTTAATTGTATAATTAAATATTTTACCTTTTATTCTTTCTCTAAATTAAATAAATACATCAATTTATTTAATTTGGTCATTTAGCCTTTTGGAATTTAAATCAATTTTAAATTCTTTCCTTTTCTCTCTCCTTGTCACATCCTCCATGATCCTCTCCTCATCTAGATTATTCTAATTAATCCATCATTATGATGTGCACACCCTTAATCAGGATTAATGTCACATCCTCCAACCTTTGCCACTTGCTTATAATTTGCCATTAATCTTCTTAATCATCTATTTTCACAACCTTAATCTAATCCTCTTTTCATTTCTAGCATTTTCTCCAAGTCATTCTTCATTATCACTTTCTCCATTTGGCTATGACCTCTTCCCCATGTGAATTTAAAATTCACTTTTATTCTTCCAAGTACTCTCCTCTTCCCCATGTGATCATTGAAAAGTTGCATCACTCATATGGGTCAAAGTCCTACTTTTTGGGAACCTTGTCTTATCCACAAAATACTCTGAATCATATGAATTTAAAATTCACATTTAATATCTCAACCACTTCTCTCTTCCCCATGATGATGTGTGAGAAATTCTAAAATTCCTCACATGTCAACATCCTTCCCACATGGGGACAAGAAGTTCTTTTTTGAGTAATCTTCTCCCGTTTCCAAGGTACTTGCAAGTATTTCCACCTCACTTCTACTCTCTCCACCTCACCATGTCCTTTTGCCATCTCACTTCCACATGGCAAGATGTGAGAGCTTGTGAGTCCTCAACTCACCATCTCCCTCTATCTTGGCCATGTTGGCTCAATCTTGGCCATTGAATTCTCTAGAGAATTCTCCCCTAAATATAGAGGATTTTTCTTTCATTCAAATATTTTGCATTCAAGCCTTCAAGCAATTCAAACACTAGCATTCTCAAACACTTGCATTCTTACACTCAAGAGAACCTCCATTGTTGGATACTTGCAAGCTTCCATTTTCTTGCACTTGCATTCATCCATCCAACTACCCATATAGCTCATTGCATTCCTTACCTCACATAAATCATTTTGAGTCCGTCTTTAATCCATCTTGCTATCAAAGGAGAACACAATAAATCAATCATCAAAGGGCCAACCAGGGAGCAACTCTTGCAAGGTAAATATGCTTTCTTTTATATCTATTTTGTTTGAGTTAATGTAGCCCTATCATGAGGTGTTAAGTGTTGTTTGTTATCTTTTGAATTTTGTTTTGTGTCATTTAGATAGGCTAACTAACTCTTGATCACATTTCTGGCATGCTCGGTGGGACTCACATACGAGTCCTTTTTTGATTTTACGTTTGTTGTTTTTTGATATGTTATAGGTTTAGGTTACATGCAAAGGTGATCCTACCCTCTAAATGAGTGATCCTTCAAGAAAAGGGTGAGCTTCACCTACAGACAACCAAGCCTCCCCAACACAGAGGTGAGCCTAACCCATGGACAGTGATTCTGACCTTTAGATAGGTGAGCCTGACCCTTGGGCAGTTATTCTGACCTACAGATAGGTGAGCCTAACCCCTAAAAAATGATTTTGATATGTTGATAGCAAGCCTGACCCCTGGATAGTGATTCTGATTTGTAGATAGGTGAGCCTGACCCTTGGACAAGCGATTCTAAGGTAAAACAGTGGTTCAAATCTACATTTTCAGAGTTTTTTTACCATCATTTTCAAGTTCTAACCCCCTAACTTGGTTGTTTGTGAGTGTATTTACATTTTTACTAATGTTTGTGTAGCTATTTTCTACATGTCAAAGACCAGAGGATAAACTACTAACATTTTTCTTGCAGGATGATCAATCTCAGTGTTGTTTGTTTAGTTAGCTTATCATTTTTGTTTATTAACCTAGGCACATAGTTTTAAGTAGGGGAGTCAAATATATTGTATGCCATGTTTGTAAAGTAAGCTATTGACGTATCCAATCCCCTTGTGCAATTTGATGATCCTAGGTGATGAGAAATTGTAGCCTACTTTGTCCTTTGCGTTGCCCAAGGGGCACTATATCATTTAAAGCTTTCCCCATGCAGTTTGTGTGAGCCTAGGGAGTAGCTAAAAATGGTGAGTGTTCTATTTTTAGTGGGACTTTCTTAGGGATTTCATTACCCAAAGGGATGATCCCAACCACATGTACCAATGGGGTATATAAAGTGCGGAGGCCAATGTTGTACCCCAATCTAGTTGCGTCATGTATGGCAGATCATCGAGGCTAGGGTGATACCTAGATAGATGTGAATAGTTGGTATGAGCCTTTAGTATCTCACTAGGGTTCCCAACTCACACTTGTGATGGGTTGGTGTTCATGGTTGTGCCTCACATACCGTGTGTATATCAAGAACTCCCTCAATCACTTTGTTTAGCCTAGTTATAGGACGATGTTGGCCATACCCTTATCACTAAATATAGGATTGTGTTGCTTGAACTATCTTCTTTATGTGAAACTTACGCTTTCTTTTAGTTGGGTCATCCTTGGGCTTCAGTTTGTTTCTTGTGTTTTTTTCCTTTGCCACAGTTAGCCATTTTCTTTCTAGTCCACTCTAAGTTTGTCATCTAGACAAGTGAACTCTCTGTTTGGGCAAGCTTGAACTCTAGATAGGTGAGCCTGCTATTTGCAAAGGTGACACTACTTCTTGTCTGAGTCATTCCTTAGTTGATCCCTTTTAGAAGGCCCTTTTCCTGTTGAACTAGCAAGCCTATCCCTTGGTTGGGAAAGTTTGACCTCTAGATAGGCGAGCCTATTGTCTATAGGGGATATTATGCTTCCTTTCAGTCATTTTGTCAGTCACACAGTTTCACAATTGCCCATTTCCTACTAAACAAGTGAGCCTAACCCCTAAATAGGTGAGTGTGACCCCTAAATAGGAAAGCTTGACCCTTACACAGGTGATTATGCCCCCTAGAGAGGTGATTCTACATCTTGGTTGGGTGAATTTGCTTCAAAACAACTAGTCCTACTTGTCGTTCGAGTCTTCATCTATTTGTTTTCCCATTTTGAGAATTTGTTCTCCCATTTTGGGAACCCGTTCATCTGCTTAGAGTGTTGTTTCCTCCATTTAGAGAGTCATGTCATCATTTAGGGAACCCATTTCACCCTTTAGCCAATCCATTTTTATGTTTTTCAGGTTTGTTCCTTTGTCCACTATGTCTATTTATCTACCTGACAAGCCTGTTCATTCACTGGGAAGGCTTGTTTATTTCTCATAGTGTGTTTGGGAAAATTTGTTAGTGGTTTAGGAAAACTCCCCTTGTTTAGGCGAGTTTGACTTCTAGTTGGCCGACCCTATCCCTTGAATAGGTGAGTCTACATCTTGGTTGGGTGACCCTATCCTCTAAATAGTCTGACTTCTGGATGGGTGACCCTACCCCCTAAAAAGTTTGTTCCTTGAAAAGGTGAGCTTGCCTCCTAGATACACAATTTTGACCTCTAGATAGGTGAGTCTGACCCTTGGATGGGTGATTCTTCCCCTTCAACTAGAAATATTGCATCTTGGATGGGAAATTCTATGACTTGTATCCATTTCTCATCCAAAATCTAGAAGGCTAATCAGTTGGGCATCTAAAACCTTGCTATTTTTCTAGTTATTTACTGTGATCAAAACCTTTTCATCACCTTCTATTCACTCAGTCATCTATTCATCACCTACATCATATCTAGAACATTTCAAAATAACTCTAGACTGCACATCCCCCATCATTTTCTCAATCTAAATCCTCTGAACTTAGCTTGAAGTTATTATCCAAATTGACCTAGGTGTCAGAATCGATCGTCATCCTACAACATCTTCTTAGGATCGTCATCCTTCCTAGTTAGTCATCATCATTCGATCCAATCAATCCACTTCCATCTAAAGTTGGATTCGGTGCCACAATCATCTATCTATCCTTAATCTGATCAATCAACACCTTATGTCACCTAGGGTCATTTATAAACTTGGTTTAGAATCCCTTCTATCATCTTATCTCATCCATCATCCAATCTTACCAATCATTTCATCAACTAATCTAATCCAAATCATCCTTATCCAATCATCCAATCTATCCATCTAATCTGATCTCATTCTTATCAAATCATCTAATCAACTGATCCAGTATCCAATCTAGTCAATCCTTCAATCATCATTTAGGTCATCTCTACATTGCATCTTAGAGTTTAACTACATCTTAGTTCACTTGGCAGTTTTGAACTTTCATGCCCATTGAGACTCAATCACAAGTGAAGAAACAAATGGTCGAACAACACACCCAAGGCTCCCAATTGAATATCCCTCAAGATCCCAACAACACCACAAATATCCCACAAGATCCCAATAACAATACAAATATCCCTCAAGATCTCAATAATGGTGCATTATCACATTCCAACACTGATGTTCAAAACACCTCACCCTCCAGAGATGAAAACATGGTTAATCAGCCTGAAGCCACAGTTGATGAATATCTTAGCAATCCCACTAATGTTTAGATTATAGATCACCTCCTCAATGAGTGTGGGGATAATATTCTCGCTACTCTGATAATGAAAGGAGTCAAACCACCACCTGATTTCAATATGTCATAGTATAGCAGCACCTAATCTCTTCCCGCCTCTCAAGATTTGCAGACCTCACAAAACATTCCAGGAAACTCCTATGTTCCTGAAGGTGCGCCTATAGAGAATTGGTATCATCCTTAATTTGGAAATGTTGTGATACACCAAATCGCCACTTATCCTCACCTCCCATCCACTACCTCTATGACACCACCTGATCCTAATGATCCCTATGCCTGTGGCATGCCACAAATTTTTTTGTCTGCTCCACCACTTCCACCACAATATCCTAGTCAACCACCCATCAACACTGGGGGCACGCCAATCCTTGCATTGATGCCACCCCCAAGACCTACACCTACTAGTAATCTACTACTACCACCTAAAGGTAACATCCTAACATTTCAACAACCTTCCATTTAATCCACATCAATCAACTATGATGCAGGCACCACCGCAATACACCACTATCCCTTTGCAAGCACCACCACAATATGTCATTGCTACTACTATTTCATCTCAACCACCTCATCAACAACCCCCACAATAGAATGTCACTATCTTGCAAATGAATGTCACCATTCCATAGCAAAACGTTCTGATTCCTCAGCAACACACTACCATTCGTACACATCAAGTGACACAAATTGCATCGCAGCCACCACAACCACCCCATGTAGCTTCTATAGTGGTCCCAAAACATCACATCCCATCTTGCCCACTTTATCAGTGACCACCATATTAGTAACAACAACCCCAACATACTCACATTCCCACACAAATGCAACACAATCCCCTCACACAATATCTCTACCATCCATCTAGCACGTATACCGATTATGCTACTATATCTAATCTTAATCTAAATATCCATGTGGCCTCTCAGAATTCACCATAGACTCAACTTCCACTTTACACTAATCCTCTGCAATCACACACAAATCCGTACCAATAGTCATCTAATCCACAACCATACATCACACAACAACCCAATGTTGTGTACAATTACCAACCCAATCCATACTACGCTTAGCAGCAACCCTCATACCAACAAGGTACTTCATCCACATCCTACATGCAACATAAGCCACCTTATCAATAGGGTACTCAATCTACCTCCTACTATTATCAACTGTCGCCTTATGAGCAAGGGGCTCCCATGTCATCATATTATCAAATTGCTACACAATACCAATAGGGTACTCCACCCACTTCACACTATCAACAACAACAACCACCATACCAACAGGAAACTTCCACCTCTTATCATCAAAATTTTTCATCATATCCACCTTATGTCAATCCACAATCCACTTATGGTAATCAGTACCAACCAATGCCTCCATATACACTTCAACCTGCTTATGATCCAACTACTTTGGCACCATCCTCATCATATCCAAAGTATCCTTCATACAATTAGCCTAATCCATCCAATTCGACCCTCACAATGCCCATCAATAAATATCTAGAAGTCAAAGTTTCATTAAAGGACTTACAAGCGGGGACTGGAAAACAATCATTTAAGTTTGAAGATATTTTTCCTTATCCATTTGATCCTTCTTGATCTCATTCGTTCCTTTCCCAAAGCAATTTGAAATGCCAAAATTTGATAAGTACAAGTAACCCAAAGACCCCAAGGCTCACCTTCAAGAGTTTTACGCCCACTGTCAAGAGGTCATGCATAATGACAACTACGTCATGAGATTGTTTCCTAGGAGTTTGCAGGGAATAGCTCGACTGGTTCATGGGTTTTGAGAAGGGATCTATCAAGTCCTTTATACAGCTTTCAAAAGAGTTTGTCTCCCACTTTTCCTTTAATTTTGAGGACATTGATACTCTAGATCTCCTAAAGGAAAAGAAACATGAGGGAGAAACCTTTGTGAGCTATCTTTAGAGATGGCGAGCCCTAGCTAGTCGCATGAAATCCATGCTAAGGGAAAGGATATGGTCACCTTGTTCATTGAAAACTATCATTCGGATATGGCTCACAACTTCATACTCCAATATGTCACAACCTTTGCAACAATAGTGGAGAAAGCTCCTATTCTTTAGAGGGCCCTTATCGCTAAAAGGCTAGTCAAAATATTTAACTTTGATAAGGAGAAGTCGTATGGGGATAAGTCTCATTATTGGAATAAAAAAAATGTTGTCAATGATGGTGTCACTAACACTTAACATGTACAAGTAGCTAATGCTTCACAAAAAGCCACAATATCCCCCTCCTTAGCAGCCAAATCCTCACACCATATCTATGCCTCAAGGGGCACTTTTTCCTAACCAACAATCTAATCAAAATAAACAAGGGAATGGAAAACATCAACTCACTCAACTAGGGGACCCCTAAGTGTTGTGTTTAATAGACTCCTTCAAGCTAATTACCCAATCACATATACTGTGACCAAGCCTATTGACGAATCCAAGCCTAAACCAGCATGGTACAAAGAAAATGAGTATTGTGAATTTCATAAGATTAAAAGGAATACATTGAACAAGTGTCAAGGCTTGAAAACATACATCCAAGATCTCATAGATCGAGGTGACATACATGTGGATGCCAACATGACACCTTCGTCCAAAGTTGAATTGAAAATATACTAGAACGTATTCCCAAATCATAACCAAGGCCCTAGCACACCAAAAACCACCCCAAGACCTAGTAACAACAATAATCAGGATAACACCACCAATAACATTAGTTATAAGAATGTGTCGTTCAATTATCAGGGTATCATCATGCATATTGAACAAGTAGAGCCACATATATCTATGATACATGCAAAGGGAAAGGACCCACAATGTGTTGTTACCACTCATTGAATCTTCATCATAGTCCCTAGAGCCTTCGCATCCACCCAGTAGTAGCCTATGAATTCTCAATACAAAATTCTTGACCATCTAGGAAAGACCTCGGCACAAATATCCATTTTGGACTTGCTCAATTATTCTCTTGCACACCAAGAAATATTGAACAAAGCCTTACGGGACACCCGAGTTCCTAATGACATAGACCCTATGCAGTTTCAAGCATTGGTAGGGCATCTTTCTACCACCTATCAACTAGCTTTGAGCCAAAACGACGTGCCCTATATTGACTCTAATCATAATCATCCCCTCCATCTAGAGGTCCTAGTAAATTGGCATAAAATAAAGAGGGTCTTGGTAGATAATGGTTTTGCCCTAAACCTTTGCACATTGAAATTCATAAAATAGGTAGGATACACCCATGCTAATTTAAATAATCAAGTCATCACAATCAAGGTGTATGATAATGTAGAGCGTGATTCTGAAGGAACAATATGTCTTCCAATCCAGGTTGGGCTAGTTGTACAATATACTACGTGTCACGTCCTTGATTTGGAACTCCCCTATAACCTCCTCCTCGGTCATCCATGGATTCACACCATGCAAGCCATTCCATCCACATACCATCAATGTCTGAAATTCCCATTCAATGGGGTAGAAGTTACCATACATGCGGATCCCCAACCATTTGAATATTATCATGCATTAGAAGCTTCTTTTCCTCATTCCCACTATTGTCCTGGAGTGGAAATGGGACCACCACAAACATCATCATCCCAATCATCTACCACCACATTAGTCACCACTTCATCCACCCCATAATCCACATCTCATTGAACCCTCACTGAAGTCCAGATCATTGACAAGGGATGTGGTGAATATGAGATGCAGACAACTTTGAACGTGGTAACTATTCCACCCACACCACACACATATGGCCAACCTTCGCAGTCTACAACAAAACTAGAAGACGAGACCATCACCTTTAATGTTCTGAATGTGGGATCTAGCACCTTTCACTCTCTTGGCTTAAGACAAAATGCGTCAGAAGATGGCATAAGACAATGGGTCTACCGTGAGGAACTAGACCCCTCCCCTCCTTTGAAAGAATATTTCTAGAACTATCCTTAGCCATCTAAGTTCATGGAAAAGTACAATTATTAGGGGGAGGCCTTGGCACTAAAGAGCAAGGAATGAAACACCATATTGAGGCTACAATAAGTCTAAGAAAATTAGGATTATGTCATGACACAAAACAAAAGGGACCTATAGCATCATCTAGTGCCTCTAATAACATTAGTGAGAGAGACCATCTCCTTGAAGATATACCAGAGGAGGAATCCATCATACACACATACGATGATGTAGATCACACTGACCTCTCTTCCATGTTTGACTGCTTACACATCTACACCATTCTATCATATCCCTTAAACACCCTGAACTTATAGACTACAACCTACGTGGTAGTACCCCCATCAACACTTTTCCTACAATGGATCAATATGCACATCTTATGGGATTGAGGGAGGATGAACACCCTAACCGCAAAAGTAAAAAGAAATAAAATAAAAAATGGTCACCGAGTGAAAACCTCCTTGAGTCGCTTCTTGACCTAGAAAAAGTAAAAACAAAGGGTGTATCTAATAGTGAAAAACTCAATGAGGTGCTAGAAGATGGGGATGTTCATCTTCCCCTTGTAGGAACTTAGCTCCCTAAATGATCATCCATCATAATAGAAGAAACAAGAAATAAATTTGGGAACTGAAGAGGATCCCAAAATTACATATGTAGCCAAAGCACTATCAGAAGAAAACAATTCTACCATCATCAAGCTTCTCAAAGAAGGCATCGTCAACTTTGCATGGAAATATTCAGACATTCCAGGCCCTGACCCCACTTTAGTGGTATATCACCTTGACGTACATCCTAATGCCAAACCTATTAAGAAAAAGCTCTGGAAGATGCACCTCCAAGTGACTCTACTGGTTAAGAAGGAATTAGAGAAGCTATTGGATGCCAGATTCATAAGGCCCATTGACTATTTAGAATGGATATCCAACATAATGTTTGTAGCCAAACCAAATGGTGCTATTAGAGTGTGTACAAACTTCCATGATCTTAACAAGGCTTGTCCCAAAGATGATTTTCCTTTTCCAACATAGACATGTTGGTTGATCTCACTTAAAAATGTGGGGGCAACCTACCAGCAAGCTATGACCATTATCTTCCATGATCTCATTCATATAATAATGGAAGATTATGTTGATGATATATTAGGGAAATCAAGAACAAGGGAAGAACATCCTGTGATCCTCAAGAAGATCTTTGAATGTTTAGAGCAGTATAAGTGAGCATAAATCTGAAGAAATGTGTCTTTAGGGTCACGTCAGGGTAACTACTAGGCTTCATTGTTTCTCAAAGAGGTATAGAAGTTGATCTAGCAAAATTCAAGGAAATCATGGGTATGCCTCCACCAAGCAACCTAAAACAATTAAGAAACCTTCAAGGTAAACTGAAATCCATCTGTCGGTTCATGGTTTAATTAGCCAACAAGTGTCAGTCATTCACTCATCTCCTAAAGAAAGACAACGCTTTTAAGTGGACTCAACAATGTCAACTCGGCTTTGACAAGATCAAGGAGTATTTGGCTCACCCACCAATCCTTATGCCACCAATTCCTGGTAAGCCACTCATGTTGTACATTTATGCTACTTCAGTGGCACTAGGGGCATTGCTAGCACAACACGATGAGTCATCAAAGTCCAAAGATAAATCTATTACATCAGCTGAACCCTAGTGGGTTATGAGCTCAACTATTCCTCAATGGAAAAATCTTGTCTAGCTGTGGTTTTCAATTTGCAAAAACTTTGACATTACATGCTCAGTCATCTAGTAAAGCTCATCTCCAAGGTCAATCCACTTAAATACCTGTTATCTATTACAATTCTTACCGGTCGCATGGCTAAGTGGGTCATGTTTCTGAGTGAATTTATATTGAATATGTGGATCATAAAGCTATTAAAGGACAAGTGATAGCTAATTAGCTAGTAGATGCACCTCTCGTAGATGCCTATCCTCTAGCCACAAAATTTTTGGATGAAGAAGTCTTCACAGTAATAGAAGCAACCATATGGACACTATACTTTGATGGGTCGTACACACACAATGGATCAAGGGCAGGAATTTTTCTCATCACTCCTCAAGGGGATTATATACCGAAGCCATTTAGATTGGCCTTTTTATGTAGAAATAACATAGCTAAATATGAAGCTCTTCTTACTAGCCTTAGAATTGCAATCCAACGACATATCACCCACTTAAGAGTCTTTGGTGATTCTCAATTAATCATCAAATAGGTCAATGATGAGTTTCTCACAAAATATAATAAGCTACTACCCTATAAACACATGGTAGATGACTTCAAGAAGTAGTTCACTTCCATCCAATTTGATGAAATTCCAAGAGTCTAAAACAAAGCAGTAGATGCTATGGCTACTACTGGTTCTTTAATTTACATGCCCAAAGACAAAATAGAGTGTGAGTTCCTCATTGAACAGCTCTTAATCCTAACATACAATATCCCATAAAGTGAGATGGTGTGGCATTGTAGGTCCCATGTCCCCTTGGTACCATGATATCTACACCTATCTTCATGAGAATTTTCTACCTCTCGATCTCACATGCAACTAGAGAAAATATTTCATCCAACGAACATCCCATTACATAATAATAGGTGATACACTTTATCGACGTGGGTATGATGGAACCCTCCTTCGGTGTCTAGATGAGACTGAAGCCCATACTGCGATAACAAAGGTACATAGTGGTGTCTATGGGGCCCACTCAAATGGCATGGCCTTGGCTAAGAGAATCCTTTGAGTAGGCTACTATTGGCCTACATTAGAACATGATTCTTGTGAGTTTGTCAAGAAGTGCCTACCTTGTCAACAACATGCAGATTTGATACATGCTCCAACACAGGATCTACAGCCCCTTGTAGCACCATGGCTCTTCTCTCAGTGGGGTTTTGACCTAATCAACATGATATATCCCCCATCCTTCAATGGCCATACCTTCATCATCATTGCAACTGAGTACTTTACTAAGTGGGTGGAAGCAATGCCACTCTCACAAACTACAGGTACTCAAATTTCCAAATTCATCCTCTTCCATATTCTCTGCAGATATGGAATACCCTCCACCATCATTTTTGATAATGGAAAGCCTTTCAAGAACCAAGCTATGAAAAACCTTTGTGACACCTTCCATATCCAACATCGTTGGTATACACCTTATTACCCCCAGAGTAATGGTTAGGAAAAGGCTACCAACAAAACCCTCATTAGAATCCTTAAAAAGGTGGTCAACAGTACTAGTTGAGATTAGCACCTTCACATCCATCCTACCCTTTGGGCCTACCACAAATCCATCTGCACTCCTACTAGCGCCACTCCATACTCCCTCGTATAAGGTGTTGAGGCCAACTTACCCATTGAGGTAGAAATCCCATCACTGAGAATCTCTCTAAAGAATCTTATCAGTGATGAAAACACTCGAGTTGCAAGACTTAGTCAGCTAGAACTCAACAAGAAGGTCCATCCTTTCCAGTTCAATGTTAGTGATTTAGTCCTTAAGGAAAATCAGCACACTCAACAGGACTGAGCAAAGAAGGGAAAATTTGAAGCAAATTGGCTTGGTCCTTATGTCATCACAACCAAGTATTGATCAGGGGCATACAAAATTGCTATGCTTGAAGGAGAGCCCCTAGAGGATCCCATTAATATCATGCACCTAAAAATGTTCTACACTTAAATCAACTAGGGTATCCTATCCTAAAAAAATACAAAAAAATACAAAAAAAAAGTAAAAAATAATAATAAAAAAAATAAAAAAAATAAAAAAATCAGAAAAATCCAAAATAGTAAAGAGAAATAAATTGTCCTATGGTGAAAACCACCCTTGGTGGCACCTTGGATAATTACGTTTGGTGAAAAATTTGTCATAGGTGTCATTCGTAGAAGGCTTAACCATTATCTACCTTGTGTGCTAGTTACTTTATGCTTGCACACATCTTGATCTCTTACCCTCATTGATCCTATCATTTCATCCACACCCTTCACCTGGTCGCTTGGTATATTTTGGTTGAGCATTGGATGATCTTTATCTGCTTACCATCATTCTAAGCTTTTATCCTAATCTGAGCTTGTGTCATCGGTCTAGTTGTCTTGTTGGTTCTTTGCTCCCATCCATCTTCCTCCATCGTGTTGGTCTCCATTTGGATCCCATCATGTCATGTTGGTCCTTTTCATCTTTTTTGAACTACGTTGCCCCTACGCTTGCACATAGGCAAGGTCTATCTTTTGATCAACCCCTGAGGCTTTGTTTTTTATTTCTTTCTTGGTCATGGTCCTCCATCACTTGTCTCCATTATTCCTCTTTCTTCTTTTATCCATGGTCTTTTCTCAGACTACGAGAGCTCTGCACTTTCATGTAGGCAAGGCTAATCTTTGATCGACCCTCGAGCCCCTAGGTTGTTAGGGTGTGTAGTTCTTATTTCTTGTGTCTTGTATCTTCTATCATGTCACCAAGTATGTCCTTATTTGAACTTTTATCCTAATTTGAGATTTTATTTAAGCTTTTATCCTAATATGAGCTTGTTTCATCGGTCTAGTTAGTCTTAGGTCTTGTGTCTTGTTTCTTCTGTCATGTTGTTAGGTATGTCCTTATCTAGTTGGTTCTTCACAAATGAGATCCACTTGTATCATGAGATTCAATTGGTTTTGGAATCTCCTGCATCATAATCAATCTTTTAGTTTAGTATCCATCTTCAGTCTCAATAGGATGCATCCTTCCTAACAAACCTCATCAACCCCATCCATCCTCTTGATCCTATGGCAAAGGACATTTTGAAATTGATTGTGATCTTTTGATACTTTTGGTTTTTATTTGTCATTTGAGCTCCCTATCACAACTTGTTAGGATCACCATAATCTATCATAATCATTTGCATGTCATAATAAAATCACATCCATATATATACATCATAAGCATCCATCACATAATAACACATGGTGTTGAAATTGTCATCACATATCATATAGAGCCTCAAAATACAATGTCCATAATGATGTCCATCATATCATCAAAATACATATGCATCCATCATATACATCATAATCATCAAATAAAGTACAAGTACAATGATTTGCATCACATGTAATCTCTATTGATCTGTACTGTCCATCCACCCTACACCTGTCAAAAATTGGTATCCTGTCATCTAACCTTTGACCTCTCTACTAAGAGCTTCCCACATTTGACCTTTGTGGTGAGTCAGGCATGAGTCCTCTATGTGGAGTTGCCTCATAGTCGTTATACCCTTGGGTGTGTGTCCCTAATGACTGGGATGGTGCAGGCATCTGAGGCACCTGTCATACATAGTGAGATGTGCACTGTGTCAGATCTAGAACTTCCTGCTAATAAGTGCACATCCAGTAGGTTGCCTCCCTCATGTACTCATCTCTCTTAGTAGCTTGATACCTAGTAGCATTTTGCTCATGTCTATATCTATCTCAATCCCCACAAATGAATCTCCTCTCCTACACCCACACCTGATAAGCCAACCACAACTGCTCAATGTCCACCTGCATCCACTCTCACTATCTCTCTCTCCTCCTTTGTAGCCCATGCTTGTTCCTCTACGACATCCCTCTCTCTCTACAGTGTCTATAACTTTGCCCCTATCTTGTCACTACCACCCTACAGTTCCTAAACCTAAATGAGCAACAAAATTAAAACATGGCAAGCATAGGTTAAAGGATTGGAAAAAGCATTGCTTTAAAAATATCTTTGAAGAAAATCACATAATAGAAGGGGAGTTGCAGAACATAAATGAGGAATTTATTCAAAGGGGAATGGACAACAGGAGGTTCTTAAAGGAGGAGTTGCTGAGAGAATACAATGAGATTGTATTGAAAGAAGAAATATTTTGGCAATATAAGTCAAGGGAGGTGTGGTTAAAAGATGGAAACAAAAATTCTAAGTTCTTTCATAACTCCACAAAAGAAAGGTGCAAGGTCAACAAAAATTTCCAAATCATTTTTGTAGAGGGGTGCCTTTTGGACAATCCAGATCAAATAATTGAGGAGGTAGTTTCTTTTTTTCAAAACCTACTGAATGATTGGGAAGGTTTGATGCTTAGTGTGCAACAAAGCCTCCTGGAATGTATTTTGAGGTTGGTGAAAGATGAACAAAATACACCTTGCTAACAATTTTTTTTTCAAAAGAAGAGATTCAAATTGCCCTCTTCTAACTCCACCCAGATAAACCCCTGTGCTCGATGACTTCCCTACATCTTTTTTCTAGCATTATTGGAGCATAGTTGGACCAGATGTGGTCTCTACCATAGAAGATTCTAGGGCCTCAAGTAAAATATTGAAGGAAATCAATAACACTTTCATAGCTCTAATCCTAAAGAAGGAGAAGCCAGATAGAATGGAATATTTTTGGCCCATCTTTCTATGTAATATAGTGTATAAAATCCCAGTGAAAGCAGTGGAAAACTAGCTAACAATTTTTTTACCTGGATTAATCTCTGAGGAACAAACGAGCTTTGTTTTGATGCGTTCAGTTTACAATAGAGTGATAATTTCCCAAGAGGCTATTCATTCAATATCCAAAACTAGGAAACAATCAACGATTTTCAAGTTGGACATAAAAAAGGCTTATGATAAGGTGGATTGGCATTTCATTTTCAAAGTGCTAGAAGGATTTGGCTTTCATTCTGCTTGGGTGGGTTGGATTTTTAGCTTGATTTCAAGCATAAGGTACTCAGTGCTGGTTAATTTTTCACCTCATGGCTTCTTTGAAGTATCTTGTGGGATAAAATAGGGAGACCCTCTTTCCCCATTCTTTTTCATAATAATGGTGGAGGCCCTTGGAATATCCTTTCCCAGAGTATTCAACATGTGAGAGCTAAAAGGAATTCAAATTACCAACAATCTGCCCCCTATGACTCATCAACAATTTGTAGATGACAACATGTTGCTTGGCCACGCTGGGGTAAAAGAGGCTTAAAACTTCAAAATGATATTGTCAAAGTACTCTCGGGCTTCCGAGTAGGAGGTAAGTCAAAATAAATCAAGTCTTTTCCTTTTTCACTAACCCAACTATAGAAACTCATATCCTACGTGTTTTCAAGTTTTGTAAAGGAAAGCTTCCTTGAAAATATTTGGGCTTTATGTTCGCATTGGGCATCTAGTCAGGAAAACCATGGGATCTGTTAATTGCAAAGGTGGAAAGTCATCTCTCCTTTTGGAAGGGTAGATGGTTGTCATGGATAGGTAGGCTTACATTGATAAAGATAGTGGTAGTAGCTCTTCTGATTTACATGCTCTCTTTTGTTCCTTTGATGGGGGACACATGTAACAAAATTAATCAAAAGATGAAGAATTTTTTTTGGAAAGGGGACTTAGATCAAAAGAAGTTTCCCCTTATCAAGTGGGAAAAGATTTGTAGAGTGTGGGAGGAGGCTGGCACAGGTATAAATAACTTATCTCTGCAAAATAAAGCCCTGGGGGCCAAATTGGCTTGGTAAATGTATGCAGTGACAAGATTTAAAGTGGGTAAAAATTTTGAAGTCAAAGTATTTGGAGGAAGGAGAGGCAAGCTTCTTCATAACCAGAAATCTTCCTAAAGGCTCGCAAATATGGAACTTCATTTGTGGTAGGTTTGGTAATTTGGTAGAGAAAGTCAATTTGAGAAATGTAAGGGAGGTTTCCAAATAGACCTGGGGAAGCTGAGTGAAAGATTACTTCACTACAGAGCATGTAGATGAAATACGAAGTTGGAGCTAGAAGGATCCCAAGAAACTAAATATTAGACCTGTGGAAATAGAAGCTTTTGAAGCCATTCTCAAGGAGTGGTCTCTATGTTTACAAGAAGGGAAGGATGAACTAAGGTGGTGCAGTTCAACTTTAGGCAAGTATAGTGCTAAGAAAGGATATAGAATGTTGATGAATTGTTTGGGACATGCTTAGTCAATTCCATACAAACTATGCTAGAATAGTTGTTGCCTACCTAAGGCCAAAATATTTTCATGGGTAGCCATTCAAGGTAGAGTGTCGACTATTGATAGATTGGTAAAATTTGGAATTTGTTGCCCCTTAAGGTGTGTTCTCTAAAAGGATATGGTAGAAACTAGTGATCACCTCTTCCCCAATTGTCCATTCACTTCTAAGTGTTGGAATTGGTTGTGTGCTAAATTTAATTTGGTTATAGTGAGGCTCGACAATATGATGGGTTGGCTTAGAATTTGGCCATAATTGGGTGGCAACTCGATCTTCACCTGTCTATGGTGGCTTTTTCCATCAATTCTTTTATGGGAGGTTTGGAAAGAGAGAAATTGTCACACTTTTAAGAATGAGGAAATGTTTTTCTCATATTTTCTCAACAAACTAGAAGCATACATTGTGGAGCTAGCTAACTCAAGGGTAGCTAGGGTTGTGAGTTCAAATTCCTCTTTCTCTAGTTGGGACTCACAAATGTTGAAGACATGGAATGGATTGAAGGTGCCCACTGTATTGGGCTATAGAGATCCTACGAGCTATACAAGACGCAAAGCAACCAATTGGTGCCTTCCTCCTCAGGGCTAGTACAAGGTCAACTTTGATAATGCATCCAGGGGCAATCCTGGGCAATCAGGTGTTGGGTGCATAATCAAAGACTGGAAAGGGGTGGTGGTGGGGAAGTTTTCCCATCCGCTAAGTCAGGGAACTAACAATGTTGCAGAACTTCAAGTGGCGAATTTAGGAATCAAATTTTGTAGAGAATTGGGTTAGAGGAATGTAGTAATTGAAGGAGATTCTTCATTACTAATAAACATCTTGAGATCGGGTCATCTACAAAATTGGAGAATGGACACAATCTTGGAGGTAACACTTTCCATATTGAATAAGTTTGAAATTTTTGAGATAAACCATATCTTTCGAAGGAAATTCAGAGGCAAACTCTCTGGAAAACTTGGGAGCAGATGGCATCCTTATAAAATAAACCCCATGCTACAATTTCTCTTGGGAAGTGGCATAGTGGGGGGTGATCCCACAATAATGGGTTACAATTTTTAGCCAAACTTGACATTTAAATTAGGATTTTTTCACTAGATATTCACTTTCTTACACCTATAACAGCTAAACCATTAAAATTTTGAAGATGAATCAAACTAGTTATTTGTTAGATGTTTTGTGTAGATTCTAATTATATTTAAAAAAAAAATTAAAACATAAATTGTGAATCATTTTATGTAATTTTTAATAACTTATTTTTTCTACTAATCAACATTTTTAAAATGTGATGTTTACTTTGGATTGTATAACTTTTTTTTATAGATAGGATACAATTCTAAATTTAAAATACAAAATTTTCACACCAATATATAGTGCATGGATATTCTTTCATAATTTTTTGTTGCATAACTTTTTTTTAATTAATTTTCCAAGTTAGAGTAATTATAATTTGGACAAAGGTGTGCTTCGGCCCCCATAACTTTTTTTGTATTAATTTTGTAGACATCTAAATTTGACCACTCCCATATAGTCAAACTCCTCTCCTTCATCCATTTATTTCATCAATTTTAATTAAGTTACTTATTTAATTAATATTTCCCCTTTCCCTATTGTTCCTAAAGTATTTAATTGTATAATTAAATACTTTACCTTTCATTCTTTCTCTAAATTAAATAAATACATCAATTTATTTGATCATGTAGCCTTTTGGAATTTAAATCAATTTTAAATTATTTATTTTTCTCTCTCCTTGTCACATCCTCCATGATCCTCTCCGAATCTAGATTAGTCTAATCAATCCATGATTAGGATGTGCACACCCTTAATTAGGATAAATTTCACATCCTCCAACCTTTGCCACTTGGTTCTAATCTATCATTAATATTCTTAATCACCTGTTTGCACAACCTTAATCTAATCCTCTTTCCATTTCTAAAAATTTCTCTAAGTCAACCTTCATCATCACTTTCTCCATTTGTCCATGACATCTACCCCATGTGAATTTAAAATTCACTTTTATTCCTCCAAGGACTCTCCTCTTCCCCATGTGATCATTGAAAAGTCACATCACTCATATGGGTCAAAGTCCTACTTTTTGGGAACCTTGTCTTATCCACAAGATACTCTCAATCATATGAATTTAAAATTCACATTTAATATCCCAACCACTTCTCTCTTTCCCATGATGATGTGTGAGGAATTCTAAAATTCCTCACATGTCAACATCCTTTCCACATGGGGACAAGAAGTTCCCTTTTGAGGAAATCTTCTCCCCTTTCCAAGGTACTTGAAAGTACCTCCACCTCACTTCTACTTTCTCCACCTCACCATGTCCTTTTTCCATCTCACTTCCACATGGCAAGATGTGAGGGCTTGTGAGTCCTCAACTCACTATAGCCCTCAATCTTCGCCATGTTGGCTCAATCTTGACCATTGAATTCTCTAGAGAATTATCTCCTAAATATATAGGATTTCTCTCTCATTAAAACATTATGCAATCAAGCCTTCAAGCAATTCAAACACTAGAATTCTCAAACACTTGCATTCTTGCACTCAAGAGAACCTCCATTGTTGCATACTTTCAAGCTTCCATCTCTTGCAGTTGCATTCATCCATCCAACTACCCACATAGATCATTTCCTTCCTTGTCTCACATAGATAGTTTTGAGTCCATCTTTAATCCATCTTGCCATGAAAGGAGCACACAAGAAATCAACCATCAAAGGGCCAACCAAAGAGAAAATCTTGCAAGGTAAATCTGTTTTCTTTTACCTCTATTTTGTTTGAGTTAACGTAGTCCTATCATGAGGTGTTAATTGTTGTTTGTTATCTTTTGCATTCTATTTTGTGTAATTTAGATAGGCTAACAACTCTTGATCACACATTTGAATTAACGTATTTTTTTTTATTGGAATAAGGACATCAATACCTAGTGCAAATCTATTTTTTAGAATTTTTTTTTCTCTATTTTTCTATTTTTTCATATGTGTGGAACAAAGAACTTGATGTTCATTGAAAATACTAGATTCACAAGAAATTAAAAATAAACATAATAATCAAATTAAACATATTTAAAATTATACTTTTTGGGAAGTTGATAATAAGAGCGACATGCTTACAAAACATAAATTTTAAATGGATTCATTTGAACACCTAAAAGGTAAATCAAAATTGGGTTTTTATCAAAATTTTGATAGGTGTAGAGGAGACTCAATTATAGGTATGGTTTAAGGGTATGTGCAGGATCATCATGGAAAAAATAGGCCCTTAAGTGGAAAAAAATTTAGAAAAATCAGAGTTACGCAACTTGCCATAAAAAAATTGAATAAGTTATATCTATATTATTTCAAAAATAGGTAAGAATAGAATCTATAGAAAATTGAATGTAGTTTCTAAACTACTAGGTTTATTTAAAAAAAAAAAAAATCTATTTGGTGAAAATTTGAAATTTCAATGCAAAGAGTACTTAAATTTCGGAAAAAATAAGAAGGTGTTTGTTGACCACCTTAACCACAATAAAATGATAATATTTTTTTATAATATTTTAGATATAAGTAGAGGACTCATGTCCAGATGTGATGCATATTTTTGTAATTTTTTCCATGTAAATAATTAATTATGAATTTTTATTACAATTTTTAAAAATATAAAAACTTGTATGTTTGACCACCTTAGTCAAAACTTCATGAAATTCATTTTTTTTTAATCCTATAGTATGCAAAGCATAGAATGTGATACTTTTTGAAAGCTATAGATTTTTTTCAATTAGCCTGTCAATCAGGACTTTAGTCGTAATTCAAATAGAAAATGAATAATAATTATTAATTAAATTCAAAATAAAGCATAATTTATATTCATGGAAAGCTACACAAGTATCTCCTTTAAAAACCCTTTTCATTTAATCAATTTGGGGTAAAAAAAATGTCGTCAACCACATACCCTACACATACCCATCATATTGCCACTTTTTGGCCCATTATGATCCTACACATACCCTTAAATATAACAAGGTTCTATCCAAGGGGGTTTGATCTAAGGGGATTTGATCAATCCCTCTTTAATTATAATCATTTAAATGGAACCTTTAACATCTTAAATCATTATATTTTCTAAAAATATGTGATTTTAGGAAAAAACCAGGATGTCCGGAGGAAAAGTGCAACCCATTATTGTGGTAGCCAGGTGGATGGGTGGGCACCACTCCATCCCTATAAGCTGATTTCGAGTGGTCAAGTGGTAGGTGAAAAGGAGAGGTGGCTACGTTGTCTTCATAGTTTGCATGCGTCTAAGGGGGGACTTTCTAGACAATATTATTTCCATCATTATTTGTTAGCTTAGTGAAGTGTGCGATGTCCTTTCAAGGATGCTCACCTACTAACTTGGGAATTATAGCCAAGCATGGATGCTTTGGTTCTCATTTTTTATGAAAGCAACCATTCATTCCTTCAACCGTATGGTGGTTTAGCTTTCAATTTAAGTCTACATTTTGGTTTGGTGATGAGTAGATTCATTTTGTTGGTATCGGCGAAGGAGCTCAAGATGGGAAGCATGGACACTCCAATGCAGTTAAAGAGTTCAAAGAGATTGGGTTTTGAAGGATAAATCCTTCCCTCCATCTACAACACATCATTCATCATCTCAATTATCTGACCTTTATAGCTATTAAATGTATTGCAAGGAAATGTTTCATGGAGGAAGCTGAGGGTTATCGGTTGGATTCTAATATTTCTTCTCGGATGTTGGCGAGTCTGTGGATGTTGGGGTCTCCAAAGCAGATGCAAGCATAATTATGAGGCATTTGTTCTGCAAGCATATGTTGGTGAGTTTGGACAAGGCTTTTGGTGCAACTCGCTTAGGGAAAGGTATTCCTCATCCATGGGATATTCACGTTCTAAATGACTCGAAGGCACTGGTAAAGTATTTTCCTTTTCTGTTGGACATGAATGGCTTGGAACTTGTGGAACATAGGCATTTGGCTATTGTAGGGGTGAATTACTTGGAGAAGAAATTTTGTTTTGTCCAAGTTGCAGATTTAGCTTGAAGAGGGAATTTGAGGTAGGTGGTGGGTTTTGTTTTTTTGGTTCAGAGTAAAAATGCATTGTGTCTTTTATAATTCCAAACCACTAAATATCTCAGGTAGTATGGTATAAGTACTATGTATGTTGGGTGTTTGGTAGTTCTGTGTGGGGGGTGTATATTATGTCTATGAATTTTGTTGTTTTTTGGGATGTAAAGAATACTTGCAGGTTGTCTAAGCTGGGCTCAGAAATTGTAAAATGTTTGCTCAAATCAATAAATACTATCTTGCTTACTGATAAATTTTTTTTATATAAATTAAAATTGACATGATTCCCTTTTTTTATAATAATATTTGAACAAAAATATTAACATAAAATATTAAATTTGAATTTATTGAAATAATGAAACACATATGATTTTAAAAATTGTAAATAAATTGATTAAGTAAAATAATTTAGAGGAAATAATATAAAAAAAATCTTTTGATTATCAGATTAATTTTTTTTACAAGAAAAACATAATTTCCTTCAATATCTTTTCATAAGAATATGGGTTTGAGCTAGAGAAAATTATTTTAGAAAGAAAGCTATCTTCAAGGATTTTCAAACAAATTCTAATTTTCAAAGAACATAAAAATTAAATATATGCATTTTAATATTTGAGTGAAATATAGACGTTTTAAGAAATCTTTGTTTTATATTTTCTTTAATTGAGCCCTCTACTTGTTAAGTAGGAAATCTTAACTAGCTATGCCTATTGATCTCAATTCATTTTAGTCTTATAAGTTCATATTCAAGTAGACACCTACTTATCAATTAGGAAAATCTGACAAACTATGCAAATTGTTCATAACTTTTTTTACCTTAACAAACTATTTCTATTCACAATTCCTTTCATCCTTGTGTGTTCATTCTAAACTATAAAAAATCAACTGCCTCATCCTCAAATTTTCTCTAGTTTCACATAAATTACAATTATGCTTCTTAATCTATAGCATCATGCAAGATTATAATCTTATCAAAATATTATCTCTTCACAACTCAAGCATGATCATCCTTCGAATGTTTCAAAAATTATATCTATTGGATAACATAGTGAATTTGAGCAACTTAGTTTTCCCTAGATTATGAAAGTAATTATAGTAGCATTGAGCTTGGAGACCAGAATGTTGTGTTATGACTGAAACAAATGTTTTCCTTTAGGTGGACTTGATATCATATGTAGAGAAGCATGAATTTGTTTTTGATGTAGTCCTAGATGAGAATGTTGCAAATGATGATGTGACCTAATGTACCCATGTCATCATTCCCATTTGAAGTAAAATCATTATATCATGCTTATAAGTATCCTTGATTGCATCTATCAATAGATTGCCTAATCTCCATTGAGAATGTCATAATCTAAAAATGTTGTTAGGTGAATGTCATAATCTAAAAGGGGTTAGACATTACTATTATTAACACTTGGAGTTGTCACATGGTACACCACTATTGTAGTTGATGTAATGTATATTTGGTGGGAACATTTACCTATCTTGATGGTGTCAAAAGTTTATATCTTAATGCTGATGACTAAAAGCAAACTGGATGTTGAAAGAGTGTTGGTTAAACTTGAAGTTTTATGGTATGTCATACTTTTATGGTTATACTAATATATCAATCTATGAATTAATTTTCTTGATGTTTCATACTACTCGTATGAAAAGGAGATCACAAGAAGGAAATAATCAAGTAGATTTTCCTAGACAATTGAAGATTCTAGCAACTAAGAGATGCCATCTACCAAACACCTCTAGTTAGGATAATAAAAAATGACAGATGACATAACTTTCACAACATAATGCTTCTCAAATTAAATCTCGTTGAATGAAAAAAACTTGGAAGTCCTATCCACAGAGGGATATTATCCACTGAGAGATGCCATCTGCCAAACACCTCTAGTTAGGATATTAAAAATTGGCAAATGGCATACCTTTCACAAAAAAATGCTTCTAAAATTCAATCTCGTTGAGTGGAAAAAACCTGCAAGTCCTATCCACACATGGATAGCATGGTTGATCTAAATTTAGAGTTCGTGGGATGGCACCCTAAGTCACCTAAAGCTAAATTGGTCCCTTAAGTATTTAGAGAGAACAATTTCCAAGTAAACATGCACAAGGGTAATTAAAAATCAAAATTTCTGAGTCTAGGCCCTCCTACATCCCAAAGTTTCTATAAAATTTAATAACGTTTTTTCCAAGTCTACATCCACACTCTTAGATCTATACGTAGGTTCTCATCATGCATAAAAATCTAACCACCATTCATAAACACCATATTGACATGTGAATGCATTGATATATTCAAAATTCCATTCAGAATGAGAATCAACTTTGATTTAAATTTGTATAATGGAAGTCCACTCTCCACATTTCAGACACTTGGGAATCAACTATTGTCCAAGTTCCATATTGAAACCTACCTTGACAACTATATTCTCCGTTTGGTAGTTATCTTGGTTTGAATTATCGGGCATAGCGAAAAATAAAGATAGTTTTTAATCCAATGACAAGCAAGACACCAATATCATGTATACGACCTCCCTTGTGGCAAACTACAAGGGGATATTTTTCAATTTAGCTTGAATATTGTTCATCTACGGTGCATGTACTCTACTCTAGATTTGAACCTCTATTTCCTCCATGTAGTACACAAGCCTTCACCATTACCTCCACTAAAGCTTTGATTATATTGGAAACCTAAATCCATTATGGAATGTAGATACTGACACTTTGGGTTCCATGTTATTTCAAACCATTTTCAAAATCAACATTGAAATGTATTTTCTTTGAGAAAATGGATGATCAAAAGATTTTGAACAAAATTCAATAGTGTTCAGCTTCTCCTTGGAAGTCATTGAGAGAATTCTCTCTTCCTCATCAATTTTTGTCTATCTAGAGGCCATTCAAAGCAGTGATCCTTATAACACACATAATTTGATTCCATGGTTATGATGGGTTCTTTGGGTTAAGATATCCTAACATCTATTAATAAGTTTTATACGCTGCATCTTGTTGGAAATATAGTTTTGTGGTTGTTCGTTGTATTTCATAATAAGCAGGGCAGGTTGTTTGTTATATTTGATCTGAATACACAAATTGTTAATTTTGAAAGGACAATACACGTTTCCTATTTGTAACAACTTTCCTTATTTCTTGATATTGTTTATGGTATTACATGTCACCATCTGAAAAATTTCAAGATTACTATTAAGTTGTTATAATATCAACACTGTTGCTAAAACATAGGAGACACAGTAAATAAAAAATAGGACTATTCTTGCACATTTTGGTAGGAACTTCGTTGCTTTGTAGCTCTTGTTTTATTGTAGGTTAAATTGGTATTTCTTTATGATCTTAAAAATAATTCATTTTATTGTAGGTTAAATTGTTGTCTTCAAAATTAATCCATTTTATTGTAGATTTAAATTGGTATCCCCTTTATGATCTTAAAATTAATTCATTTAATTGTACGTTAAATTGGTGTCCCTTTTATGATCTTAAAACTAATTCAATTTATTGTAGGCTAAATTTGTGTCCCTTCTATTATCCTAAAATTAACCCATTTTATTGTAGATTGGTGTCCCCTTTGTAATCTTAAAATTAATTCATTTTGTTGCAAGCTAAATTGGTGTCCCCTTTCTAATCTTAAAATTATTTCATTTTATTGTAGGGTGTCCCCTTTTATGATCTTAAAATTAATTCATTTTATTTTAGGCTAAATTGGTATCCCTTTTATGATCTTAAAATTAATTCACTTGTGATCCATAAGTGATATGGATATTATGTAGTGTAATTTGTTCATTCTCTTTTTAAGGAAATAATTAAGATATTATTATTGAAATGGAAGAATTAAAATAAATAAATAATTTAGGTTATTTAATTATTATAATAGTAAGTAATTTAGATGTGAAAGTTGAGTTTTGAAATGTGTATGTGATTGGATTTGGAATATAAATAAATAAAATAAAATAAGAATATATCTTGGAGTTTTTGGGAGGAGAATTATTTTGACTATGACAAAAAACTAGTATGTAAAATATAAGAAAAGATTGGAATAAGTAAATTGAGATGATTGTGTTTTATGAAAATTAAAATTGTATGTGAATTGAAACATATCTTTCACATGGGTATGTGCAGGTAAATGGTGGGCCAAAAAGTGGCAATGACAAAAAAAACACATCTTTCATCGACCGAAAAAACGCGAAAAGAACATGTTGACTTTTTCTAGGTTTGGGTGTCACCATACCTAACACCAAACCTATTTTTACAAATCAGATATCCGATTTGTAAAAAGTATATATCAAAAACTTCTGTCACTATTTTGAAGTCAGTCGGCTGAGAAGAACCCATAGGTGCACTATGCATCCATTCTTCACATAACGGATATCTGATATAGGCTAAATTCTATTTGGAAAGGTAAGTTTTTTAATTTTTATTTGATTTGATTCAATTTTGATTTAGATTTGAATAATTTTATATGTTTTTTGTTGATTTTTTTAAAAAATAGGGTTTTTGATTGAGTTTTTGTGAAATAATTGAGTTTAGAATAGATTTTGATTAAAAAAATGATTTTTTTTTGTGGATATTTTTTCACAATAGGGTTTTTGATTTAATTTTTATGAAAAAATTGAATTGAGAATGGATTTTGATAAAAAAAATGAATGTTTTTTGTGGATTTTTTTTCAAAATAGGGTTTTTGATTGAATTTTTATGAAACAATTGAGTTCAAAATAGATTTTGTTAAAAAAATGAATGTTTTAATGGATTTTGATTTAAAAATAGTGTTTCATTTATATTGTCTAATTTTAGATTAATTATTTTTTAACTTTAATCAGGCATTATGGCTGCTGAGAATGAAAATGCACAAATTCCACCAATTGAAAATGAAAATCCACCAGCTAAGAATCAAAATGCAGAAATGCCAAATGCTCCATCACCTCCGCAACCATCAATTGAACAGTTAATTCATGAAAAATGGAGCAATTGAGGGGAATTTTTGATGCTTATAGGAAAATCCCTCGATTATCTCGTATGTCAACAACATTGATAGGAATAATTACACATGTAGAAACCCTCTCCACACAACATAATGCATTTCATTCGTGGCGAGAAACCATGAGGAAATATTATGCATGTGGAATGTCTTATGATGATGTGAAATATCTCCAAATAACAAAATCCCAAATAGCCTCTTTATTTATTAACCCCAACACTAGTTTTCCAATTAATGTTAACAAGCCAAAACTTTCTATAAAATGGTGCATGCATAGGGGCATAGTAGATAACTTTTGGGATCATTGGTGTATGGTTTTTGATAAACCACCCAACAATAATGTTGATGTACTTTTTTACTTTATTAAAAAATTATATGCTGAGTTTTTGTTAGGGCATCATGTCAATTACTTTGACATTAAACCCTTCCAGGGTGTTGGTAGAGGTATGCCTTAGGATAGGCTAGGGGCAGCTAGAGTAGTTAGGTTCCCACATGTTCCCCATCCTCCCCTTCCTCTGCCACCTCCAGTACAACATCCGGATATTACGGAGGATGCAGCCACACAAACCATCCAGGCCATTCACTCTTTGAGTGGTCTTTTGGTTTCCCATGCTTCTTCAGTAGCTCAACCACAGTTTGGTGATCTTGGCAATGGATCCAGTGCTGCTGCATCATCCTCTTTGGGTTCACATATTTGTGTGCCACATATTTGCAATACATGCCAGCAAATATGTTTGGGTCCTATTGTACAGCCCCCTGAGCATCCATTAGATACTTATGATTATGACATCCAGGATGTAGAGATTATAGTAGATCACACATAGGGGAGTGGAGCACACCCTACAGATTCCTCTCCTGCTAGAGAGGTGGACATTGGAGTAGTTACACAGGTAACATTTAAGGTGTAAATTCATAACTTGCATTTTTAAAAAAATGAATATTAATAAGAGATAGTATCAAGTACTAATATTTATTTCCATGGTCTATTTAACAGTTAATGTCTAAGGAGGAGCTCACATAGGTGACTGATAGCACCCTTAGGGCCATTTCATTTGGCCTCAACACGCACACAGTATGTATTTTCTCACTCACTCATTTACATTTTTTTACTGTATATTTGCTTGTCATTTGAATTGTCAATAATGAAATTATATATTAACTTATATGTTTATCTTACTCTCTGCTTGTAGCAAAAACCTAGTGCAAGCGAGGTACGATGCTCTCTAGACTATGGAGGCACAGTGTTGGATAAGGGAAAGGTAATTGAACTCAAATTTGATTGAATTAAAATTTATAAGATCTTTTATTGATTATGTATACATTAACATAGATTTGTAGTTTCATATGTACTTGTCATTTTTATGTACAGGCGATTGTGAGCTATACTTCATTGTTGATAAGTGCCACAACACCCGAAGAAGTAGGTATTTGAACACCTGAAGGAGGAGGTGTTGAAACACCTGAAGGAGGAGGTGTTGAGACACGTAAAGGAGATACAGAAAAAGATCAACCTAAAGAGGTATGTGTTTATTTTATTTTGTGCTTGGTAAATATGTTCTTATTACGACAATTCTATGCTAACTTGGATCAATTTCATGTTTTTGTTCACATATATAGATTGACGTTACAAAAGTTGGTTTGGTTAGTTCTTTGAGAGGGGTATATTCCAGGACTCTGACCCTACAAAGAGACGTATATTTCAGGTAATTAAGATTTCAATTTTAGAGTTCAATTATAATTCAATGTGTATTGATTTTTATGTTAATTATTCAATTTTAAATTATATAGTATAACTAATCTCAATTGTGGTTTGACTTTTTCTTGTGTAGCTACCTTCAGAGCCAACGAGTTCTTCAAAGAGGGTCCATTTTGATGATCCGCCAGTAGTTTAGGATGAGATAGACATTTTGGCATGTAAATTTTGAATAGATATCGATATGGCATATGCCACATATTATAAAACTTTGTTTGAGTTGGCGTTGATGCCATTTTTGTATATGGACATACACTTGATTATTGGATAATTTGATATATATAGAAGTTGACAATCAAAATTTAGTTTCCTCCTCATGTGCATGATTAAAATCTTTGAAGCAATGGTTAAATATCAATGTACAATAGCATAAAAAGAATGGTTAAATATTATGTAGTTTATATTCATATTGCTGATTACATTGCATTGCACATCTTTCAAACTCAAAGCATTATTTCACATTGCATAAGTAACAACTAGATACTCATATGATTAACCCTACACCATCTGATTTTCTTCTTTGTCAACTTTCCCATGCCTTAGTAAATTTGGTGGTCCATTTGTAACCATCAATTTTTTTATATAACATAAATTGACCTTTTTCAAAAAATTAATATGGCTAATATGGCTAGGCGGGTGTATGCGGGATCATCATGCAAAAACATGCCCTTAAGTGGCAAAAATTCAGAAAAATCAGTGTTAGGCAACTTGACGTAAATATTTGAATAAGTTATCTATATTATTTCAAAAATATGTAAGAATAGAATTTGTAGAAAATTGAATGTAGTTTCTAAAATACTAGGTTTATTTGAAAATAAATAAAATTTATTTGGTGAAAATTTGAAATTTCAATGTAGTAGTACTTAAATTTCACGGAAAAATAAGTAGGTGTCTGTCTGACCACCCGACCATAATAAAATGATAATATTTTTTTATAAGATTTTATATATAAGTAGAGGACTCATGTCCAGATGTGATGCATATTTTTTGTAATTTTTTCCAATTAAATAATTGAATTTTTTTATTACAACTTTTAGAAAATATAAAAAACTTCGTTCCGACCACCTTAACTTGGTCAAAACTTCATGAAATTTAATTTTTCTTTTTTAATCATATAGTATGTGAAGAATAGAATGTGATTCATGTTTTGGATTCAAAAAATATGATACTTTTGAAAGTTATAGATGTTTTTCAATCAGCCTATCGATCAGGACTTTAGTCATAATTCTAATAGAAAATGAATAATAATTATTTATTAAATTCAAATTAAATCATAATTTATATTTTTGGAAAGCTGAGAATATTCTCTAAAAACCCTTTTCGTTTCATTAATTTTGGGTGAAAAAAAGTCATCAGCCACATACCCTACAAATATTGCCACTTTTTGGCTCACCATGATCCTGCACATACCCAGACTCCGATATGAATACTAATAATATATCATATGACCATTCTTCATATACTTACTAGCACTTTGTGTCTTCTTAGATGAGCCAAAAGTTGTTTCCCAACTACCTCTTCCTTCATCAATGTTCCATATTTTAATCATTCCATCGCAAGATGTTGTGACCATTTGTTGACTAGAAGATTCAATTATTTGCAGGCATGAAATGAAATCATCATGCACTTTAACCTAGAAATTTAGGAAAATAATACTATTAAAAGTTGTGAGCTCTGTGAAAAATAGATGTTTATCTGACTGCAACACCATCTAAATATGAATTCTTTTAGAAAATAAAAAGCAAGACATAACTTTTAAACAAATAATTTAATCACAATGTATTTGTCACAAAGAAAATTTGTATAAACCACTTATCCATAATGGCTAGTATAGAAAATAATTCAATTGGTAGAAAAAAACTCCAAAACATTTCTGATTTCCTTGATTAATTGAATCTTAAGTAGAATCCCCACAGTAATTATGTTTTACATAAACCGATAGGAAAACAACATTTCTTGGAAAGTGCATCTCAAATATTTTATGTTCCTTGTACAATAATTTAAATACATTTGAAGAAGTTATATGAAAATATAGCTTCTTAAATTCTTCTTTAATTTGAAGGTTAGTTTTGATAGTGAGTAATTTATTTCATAGATTGATTTTAGCTTTTGCTTGATTGTTGTGCACTGTACTTTCTTCTATAAATAAAATGAGACATGCTAATGCAAATTTTCACTATAATTTCTCTATTTTATTCCTCAACATATCTCTCTCTTGGGCTTTGATACAACCCTGTCAGGGCCTATCCTAATCACATTTAGCCCAAATCAAAAAGAAAATTTCATGCATTGCTTCTCCCTACACTAGCAGACCCTGGCTGGAAGTTTTATTTGATATTGTCAACAAACATACATCTGGTTGTCTGAATGAATGGGGGAGTTGCAACCTTCCCAATCAAGAGGTTGTGACTTGTCAGAACTAATTAAAGAAATTCAAGACTTATGTCATAGGATGAGAACATTTGACCATAGGCTCAATGATAAATGCAATGATCCTTAACTAAATTATTCATACAAATTTCTTAGATTTGGAATAATTCAATGAAAATCAGCCAAAACATTTAAACAAGATATTTAGATCTAAAACATTCACATACGATAAATATATCTACACATATAAGTTGGTTGGAATAAAGTATTTAATTCAAATAACTCACTTCATGATTACTATTTTTTTGCTTCAATTGTTTGCTCATAACCAAGATTACAATGATCAATTTTTTTTTTAGAAAAATATTGGGATGCTGAAATCCACTATGCTTGGCGTACAGATGCAAAATTTATGTGAATTTTCCCTCACAAATCCAAACAAGTTTCATCCTCCAAACTCTAGGAAACCAATGGGGTTTCGTCAAAAAATATCCATAACCTTAGGGTTTTTGTCCTTATATAGAGGTTGAAGGCCTAACATGGGTCCAAAGTTTCTTGCCATTTTCTCACATTCAAATTTGGGCTCATTAATTGCATTCTTGGTTAGTTGTGGTCATGGGTGGAGTCCATTCAAATGGTGAGGTTTTGTGAAAGTGCATGCTTGAGTGTGGAGATCTAGGGAAATGATTGCTTTAAGTTCAAACAAATAATTATCCCAAGGTCCAACATCAAGGGTTCAGGCGATGGGATTCTTGGGTGTTAGGACACAAGACAATGGGGATCTAGGGGTTTGAGGATTAGGATGCCCCATTGGCTCTTTTACAAATGTAAGACATCATCAAAAGGCCCAAAGATCCAAAGAGGAATGTATGGTTTGAGAAGTGGTGGTCAAGGTATTAGGAATGTATGGTTTGAGAAGTGGAGGCACAAGGAATGAAAGAAATGCATGATAGTGTTAGAGAGTCTGAAATCCCACCCAAAGTAGGAAAGTGACCCATCTTTCAAACTCAAAGCATTATTTTGTATCATTGTTGCATTGGTCTTGAGAGTGGTAGCTTAATATAGGTGTTTGAAGTGATTGAGAGGTTGGTTTTACAATCGGTTTTAGGGTAGTTAAGGTGTCTGAAGTTATTTAGAGGTCACTTTTAGGGTGGAAGGCTTAAAAATCCATTTTAAATGCACAAACAAGAATGAAATTACTTCAAACCAAGTTTGTGAAGAAGTTAACTATGTTGCCCACTAGTTTCCCTTAAGAGTCCAAAGTGCTAAAAGACAACAATCTTTGAAGGTCTATTTATCAGAAACCTTGATGCTTATAGACTCTCCATCCAAGGCTATGGGATCATGTTGGGACCATTTGCAAAACCCTCTCTCTGTTTTTGCTATCTCAGAGGTGTTTTCCTATGGTGATGACTTTTCAGTGGAGGGAAAAGTTGCCAGATGCAAGCAGTGTAAAGTTGCAAAGTGGTGCAACTTTCACTCCACAGCTCATACAACCAAATAGACTATTCCAACATGCCTAGATGGGTACGTTTATGCTATGGATGGTCCTCTCTTGCACCCAAATACGCCGAATCACTCCAAGCTACATTGGACCGACGATTTCCCTTAAGAGTCCAAAGTGCTAAAAGGCAGCAATCTTTGAAGGTCTATTTCTCAGAGACCGCAATGCTTACAGAATCTTCTTCTAAGGCTATGTGATCGTGTTGTGACCATCTACAAAAACCTCTCTCAGTTTTTGCTATCTTAGAGGCATTTTCCTGTGGTGGTGACTTTTTAGTGGAGGGAAAAGTTGCTAGATGCAAGCAGTGCAAAGTTGCAAAGTGGTGCAACTTTCATTCCATAGCTCATATGACCAAACAGACTGTTCCAACACGTCTGGATGGGTACGTTTATGCTAGCTATGGTCCTCTCTTGCACCCAAATATGTTGAATCACTATGAGCTACATTGGTCCGATGATTTCCCTTAAGAGTCCAAAGTGCTAAAAGGAAGCAATCTTTGAAGGTCTATTTCTCAGAGACTGTTATGCTTAAAAAATCTTCCTCTGAGACTATTGGATTATGTTGGGACCATCTACAAAAACCTCTCTCAGTTTTTTCTATCTCGAAGGCATTTTCCTGTGGTGATAATTTTTCAGTGGAGGAAAAAGTTGCCAGATGCAAGTAGTGTAAAGTTGCAAAGTGGTGCAACTTTCATTCCACAGCTCATACAACCAAATGGACTATTCCAACACATCCAGATGGGTATTTTTATGCTAGGGATGGTTCTATCTTGCACCCAAATACGCCGAATCACTCTGAGCTACATTGGATAGACGATTTCCCTTAAAGAGTCCAAAGTGCTAAAAGGAAACAATCTTTGAAGGTCTATTTCTCAGAGACTGTAATGCTTACAGAATCTCCATTCAAGGCTATGGGATCATGTTGTGACCATCTACAAAAAAATCTCTCAGTTTTTGCTATCTCAGAGGCATTTTCCTGTGGTGGTGACTTTTTAATGGAGGGAAAAGTTGCAAAGTGGTGCAACTTTCATTCCGCAGCTCATACGACCAAACAAGACTATTCCAACATGTCTGGATGGGTACGTTTACGCTAGGGATGGTCCTCTCTTGCACCCAAATATGCCGAATCACTCCGAGCTACATTGGACCGACGATTTCCCTTAGGAGTCCAAAGTGCTAAAAGGCAGCAATCTTTGAAGGTCAATTTCTTGGAGACCGCGATGCTTAAAAACACTCTGTCTGAGGCTATAGGATCATGTTGGACAATCTACAAAAACCTCTCTCATTTTTTGCTATCTCGAAGGTGTTTTCCTTTGGTGATGACTTTTCAGTGGAGGGAAAAATTGCTAGATGCAAGCAGTGTAAAGTTGCAAAGTGGTGCAACTTTCATTCCGAAGCTCGTTTGATCAAATGGACTCTTCCAAACATCTAGATGGGTATGTTTACGCTAGGGATGGTTCTATCTTACACCCAAATACGTCGAATCACTCCGATCTACATTGGACCGGTGATTTCCCTTAAAGAGTCCAAAGTACTAAAAGGCAGCAATCTTTCAAGGTCTATTTCTCGGAGACCGTGATGCTTACAGACTCTCCGTTTGAGGTTATGGGATTGTGTTGGGACCATCTACAAAAATATCTCTTGATTTTTTCTATCTTGGAGGTGTTTTCTTGTGGTGATGACTTTTCAGTGGAGGGAAAAGTTGCTAGATGCAAACAGTGTAAAGTTGCAAAGTGGTGCAACTTTCACTCCGCAGCTCATACAACCAAATGGACTATTCCAACATGTCAGAATGGGTACGTTTACGCTAGGGATGGTCCTCTCTTGCACCCAAATATTCCGAATCACTCTGAGCTACATTGGACCGAGTCAAATTAGGTGAAAATTTGATGCAGACACAAGGGAACAATCACAAACTCTTTGCAACCTGCCTATTTGAGGCATCTAACAAGATTATTCTGACTTCTTTGGATAATCCAAAACTCCCTTAAAACTTGACAAGCAAATAAATACACATTTCCCTCTTTAACCCCCTTAAACCCTTGTAATAGTGAGAAACTAGTTTTTGTCCAATTACTCCACAATTTTCCAAAACACCAAATGAACATGTAGTGTCCCTGAGCTGTTAAAGCAGAAATTAAAAACAAAAACAAAAAAAAAGAAAAAAAAAAGAAAAAAAAAGAAAAGCTTATGGGAAGCAGATCGGCGGCATGCATGGGGGAGATTTTTGCATGTTATGGATCCTTAATACGGGGGGGGAAGACTGATGTTGCGATTATCTTTTTTTTTTTGGTTGCATGCACCGTTGCGAGCAAGAAGTCTGGGATTCGGGGAAGAAAATTAAGGGAAAAGATGCAGACAAAAGCTGGGAGGAGGACGGAGAGTTGATAGACAGCCGCTCAAAAGAGAAGCTGGCGGCCAACCAACATTTGTTGGGGGGGGATTTTTGCGATTGGGGATTGGCATCTTTGCTCGAGGAGAATTCGTTCTTTCTGGGAAAACCATTAAGTTATGATATCCATCGGCTCGGCTGGGAAAGGACAGAGTATGCAGGAGGAAGCAATTATTCGATCATTTTCTTTGGAAGAAGATCATGCCTCAAGTTTGTCAAAAGAGGTCGGTATGATTTGTGTTCTATGTTTAGGAATTTCTTGCGGTGGGCTTTCTTCTTGGAATGATATTTTGTGGTCTTCACGACCAAACCTTCTCTAATTTTCCATTTTCTACATCGGAAGATAAGTCCCTCCAACTCTGGCTCGTATGTTATGTCCTTTCTTTCTCATTCTTTTGTGTGTGAAGTTTTGTTGTTGCTTTAATACCCTGGTATACGATTTCTGATGTCGACCTAAAATGGGTTAGTCGCTTCTTTCGCTGTGTTTTGCATTTGTTATTGAGGTATCGATTTCATATCATTGTTGCTCTTTTGTCTTTCGATTCTCATGAACATGTTTAGTGCAAAGTCTTTGATTTCCATGCGTAGGATCTTATATTCAGTTTTCTAGTGATTAGTTAAATTACATGACTTTTAAGTCCTACGAAATGGGTTACTCATTGCAGTGATTTGGACTTGACGATGTTGAATCGATGCTTATTGTTTGTGTTGGAAAATTTAGTTTGTATACCTTATGTTGATCACTCGGCTATAGAGAAATTGATAGATTGGCTATGATAATTTGTTTCTCTATCATGTTGTTTTCTGCCTGGAAGCATGTCTGGGTGGTTGTCATTTTATTAATCCTGAGTTTGAGTGGGTAGCTAGAGGCTAGGGTTAGTGGAGCTCCAGTCATGCGGCCCCTGTGGATGGAGTTCCCAAATGATGAATTAACCTTTTCTAACGATGAGGCATTTATGATTGGAGGCAGTTTGTTGGTTCAGGGTATTTACAATGAGGGAGCTACTTCTGTCACAGTCTACTTGCCAGGTTCACAGTATTGGTATGACTTGAGAACTGGAGCTATGTATACTAGGTTGGAACACTATAAGCTGGGTGTGTCTGATGAGAATATACCTGCTTTCCAGAGAGGTGGGACTATTATTCCTCGCAAGGGAAGATTTCGCCGCAGCTCCACTCAAATGACTGGGGACCCTTACACACTAGTATGTAACACCAACCTCGATTTTATTATCTGTTTGTCTGGTATCTGTCGAGTGGCATTTTACACTATTACAACATATTGAAAATATCATCTAGTTCATTATCACTTAACAGGTAGGAAATTATTTACAGTTTTACGAAATATGGCAGCTAGTGATTTAAAAAAATGGTCACTTGAATCTTGACCATGTCCACCAAAGGTTTCCCATTCTGTGACGATCATCAATTCAACAAATGCGGGGTTTGTACACAAATGAAAAATATTAAAATCTGGAATATTTCAGCAAACTGTTGGTTCTGTCAGTATTTATTACCATAGCAGCATTAATCATTTGGGAAAAAAAATCGGTAAACCAATTCTGTTAGTATGCCATTACATTTCTTGCATTATAAAATTGTTGTCCTTGAGTTTTTATGCTTACCATTCGATTCCCAAGCGTTGTAATTGTTGATCAAAGCTCGAACCATGTTGCTTTCATTCGCCTATGCTTTATATTATATAGTGCTTAATTTAAATGAACATAAGGCGCATCCCCTTTAGGATCCAATAGAAGCATTGTTGCTCGAAATACTCAGCCTATATTCTTATTTGATGCTTACGCACCATAGGTGTAACTAGCACCCTTGGGGAATAAGGTGTTGGGCATTTCCGTGAAAGCCAACTCGGGCATGAAGGTCAACCATACGCTCCTATTGATCAATACCTATGTAATGCAATAAGAGGCATTGTTGTTTATGCGGCTTTAGCCCTCTAAACCTGCATTTTACATGCTCGACTTTATGAGTTGTTGAATGCACATTATCAAGTTCTAGCAACTTAATGAATGACTCAACACATGAGTTTGCTTACCCATTTTGGCATTAATCATTCTCGGCAGTCTAATTGCTCCTCTTAAATCTGAATCAAGGGTAACGAATGCAGACGTTCAATAGCCATTGCATGTTAGGACTCAACTTATTTCTAGTTAAAATATAGTGATATGCATTGGCAGAATTCGGTTATTGTTTTAAACGAGGATAGTTATCAGTACTCTATGAGAAACTTACTGAGTCACTGCTATTTAATATTGACTATATGTGTATCCACAATGATTCATTAAATTGTCAACCCATATTATTTGATTTTGTATAAGTTAAGTCTGAGTTATAGAACATTATAATTAGAAGTACAATTGTGGTTGAATTAAAAATTGAGAAATAAGAGCTAAATTAGTTATATCATAAAGAATAGAGTTCTTATCATACCATTTTAAAAGGGTAATTTAGAAATCTTGCTATTAGTTCTCTTAATCATGCTACCTTCTATAAAATATTTCTTTATTTGTTACCACCATTTTAATACAGGTAAACCCATAATGACTTGTTTTCTATAAGTAGATATATGTGAGGAAAATAGTTCTATTTATTTAAATTGAGTTTTAAATGAGTAACTATATATATTATTTATATTTATGTGATTCTTTCTATATTTAGAAGTTATTAATGTAAATAGGTTATGTTGAAATTGGGAAATATTATTGGTTATAATAGTTAAAATTGATCTAATTGTAGTTAGATATTTGGAAAGATTTGTTTAAATTAAGTAGAGTAGTAAATGGTAAAGTTATTTAGATGGGGTAGTTGCTTTATGGTAGGTTAACATATGATGATTAAAACTAAATTAGTAAGGAAAGGAAAAGCTTAGTTCTTAATTTTGTTTACATGATATCCATACAATGGATTAAGGAATAATTAGAAGAATGTTGTTACACAAAGATAATATTAATAGCTTAAGTATGTATTCATCATAGTTTCTATTTGGTTTATGTTAACCTTGGATGTCATGGATTAATGCTTAGTTTGATATTACGTGGTTTTCGCTTAATTCTCTTATGAGTCGCAAATGTACTCACAGTCATCATTCATTTATTGTTTGTGTCTTGATAATTAGTTGTGGCTTAAGCATGTTTACAATATAGATTTTATGTAATGAAAATTAAATAAATAATGGTAATGTAATCAAGGGGGAAATTTGCTTAATTTCTCAATATTAAATATGAGTGGTGTTGTATTCTTTTGTAAATTATTTAATAGATGAAGCACCAAATTTTGAGAACACGTGTGTTTGTGGTCATGATTGATTCCAATATTGGAGTAGGCTATTTTTCTTTTATTTTTGCAAGGATATGCTTACCTAGTTCTTCAGTCTTTGGCTTCACCTAAGTGGGTGGCAGCCACCTAAGAAACTGTCTGGGGTGATGGACCCTAGAAAGGGTTGCATACCCACTCTTCTAGTATGTAATTTTGTATGGGTCACATAATGCTTATGAATAGAGGTTGGAGTTTAGCGTGTATTTGTGGTGTTGTGTTACTTTGTATTGGGGTAGATTCCTCCTTGAATGTCTTGTGAGTGAACCCTTGGTTGGTCAGTCAATGAGTTGGAGCAGCTCAAGTTGTCGAACTACGGTGCCTCTGCGAATTATATACGTAGGCAAGGCCATCGAGTGATGAGCTCCCGAGGCATTAGGTCGGGCCCCTAGGACTGTTCTTCTGAGTCTTGTTTGAGTCTTGTCGTTTATTTCTGGTAACGTAAAAACTACCATTGATTATATAGTTTCTCTTAGTGATCATGTGTTAACTATCTTTGATCTAATGTGTGTGCCAAGTCATGTAGACCTTGCAGGTATAGGCATTGGGAGCAAGGACTGGTTGATAAAATGGAATGTAAGAGGTATGTTAAGTTGACCTAAGTGGACTCTATTGCCAAGATAGTAAATCAATTCTATCTTTTCTTGTAGCTTGTGTGATCATTGAGTATAGCTATAAGTAGTGAATAGTGTTGTTGTTATCTTTGTTTCGTTGTTAGTTGTTTGTCATGTAACCTCGCGTGCCCCAGAGGGATTAAGTGTACTAGTGTAATGTAATGTGTTATATGTTTATGGTTAATGTTTCTTGTATGTTCAATTGTAATGTTTAAAAAAAAAAATTTGTTTGCTTTACCTGTGTTCTCTGGGCTGCATGACGGGCGTTACAGAACACATAACTGATTCAAACACCCATATCCAAGTTACACAACATATATGAGAAACAACATAGACTCCTTTGGACCAGTGTTGACTTCCTATACATTCACCCTTGAACAGGCTACTCAATTAGCCCAAAAATGCAAATCAACATACCTTCAAACACCACACAGACCCCTAAAACCTTGAGGAAACAAATAAATTTCCAAGAAAACAAATATTCTACAATTGGATTCCATTTTTATGGACCTGTAACTGTCACATCAAAAAACCCTTGTTTTTAGTGTAATTTTTGAGGGTTTATTGGATGTAGCACTTCTAGAACCTTTCAAACTTTTCCACCACCTTAGAAACCTTTATTTAGGCCCCAATATGCTTAGAAAACAAAGAAACTTCTGGTATCTCAAATATTTTTGCAAACCCTAGGGTAAAAACTTTATTTTCAAGTGAAAAAAACCACCATTTTTGGACCTTTAACTCTTCATTTTATTTCAAAACCCATTTCTCCATGCCTTTCACTCTTGAAATAATGTCAAGACATGTAATAACGTTTCTACATAAAGTTTTTATACAAAGCAATGGGAAGATAAAACCATGTAAGTGGTTTCCCCAAACTAATTGCCATCAAAACCATTCTTGATAGTTTAAAACCACGAACCACCCCAACATGTAATTATGATAGCACTCAAGATAGCCCTCCATCATGAACATATCAACTAAGTAGGAACCCATAACATTATGGAAAGATGATGCACTTCTCCCAATGTAAGAGATGGTCAATTTCATTGATGGCAACGATTGTGTGACTCCCATTGATGACCTTCTCTATTCAATGCCATTACAACAATATCCAAAGCATTCCAAAGAATACTAATGAAAAAAATATTTCCCTGAACACCTCATGATCATTCAAGTACTCATTCTAACAATACAAGAGATTTACACTTCAAATTGCAAGTGAATATAATTTACTATATCTTAACATAAAAAATGCAAAACCTAATAGAAAAATGTATCAATGAGGTACAAGGATGTATAAAATCCAATCAATCAAACACAATCAACCTAACATAATTAATGGTTGATAGGGGTATTGGATAATTAAGGGTTGATAAGGGTATGAATGTTTATCTTTGCATCTCTTGAATATCTAGGGACTTGGTGGTATTTAGAAATTTGTTACTCATTTTTATTGCATTGAATCAAAATTTATCACTATTAATTAATCCAATGCTATAAGATAAATGAATGTTTTCATGATTATAATGAATATATTGTATGTTATTAATGCTAGTGTATATCATCAAATTATGCCAAACATGTGTTTAGTCAGCTCAAAGTGGGTGAATGACACCACTTAGTAAAAAGTTTGAATTTTGAATTTTAAAATGAAAGGGAATAGGTTTGTGACTATGAGGTCACCCTTGTGAATTAAAGAATTGGGTTTGAGGAGAAAAATTTGCAAACAACTATAATTTATTATATATAAATGGGAAATATTACAAAACATGGTTCAAATGAGCATACCAATAGGAACGAACAAGGAAGAAAACCTTCGGTTGTAGCTCGATTAAGTACAAAAATAGATCCCTTTACAAAACGTATGTGTTTCCAAAATATAGGCCCCTTTACATTTTAAACATACCCTTTATACCATATTTCAAAACACATCACTGGGTATAGATTATGCCCATACACAATTATGACAATTTTACATTGTTTCCAATTTGAGAATTCAAATTTTACAAAATTTTCCTATTAGAGGCATTCAGGGCATAGTCTTCAACAATAGTAGTATGTTCATGTTCTGCATTGACAAGCACCTATACAAACCATCAAGGTAGCTTAGAATAACTAATCTATATTATTCTAAATGACAGAAAATATGATGAGATGGTAATGCAAACTATAAAAGACGCTTAGAATAATCAATCTATATTGTTGTAATCTATTGCATACCTCTTTGAAAGGATCAAAGTTGGCTATTGTTACAGCAAGTCCATGATCAATCATGCCAGGAATATCGCAAAAGTGGGAAAATGAGAAATCTATATTGTCACAATAGAAAAGATGTTAGACTAACATATCTATATTAATCTAAACACCCTGAATGATGATGAGTTGGTGATGCAAACTATAAAAGACGCATACCTCTTCAAAAGGATCAGAGCTGGCTATTGTTGTAGTAGGTCCATGATCAATCATGCCAGGAATATCACAAAAGTGGGAAAATGAGAAATCTATAGTGTCACAATAGAAAATATGCTTAGAATAATGTATCTATATTAATCTAAACAACTTGAATGATGATGAGCTAGTGATGCAAACTATAAAAGATGCATACCTCTTCGAAAGGATCAGAGTTGGCTATTGTTGTAGTAGGTCCATGATCAATCTTGCCAAAAATATCACAAAAGTGCATACAAAATATCACTATTAAAGACACCTGCATTGCAATAGTATATAAAATATCAGTATTAAATAAAGAACACTAATGAACTTAATCATAATGAACATAAGCATTCTACCTTCCATTCTTGAAAAAGCTATTCAAGTGTGCCTGAAGGGTCATCTCTTTGCTTAAGAGTATCTAATATTGCTTCATGATCAACATTACTAAGTTCCCATAGTTGTTTTGTCTTTGGTCTGGCATGATACTTCAACAACTTAACATTTATTGCTATAACAAGGTGCAAATACATGAGAATGGTTTTGTGTTTCTCATAGTCTTCAAATGCAGGCATGCCATTCTTTCTAATCATGTATGTTCGCAACCAAGTTCCTGCAACCACAACCAAACCTGTAGGATACATGAAACCATCATCATCTTCCATCGGTTGTGTTATCTTATGTTTTACCCACACACATTGATCCAACCAATAGTCTGATCTCTCTTCATTCCCCTGCAGTGCAACAACTACAAAAATATGTCCTAGCTATAGTAGATCTGAAAGCAAGTCGTAATCAGCTAAACTTTCCATTGTGTCATTTGTCATGGATATTGTTTGAGATAAAGGAGTTAGATATTGTGGTACCCATGTATCCACTCACTCACTTGACTCGCATTGATCCCACTCGCACTGAATACAACTCTGACAAAAATAAGCCAACTCTCGTGTCCAAATGGTCCATGTGCTTGCATATGAGCTTCGAAATGAATGCATCTTTTAAGAATCTTTGATTGTATGATAATCTAATCTACCTCCCACTGTACCCTCTTCAACGAACCAAAAGAATCTGTGCACTGTTGAATCAAGTGTCCCTCCCTGTGACAATGCTAAACTACACCAATCAACTATAGAACGTGCATCGCTGAATTTTTCTCCTGAAATCTTCAATTGCTCCTTAACTAGAGCTCTCTTTATGCATGCACCTACTCCATCATGCTCCCCTTTCCCGTGTCTAGCTTCAAAAAAATCCCAAATATGAGGTAGACCCCTCTCTACATGCATTCTTGAATTGACCTATGCAATTATCTGACCAAATTAGATGTCGACCCAATGCTATATCATGCTCTTGCAAGAACTCAAAAAAATTCTCGAAACAATGTTGGACATACTTAGACAAGTGAGATCTATCATCACTCATATAAAAATGATACTCTCTGATTATCTTTCGATCCTCCTCTATACTATCAGGTGCATGTCTAAATGTTATGTGGACAAAAATAGCAACCTGAATGGAATTTTAATACTAAGATTGTACCTTTTTTTGTGGTTGCAATGTGTAGTTTTCTGCAAAGTCAACCACTGATATAATAGTGCAAATTGAAAAAGAGTCCTTACACATCCTAAATTGTTGATCCAACCACTAAGACCCATGACTATTCCTTGCATACTTGTAGAAAAGATTGTCCTTAAAATCTGAAATAAAATCAGCAACACTGCATTCTTTTGTAACCAACTCACATCTAGAACCTTCACCTCCACTTTGCAAAGTATATTTGACTATCTCATATCTCTTTTTTTTCAACAAGCTTCTTTCCAAATTCATGTTCAGAACTCTCATGAAAACATTGAACAAACTTTGACAAGCCACCACATTGTGAGCACTTTGCATTTAAACAATCATTTCTATAGAAAAAGCAACCATCATCTCTAGAACATAAAAATAGATCTAGCAAGTCCCTTGATGATTTTGGAAGATGCATTGCACCACACTCTTGCAACATTTCATTAGTATGCAAAGTAGAACGGATATAGCATAATAGCTCATGGTACATTGAAAACTCCACATGGTATTTGCAACAAGTATTATGAATCTTAAGAGGCACACAATAAAATGGCTTCAAACCCTCAAAATTCCTTTGTGAGATTTCCATATTTTTATGTGTTTCAATAAATTTTTGAACAACATTGTTTGGCTTGGTCTCGTTCCAATTCTTAACTTTAAAACATCCTTTGCATTGGGTGATACTCTAGAGTTATCATGCCAAAATTGTTGAATTACTTGCTTTACATTATCGGTTAGCTTCTTATGAACACGTGGAAGCCTCCCGACAAAAGCCCATGTATCATTTTCAAGAGGATCATCTATTCTTTCTCTTCTTGCAAGTGCTCTATCCAAAGTTTTACGATTATGTCAAAATCAATACAAGTTTGTCTCATAAAGTGAGCCTTTTTCAATTGATGGCTTACTAGGGTGGTTGTAATGACTCTCCGAGCAGCTCTCTTATCCTTTTCCTTGTTACTTTTTTCCAATAGACTTGAGAGCATTAAAAATATTTTTGACAATAATAGAATTTTTTTTAGTCTTCTTGTTCACACGAATCTTCAATTTGGCTAGCAAAGGTCTCATCTTTTGCATCTTTAGCAATTGTACAAAAATTTGGCATTCTGGTCAATGTCTTATCACTAAAATATTGGTTGAAAAGTCTTCTAGCCCACAACCGAATAGTTCGTGTTGACCTCTTGCCTTCAAAATTGTTTATAATATTCTCATCAAATTCAAGTAACCATTTAGGGGTTCTTGAGGGTCTTGAAATTGGAATATGTCTTTCTTCCATACAAGGTTCTTCATTTCTCATGTACTTTGGTGAAACATTATTTATACTTGCTTCAATATTATGTTCAACATCTTCATTTCCAACATTTTCACCTTGAACATTTTCAATATCAATTTAAATAATTTCATTCCCAATTTCAATATCATGTTCAACATCTTCAAATCCAACATTTTCACCTTGAACATTTTCATTATCAATTTCAATATTTTCATTCCCAATTTCAATATCATGTTCAACATCTTCAAATCCAACATTTTCACCTTGAACATTTTCATTATCAATTTCAATAATTTCATTCCTAATTTGAATGTCGTGTTCAACATATTCAATTCCAACATTTTCACCTTGAATATTTTCATCTTGAACATCTTCAATTTCCTCTTCACTTGAAAGACCATAGGGGTTAGGTTCACCAATATTTAACATACCTTGTCTTCTCTTCCTATGACTTTCTCTATCTTTTTGTCTATATGCTTCAATTACTTCTTTTGTATGCTTTCTATTACATTTTTTCTTCTGATGACTGCTGCTCCCCATTATACCTCATAAAAGATGATAAAAAATCATTCCTTATGACAATTTCAATAGAAGATGCTTCAAAAAGTTAATCTTTGTCCCTTCCTGTCTGAAACCGCATGTTTGTTGCGTACAAACAGAATGTAGGGTCTGTTGGAATGCAAAAAATGACCCACACGGGGCTTTTCTATGGCCCACAAATCTGATATCCGTTATAATCTGATATCCGATTCATTCTAAAAATTTATGATGTTTTGCAACGGTATGATTTCAGTTCTTCAAATCGAATATCCAATTTTTGTACACATAGACCTAAGGGTTAATGGTAGATAGTAGAGGGTTTAAGGGTTAAAGGTTTAGGGTATATGGTAGAGGGTTTAAGGGTTAAGGGTTTAGGGTTTCATGGTAAGGGTATAGGGGAGAGAGTAGGATAAGGTCGGAGAGGGTGGGAGAGTGGGAG
>VDFB02047397.1:82502510-82735674 GCA_007258455.2 Sequoia sempervirens
ACTTAAAAAAAAAAAAACTTAGTATTTTAGAAACTACATTCAATTTACCATAGATTCTATCCTTACATATTTTTGAAATAATATAGATAACTTATTCAAATTTTTATGTCAAGTTTCCTAACTCTGATTTTTCTGAATTTTCATTGCCACTTAAGGGCTTGTTTTTTCCATGATAATCCTACACATACCCACATATGGCCTTGACCCCAAAAAAAAGTCATTGAATCATCTATGCACCTTGAACTTCAAGTTGAATTTGAATTTTGTATCTACAATAAATGTTCACATATATCACCTACAAATGCAAATGTGTTGGCACTAAAATATGTTGTTATAGTTTACTAAGATTGGATGTTGGAGTGTACTAACTTCCCCTTCATTGATGGATTTATTGATTTCCAAAAATTGGAAGAGACACCAAGTAGGATGTATAATAGATGTGTAAATAACTATTAAATATGTAATATATTTTTTATAATAAATGTTTGAGAGTAGATGTGTAGATAGCTAAAATCTGACCTTACCCAACCACACCTAATTTTAGCCTATCCTTATCCCATTAATTAATTAAATATTTATTGTTTATTTAATTATTCCCATCCTTTCACATCTTTATCATAATCCTTTAATTAAATAAATATTTACTATTTATTTAATTATTATCCTTTCACATGATCCCATTAATTAAATAAGTACTTATATATTCAATCCTTTATCCCTATCCATCTAATTCTAGCCCTCCATCCAATTCTCATGGAGCATAATTTGGATGTATCCTCATGTGATAGGTGTCCCCTTCACATGTCTAGCCAACTCATTTTTTAGATGCATTGAACCTAAACATCTTCCAAAAATTCAAACTAACTTTTTATCTTATCCATTCATCTCATTGATCCTCTTTTAATCCTAGTCTTTTCCAAAAATATTTTTATCCTTATCCCTATCCTAAACCTAAATTCTATGTTTCATGTGACACTTGTCACATGACTATATCTATGATCCAAGCCTTAAGCCTCTTATAATCTTAGCCATCTGTCATCAATCGTTCTAGCCATTGATTTTTCCTCTTCAAGACTCTATAACTAAAGGTTTTCATCCTTCAATTTCATATCTAAAATCTACTATCATACTTGCATGATGTCATTTTGATATATCATTATCAAATTATATCAAGGTTATGCTAGAGCATCAAGGAATTCACATACTAATATCAAAGAGAAAATAAAATGGAATAAGGGTGCACTTCATTTCCACACAATCAAGGAGAGAAGCAAGTCTAGTATAGGTGAAGGAATTGTTCTTTGTATTTCTATATCTTCCCTTTGTTTTCCTTCAATATTTTTCCCTCTTGACTTTGGCATACCTAGTGGGACACACATCCCTCTTTAACCTTTTTTTTGTAAATTTTTTGGGAGTTTTCATGATGAAGAAAACATTTTTTGGTCCCAGACTATAAATTGGAACCATTGTTTCATATAAAGGCACCTTTGTTGCATAGAGTTGTGCCTTTGTCTCATAGAAAGGTGCCTCTATTTTGTGAAGTTGGGCTTTCATCACCAAGAACTATGCTTTTTCTCTATGCTTTAGATTTGATCATTTTGAGCTAGATCTAGGGTTTGACTTACCTTTGAAACCTTGTTTTGAAGGACTTCATCATAATAACACTTTATTTTTTCAAGTTTTTCAAAAAATTTCTTGCAAAAATTAGGGTTTCTAGGGTTTTTTCAAACTAGGGTTCCTTGCATTTTTCCTAGGAGATCTAGGCCTTTCTTCATTTTGAGATCCTTTGAATATATGCATTTTCTAGAAATCTTAAAAGGTTTTTCTTGAAAATATGTCAAGGGTGAGGATTTTCTTGGAGAAATGAATAGATAAGATTTTATGAGAGGATTTTAAGAGAAGCAAATGAATAGGACAAGTACATGCCAAGTTTAACCATGGTTTAATCATCTTTCAGAATGTATACGTGGATTAATCACTCAGTTTTAATCACCTAATTAATTAAAATAAATTTTAGATGAATTAAACAAATAAGATGCATTTATTTAATTTTTCAAGAATGCAAATATGAACCTTCAAATTAATTAAATAATGTTGAATATTTAATGAAAGGAGAACTATATTAAAAAGAAGGATAAAAAGTAAATTTATTAAATAAGCTAATTAAATCTATTTAATTAATAAAAAATAGTTGAAAATATTAATTAAATAACTGATCTTATTTAATGAATGCCAAAAATAATAAAATATGATTACCAAATGAAACAATTTTAAATGTGTAGCAAAAAAATAACTAAAATATTATCAACTACTATCAAATAGCAAATATACACAAATGGTTTATTTGCTCTCCAAAAGATTTGACAAAAATAGCCTTGAACTATTGCACCCAATCACAACTAGCTATAAATATTGCCCAATATTGCTAGGGTACCTATAGGTGAAGAATGCAAATATGAACCATCAACTTAATGAAATAATGTTGAATATTTAATTAAGGGTGAACTATATCAAAAAGAAGGATAGAATATAAATTTATTAAATAAGCTATTTAAATTTATTTAATCAATAATAAATTATTTAAAAATATTTCTTAAATAATTGATCATATTTAATGAATGTTTAAAATAAAAAAATATGATTAGCAAATGAAACAAGAGCTACAAAGTTATAGAATAATTATGTTTTAATTAGTTGTGTTTGATAAGTTTTAGCAACATTATTATGCATAAATAGAAACCTTTTTTTTTGCAATAAATAAAATTTAAATGTTTGCAGTACAATTAAATCTAATTAAATTATTTTATTAAAAACATTTAAACTAAGATGAATAGTTATGAATTTATTTATTCCTGTTCTATGAAACTCAAATAATTTATTTATTACTAAAAGAATATATGAGTGAATTTTGAAGCTTATTAGTAATTATTTATTAAAAAAATTATAAAAAATTTCTTGAGATAAAATGAATAAATAATTAAGTTAATTAATTAATTAAAATATTTGTTTTATTTCTTTAAAATTAGAAGATATTTAAAAGTATATATATTAAATTTCATTTAAATAATAATAAAGAGAGTAAATATTTAATCATAATAATTTGACTTCTAAAATATTCTTCTAGTTTTGTAGGCATGCCTCTTCTTTATGATGTTTCCATGTTTCCAACCTAATTAGTTATTTTAAGCATCTTTTCACTACCAATTCAAACTTTTTGAAAGGAAAAAACAAGTAAATAAAGGTAATTTATAATTTACATGATATACAATTTAATTGAAATAATAAAATAATTTTATTACATATTTTATTATATTTAATATTTGATATAATATAAAAGAATAAATACATTTGTTATTAAAAAAATATAATCAAATAACATATAAATTAATATTTAATCGCTAATATTTTATTTCATAATTAATATTGTAATATAAAAGATGTTATTTAAAATAAATATATAGAAATTATTTGAAGTGCTATTAAAAGCAAAATAAATAGAAAAATAATATTTTAGAGAAAAAAACAATAAAAGACTATATTCATGAAGTGAAAAAAAGAAGAAGATTTTTTTAGTTTTAATTACAATAAAAGTTTATATTCATGAAGTGGAAAAAAGTAAAGCAATTGGATTTTCTTAGTTTTAATTACAATTATAAATGTCAAACAAAAAATAACTAAAATATTATCAACTACTATCAAATAGTAAATAGACACAAACAATTTATCTACTCTCCAAAAGATCTGCCAAAAAGAGCCTTGAAAAGCTAGAAAGAATGCAAATATAAACTATCAATTTCATTAAATAATGTTGAATATTTAATTAAGAGTGAACTCTATTAAAAAGAAGGATAAAAGATAAATTTATTAAATAAATGATTTAAATTTATTTAATTAATTCAAAGAATGCCAAAAATAATAAAATATGATTACCAATCCAAACAATTTTAAATCTCTAACAAAAAATAACTAAAAAATATTTTTTTTTTATACTACAGGTGTTCATGTGACTCAGTCCAATGGACCCAACAGCTGGTACATAACTAAAATATTGTTACCTATTATCAAATAGAAAATAGACACAGAACGGTTTATCTTCCAACTAGCTTATCTATCTTAATATATTAATCTATATATTATACACGGAGAGATTTCATTTTGAAGGCGTATTTTTTTCTTTTTCTTTTTCTCTTTTTAATTAAAAAATATGCCTCCAAAATGAAATCTCTCCGTGTATAATATATAGATTAATATATTAAGATAGATAAGCTAGTAGCATTGGCGGCGTGTGTAACACATTGAATAAATTAATATATTTAGGGTTATAATTAGAGTTAGCATTTAAGATTAGGGATTATATCATGGTTAGGGTTAGCATTAAGGTTAGGGTTTGGTTTAGATTTATTATTATGATTAGGGTTAGGGTTTAGTGTTAAGGTTGGGTTTATGGTCGTAGTTAGTGTGAGAATTATGTTAGGGTTAGGGGTAGAATTATGGTTAGGGTTAGGGTTTGGATTATAATTATAACAGGTTTCAGGTTTCAAGTTAAGAATAAGGCTTTGGTTAGTGTTAAGGGTAGGGTTGGAGTTACTATTAAGTTATGGATTGAAATTATAATTAGGGTTAGGGTAAGGATTTATGTTTGGTCGGGGCTATGGTTTTAGTTAGGGTTAAGGTTAGGATTAAGGTTAAGATTAGCATTAGGGTTAGGATTTGGTTTACAATTAAGATTATGGTGAAGGTTAGGGTTTAGACTTATGATCAGGGTTATAGTTAGCATTAGGATTTAGTGTTAAGGTTTAGTGTTATACATTGAATAAATTAATATAATTAGGGTTATGATTAGGGTTAAAATTTAGGGTTTCAATTTATATCACAGTTAGGCTTAGCATTAGGGTTAAAGTTTATATCATGGTCAAGGTTAGCATTAGATTTATGGTTAACCATTTAGGATTAGGGTTTAGCATTTAGTTTTATGATTATGGTTAGGGTTAGGGTTTAGGCTTATGGTTAGGGTTATAGTTATAGTTAGGTTAGGGTTTAGCATAATTTAGGTGAGACAAATATGTATTAAATATTAAACGTGTGGAAAATATATATGATATATGGGTGATGAAAAATTTGTTAATCCTAATTCTATCTCTAACCCTAACACTAACCATAATCTTGACCCTATCTCTAACCCTAATTGTAATCCTAATTCTAATTTTATCTTTAACCCTAACCCTAGTCCTTACACTATCTCTAATCCTAACCCCAATCCTAATTCTATCTTTAACCCTAACCCTAACCCTAATTCTTACACTATTTATAACCCTAACCCTAATACTAACCCTATCTCTAACCCTAACCCTAATCCTTACTCAAACCCTAACCCTAATCCTAATTCTATCCCTAACCCTAACTGTAACCCTAATCTTGACCCTATCTCTAACCCTAACCCTAACCCTAATCTTAATACTAACCCAATCTTAATCCTAATTATATCTCTAACAATAACCCTAATCCCAATCCTAACCCTAGCCCTAATTAATTTAATGTTGGCTCCATCATAACCCTAACCCTAAACTTAACCTTAATTAAACCATCTTAAATCTATTTGAACCCTAACCCTTAATGTGCCATAACCCTAACTCTAATTGAAATCTGCCCTAACTTTGAAATACATTTCTCCCCTCATAAAAACCTCAATACTAATCCTAATTATATCTCTAACCCTAACCCTAACCATAATCCTAACCCTATCTCGAACCTAACCCCAACTAATCCTAATCCTAACCCTAATTCTCTCTCTAATGGTAACTTGATCCTAATCTTCACTCTATCTCTAACCAAAATCGTAACCCTAAACCTAAACCTAATCATAAAAAAAACCTCAACCCTAACCCTAATCCTAACACAAACCCTAATACTAATCCTAATTTTATTTCTATCTCTAACACAAACCCTAACACTAATCATAATTTTATTTTTATCTCTAACACAAACCCTAACCCTAATCCCAACCCTATCTCTAACCCTATCTCTAACTCTAACCCTAACCCTAATCCTAACCCTAACCCTAATTCGATCTCTAATATTAACCCTAATTTTGACCCTATCTCTAACCATAACCCTAATCCTTACTCAAACCCTAACCCTAATCTTAATTCTATCACTAACCCTAACCCTTATCTTGACCTTATCTCTAACCCCAACCCTAACCGTAATCTTAATGCTAACCCAACTCTAATCCTAATTATATCTCTAACCATAACCCTAATCCCAATCCTAACCCTAACCCTAATTAATTTAATGTTGGCTTCATCATAACCCTAACCCTAACCTTAACCCTAATTACAGTATCTTAAGTGAATTTGAACCCTAACCATAATTGTTCCATAACCCTAACCGTAATTGAACTCTAGCCCTAACTTTGAAAGATATTTCTCCCCTCATAGAATCCTCAATCCTAATCCTAATTCTATCTCTAACCCTAACCCTAACCCTAATCTTGGCCCTATCTCGACCAGACAACGGCTATAAATACTGCTCCATATAAGTTGCGCCCCATCTGGGCCAGACAACAGCTATAAATACTGCTCCATATAAATTGCAGTGATCACAAATCTCAAACGCAAAATCATTGCAAAGCGATTTCCTTAACTCCAATGGCGTCACTACCTCTGTCTTCCATTCCTCTCCTTTTACTGCTTTTAATTTCCACTGTAAGTGCAGATCCAGATGCATTGCAGGATTTCTGCGTAGCAGATACCAAATCCTCAATAACTTTCTTCAATGGGCTGCCTTGCCTGAACCCGAGTGAGGTCACCGGCAAGCACTTCACCACATCGGTTCTGAACAGCCCAACGAATACAAGCAACCGGTTCGGGGTTGGTGTGGCTTTTACAACTACAGAGGTGTTACCGGGTATCAACACCCTGGGAATAACAATTTCTCGTGCAGATGTGGCAGTGGGTGGACTGGTGCCTCCCCATTCACACGTGAGAGCCGATGAAATTGCTTTCGTAGTGCAGGGAAAACTAACCGGGGGCTTCGTTGATACTTCCAACAAGTTTTTCTCTCTGACTGTCAATACCGGCGATGTGATTGTTTTTCCCAAGGGAACGATTCATTTCCTTCAAAACCAGGGCGACAGTCCTGCAAGTTTGATAGCTGCATTTAACAGTCAGAATCCAGGGGTGTCTGTTACTCCCTTGGTCACATTCGCTTCGAATCCGGCCATTCCCCCTAGCCTTCTTGCCCAGTCCTTCCAGATTACTGAGGAGGAGGTGAACAAAATCAGAAAGGGTCTTGGTGGTAGTTAAAACTGTTATACATGTTTTCATCGAGCGCTTATAATATAGCTAGTAATAAGTGATATCACCAATGTTGTGAGTTCGTCTGGTTTAAGACCTGTCAAATATAGTAATCAGTTTTTCTTTTTGAATTGGGTTTGTTTTAATTCTTGTTTGGTGGGCTGAAATGAGAAGATTGTTGGTAAATGCTCCTGGATTGGTTTTTTGATACAAAGATTTCTTAATCTTGTGAAATTATGGAGAATTCTATAGTTGTTTATGTTAAATCTTTTGGAATGTAGGAAAATTCACGGTGGGTGAATTCACCCCTATGACAAATTCACCTCAAGGAAAATTCATCGCACTAAAGGTTTGCGATTAATTTTCTGTGGCGAATAGTTGGTGGTGAATTTTTCTTGAGGTGACTTTGTATGGCAGTGAATCACTGTGAATTGTTGGCAGTGAATCTTCAGGTGGTGAATTGCTACCATGAATTTGCCTGATGCTGTTTATTTCATGATTTTAAAACTAATTCATTTTGTTGTAGGCTAAAGTGGTGTCCCCTCTATAATCTTAAAATTAATTTACTTGTGATCCATAACTGATATGGATATTATGTTGTATGATTTGTTCATTCTATTTTAAAGGAAATAATTAAGATATTATTATTGAAAAGAAGAATCAGAGAAAATTGTTGATAAATGCTTTTGAATTAATTTTTGAGAGAGATTTTATTATCTTGTGAAATTATGTATAATTCTACAGTTTGTTTTTGTCAAATCTTTTGGAATGAATATTTATTTTTATTGTAGTTTAAATTGGTGTCTCCTTGATGATCTTAAAATTAATTCATTTTATTAGAGGCTAAATTGGTGTTCCCTTATGCTCTTAAAATTCATTAAATTGGGGTGGTATTGTTGAATAGTTGTATCCAGTTCATAGCTCTGGTCAAAAGCGTTTACCACTTGAATAAAAAAAAAATGTTATAATAATAATTAATTTAGATGTAAAAGTTGAGTTTTGAAATGTGTATGTGTCTGGATTTAGAATAGAAATAACAAAATTAAATAAGAATATATCTTGGAGTTTTTGAGAGATTATTTTGACTATGACAAAAACTTAGTGTGTAACATCTAAGAAAAGAAACACATCTTTCACATATGGTCTTGACCCAAAAAAAAAAAAAAAGTCCTCAAACCGTCTATGCACCTTGAACTTCAAGCTGAATTTGAATTTTGCAAGTACAATAAATTTTCACATATATCACACCTACATATGTGAATGTGGTGGAATTAAAATATGTTGTTATAGTTTACTAAGATTGGATATTGGAGTGTACTAACTTCCCTTTCATTGATGGATTTATTGATTTCTAAAAATTGGAACAGACACCAAGTAGGATGTATAATAGATGTGTAAATAACTATTAAATGTGTAATATAATTTTATAATAAATGTTTGAGATTAGATGTGTAGATGCTAAAATCTAACCTTTTCCAACCACACCTAATTTTAGTCTATTTTTAGTCCATTAATTAAATAAATATTCATTATTTATTAGTTCCTGCCATGGAATTATAGACAAGGTATGATCTTAACTGATGATTAAATGAGCTACTTTCAACCAATCAAAATTCATTATAATTTCATTAATTTTTTTCCATACACTATTTTTTTATTTTATTAAAGTTAAATGCAAGATTTTTAACTTTTCTAATTTTCAAAATTATTTATCTTCACATTTTTATTGGTTTAAGTGATAAGGGTGGATTTTTAGGAATGCTTAGCATAAACTATTTTATCATTTTTTTTAAGGCATTTTCCAAGACATTTTTAATGTTTGAAAATGAAAATTAAATATTGTTAAATTTTCATTGTACAATTTTTTTTTACATTATAGATAAAATTTAAAAGCATATAAAAAAGAAAGAAGATCAAATCAAATAATACATTATTAGTTTAATAAATTATATAAGATCTCTTAAAATTTAAAAACTAAGTTGTAACATGTTATTTATATTTTTTTATTTTATAATAAATTAAATTTTAAAATTATTATATGTATTATATATATATATTAATGGAAAAAAAAAATCATTAATATAAAAAAGAATAATGTACAAAAGGCTCTTGCAATATGAGAATCATGAAAGGAGCCATAGAGTAATCTACAACAACCAAAATCAACACTAAAAAGCTACAAGAGACAAACCAGTTGTAGCTAAAGCTTACAGAATGATCAAATTTCTCCAAGAATACATAAAAAAAATTACACAAATCAAAAACATTTATTCTTTAAAAAAATATTCAAATTCAAAGTTTGAAACTAATCCTTTTTTACATATAATAGTAAAATTTATACTCTCAATTATTCAACTTAAGCAGAAAAATTATATTCATAGTAAACATGGTAATTTTCTCTTTTAAGCCTTTTCTTTTCATTTAACTATAGTAAATAAAATAATTCTTAAGTAGTAATAAAATAAAAATTACAACTATTAAAAAATTTTAAGTATAGTAAACAAAATAATGTTTAACTAAATAAAATAATATTAATTAATTAGAATATAGCTCTATATCTATTTTATGTATTTATTATATATTTTAACAATTTTAAAATTAATGTATACTATGGGGTTGCTATTATTTAAGTTTCACGATTTAATATATATAATTAATTATAATAATTTATAATTCAACTTATACAGCTTTATTATAAGATAACTATTTCAACATTATATGCTTATATTATATTATAGTGAAGATTTTGTAACTATTCATTAATATTTTTTATTTCATCCAATAAAAATTGATTATGCATGTTTCTATCATTTAGGTTTACAGTCATGGAGTTTCAAACATAATTCCATCTCTAACTATCTTCGTGCCCATTCTTCTTATTTGACTTATCTAAATGATGCAATTTTCTTTAGCTTCTCATGGTAACCAACCCATTCATTTGAATTTTCTAGCATTGCAAATTATGATTTTCTTCTACAATAGATGATTAAAATTTTATCTTCCACAGGATTTACAATGAGACAAATGCAGATGAACTTCTGTCATTTTGACAGTACCACTGTTTTGACCCTTCATTCACCTCTCTAGATGGCTTGACCTTAACAATATTTTTAGATTGACCAATTGAAGCTCCATTACAAATCTCTACTATGGGATTATTGGTCGTTGGCTCCTTGGGAGTTATAGGGCTTGTCATACCATCTTGATTTAAAGTATAAACTATACCACCATCACTTACAAGATCTGGAGGCTCTATTGAATGCCTATGAGAATGGAGTTTTTAAAAATTAGCATCTACTTGCTCATTCTTCCCTTCTCACTCAAATTCCCTAGAAGGGCTATTAGGGACCAAGTCTTGAAGATCTCTTCAATTTACATAGTCAGAAGCTTTCTCTAAAGATCATTCTTATGTTGGCATATCAAATGGTGTAATTAATTGCAAATTCATAGATTTCAATCTATGTATATTATTATGTGAAATTTGTAATGGTAGACCATTGACTATGCTATGAGTACTTTCTATACTGCAGATAAAGAGGATTGAATTTGTGCATTCAAAATGCTTTCTTCATGGATACATAAAGCCTTATAACTTTCTTATGGATCTTGGTAGAAGAGAAAATTGAGTTTTCCTTCTCTACTTGTAGATGTCCTAAAGCTATTATTTAGGTTTCCATTTTTTACATTATGTTTTTTGAAAACATTGATTTACTTTAGTTTCACATTTTAAAGGTTTATATAATTGATTTAAGGGTCGTTAGGATATGGGAAAATTGCGGTGTGGAGTATAAGGCAACCTATTTCAGGCTAGTCATGTGTAATTATTTCTACTTCCTTAATAGTTTTAATACCATACCGTGTTCTCTCCATTCTCATCACCTTCATTTGGCTCTAATGTTTAAGCATCTAAACTATTGTTTCTTGAAAAACATAATTAACTACAATGAATTTGTCTACTTTAAATAAAGGGGTTATTAACCATCATTTAAAAGAAAATAGTAAATTATCTCATTCAAACATAGAAATAGACTTTGATCTGCATTTTTTATAGATGTCTTTCATATTGATTCTATGTGATGTATTACAATTTTTAATGACTTATATCTATAAATTTGATTTGAAAAAGATAGGGCCCACTATAAAGATGAGGTTAGGTATAAGTTACATAAAAGTTTGGTACAACAGATACCTCTCAAATTTTAACACTACTCTAAGGAAGTAAATGATCCTTGCAGCCAATGCCCTAGATTGTAATAAACTAAGCACGTGTCTTGGTGTAAAATGAATTGAATTGTTGATTGCACTTAGAAAAGGCTTTTAGATCCTGTTTCAACATTGATAAACTAGGAAAAATAACAATCCTTGCCAATAGGTATAAGATCAAGATATGGAACATTAAAACAACTTGTCTACACTTTACCTCAAAGTTACTATCAGGTTAAAAAAACATCTCCACTATAACCACACATTTACTATTAGTATCAATTGTTGTCACCAATAATACCCATAGGACCATCCTCCATCCTTAAAATGATGCAAATGATTTGAATAACTCACAATAATTCATCGCTCTATAATTTTGGAGATGATCTTTGTAGCTTTGTAGCAATCACCACTTACTCAAAGATTCTTAGTAATGCCTAATGTTGTCCAAGCGCTTGTGTAGATAATCCCAAAGGCTATCGCCAATCTCTCACTATGACCACAAATAAATAATTCCTTATTTTCCTCCTCTAAATCATGAAGCACAAAACCAACATTAGGTCATACCTTGCATCCTTCATCTTTGTAGTGAAGCTCTCCAATATCGCATAGATTTTCTCTAATTGTACGTGTGATTTGTCTCCAATGAGGAGTGTATGAACCTTGTTCTTAATCTTGATTCAGTTGCACCCTGTGCTTTCTATAAAATTTCCTATTTTAAAGATTTCTTTGATCTTTTCTACATCATCCCTCCTACCAACATTAGCATACATGTTTGATAAGAATATATAAAAACTAGAATCTTTTGTTTCCAACTCAAAAATTTGTTGTGCTACATAGTCTCCTAGCTCTATGGTGCAATGGATTCTACAAGCACCAAGCAAAGATCCCCACACACCAACACTAGGTTGTAAAGGTGCACCCTTAATAAATTTGCATGCTTCATTCAACTGCCCAAGACAACCAAGAAGATCAACCATGCACCCATGATGGCATTGAACATGAAGATGAAGTGATTGATGGAAGACATGAGAAAACTACAAAGAGGGCCTTTGTAAGTGTAGGAGCTCAAGTACTGTTCTACCCAACAGTCTTATAGAACATTGCCCACAAAAAGCTTCAACTAGAGTTGCATGCAGTTGTTCCTTAAGAATTTGAAAAGTGAATAATATTCAAATATTTGATTCAGTGGATGTTGGAATTGTTGAATATTATGACTTGCTTCCTTTTAGTTGTCACTTAGAGTTATTTTATTCTTGAATTCTATAGGAAATATAAGTTATATGATCTTGATTATTTTAGCCTATCAATCGAATAAGCAATTGCTTGTCCATTTAACCATAGATATTGTAACTTAGATGGTAAACTAATTTATTTATTTTGTTTCTTTGTCCTTACCCTTGTTTAGAGATCTACAGTATGTGCAAGTTGATAGAATGCTAGTAAAAGCGTTGGATATGGGGTTCACTATAACTTGTCATTTAAAAGTAGACAAAACACGTGAATGTGTCACATGAGTTCAAAGATTTGTAATTACTAATAATAGCATTGATTTATATTTTAAAAATTTTGAAAAATCAAATGGATTTTTTTATACTATAACTATCAACCACTCTAGAAAATTTAATATAGTACAATTTAATTCATTCTCATATTCCTTATATTTGTTTAAAATTACTTAACTCTTGAAATTTTATAGTTTTAATTCTTAATATTATAGTGATTTGTAAAATTAGATGTTTTATGAACTTGTGGTGATGTAATCAAGCTTGAATTCATCTAGATCTATTGTAGTTCTCCCTCCAAATAAATTAAGGAGTTGTCTATTTGATTTGAATACACAAATTATTGATTTTGAAAGGACAATACATGTTTCTTGTATGTAACAACTTGTCTTATTTCCTGATATTGTTTATGGTATTACATGTCACCATCTGACAAATTTCAAGATTACTATTAAGTGCTATAATATCAACATTGTTTCTAAGACATAGCAGACACAACAAATAAAAATAGGACTATTGTTGCACATTTTGGCAGGAACTTCACTATGCTGCAACTCTTGTTTAATTAGTATCGTTTCACATGATCCCTATAGAAATGAAAAATTGACATCATGCATTCCTTATATTTAATTAAATCATATTCGCCCATCAATTAAATAAATCAAGTTTATTTGATTAATCTCCTAAGGTTATCTTTTTGATTAAATAAATCACTTTATTTAATTATCTCTTAAAGTTTCTTCATTTAATTAAATCAAATGTATTTAATTAAATGGCTAATGTATCAATTTCCTCCCTTTTTATTTAAATAAATCTAGGTATCTAAGTAAAAATTCAAAATCACCTAACCTCTTCTTATTTAATCAAATCCTGATTAAATCTAATCTTAATCCATGTCGCATCCTCTAGCTTTTCCCACTTGCACAATAAATCAATTTATTTGATTTATTATTTCATCTAATTTCATTCAAAAAGGGCATCAAGATGGAGTATTCTTCAAATTTGAATTTTCCCTCCCACATGTCTTGTCCTCCAGCATAGCATTAAATCATCTTACATTGTCTCTTACATGTCTCCCACTTGGCATTTAAGACTCTTTCTTCTCCCTCTAACAAGCCACCTTTTGAATTTCAAATCTCCTCGTCTTGGCCACATTCATCAAATTGTGCACATCCCTCATCCTCTCACATCTTGACAAGTGGCATCTTAGCATTGGCTCATGTTTTGTCCCACATTCCTCCTATCTTGCATTCTTCTATCATTCTATTCTATAAATAGAGACCTCCTCTATTGTATTAATCCTCCACAACTTGATCACTTATCATCTTGCATCTTCATCATATTTGGAGCTTATCAAAAAGGGGTTGGGAAAGGGCACATCAAAATAGCACCAATCCCCCTATAAGGTGTTGGTTTGATTATTTGAATAATGTTCTATTATTTTTTGCTTTGTTTCATGCTTTGTTTTCATTATTATTGTGTTCAAATGAATTTTATAGGGAGTGGTTTATTTCAATTTACTAACAATGACTAATGTGGTATGTTTTATATGTTGTTAGTGACAACAAGTTAACCTCTCACTTTTTAGCGCCCATCGTGGGGTAGAAATATAATATTTGTTTCTACTCATCTTTTATTTCAAGCATTGGATAGGAAACATAAAGTTTATGATTCTCCATGTTTTTCTCTTGTGCTCGTATTTGTCTATATTTGACTAATCCACATTTGAGTATTAGCAACATTCATTTGAATTTTATATCTTATGACACTTTTTCAAAACATGTGATTGTTGAAAAAACACTTGGATTAATTTGAATAGATATTTAACATTCACAGAGATCACAAGTTTCATTTTCTGAAAATTTTGTAGATTCTCACCAACTTCACTTCAAGTCCAAGGTTTTACGGGAAGGACTTGTAAATTTTTCTCAAACCTATCAACAAAAGTAGGGAGAAATATTTTGGACTTCTATTCTTTTGTTGTTTTTTATTTCATTCAAAAATAATTCTACCCCATTTTTGTAACTATGTCTCTAATATTGAAATTGAGGTATATTGTCTATGTTTATATCTCTACTACTACTACCCAAACTACTAGTAATGTCTATCCCTATTGCTTTATCTTGCCTAGAAATAGGCAGTGGAAATTTTTTTTTTCCTTGCTTGGATAGCTACCTTTGGCACATCATCATTCAAACGAGCTAGAGTCTAAGGACTTATCTTCACTATCCCACTATTTCTCTACCATGTGTGTTGATCTTGTTTCCTATTGTCATGCATGTTGTTTGTCTCAAGGGAGGATGTAGCTCCTTCTGGTCGCAACACAAAGAATTGATCCTCCACAAAGAGTTGTGGTGGTTTGGTAAAAAAAAATGAGGACAGTGATATCTATGACTCAACATTATTAGCAATACATCATTTCCAGATTTGGGTATGTGCAGGATCATCATGGAAAAAACAAGACCTTAAGTGGCAAAAAATTCAAAAAAATTAGAGTTAGGCAACTTGACATAAAAATTTGAATAAGTTATCTATATTATTTCAAAAATATGTAAGAATAGAATTAGTAGAAAATTGAATGTAGTTTCTAAACTACTAGGTTTATTTATTTATTTTAAATCTCTTTGGTGAAAATTTGAAATTTCAATGCAGTAGTACTTAAATTTCAGGGAAAAAATAAGAAGTAGGTGCCTATCTGACCATCCTAACCACAATAAAATGATAATTTTTTTAACAATATTTTAGATATAGTAGAGGACTCATGTCCCAATGTGATGCATATTTTTTATAATTTTTTTCTAAGTAAATAATTAATTATGATTTTTTTATTACAACATTTAAAAATTAAAAAACTTGTATGTCTAACCACCTTAACTTGGTCAAAACTTCATGAAATTCATTTCTTTTCTTTTTAATCCTATAGTATACGAAGCATAGAATGTGACACATGTTTCAGATTCAAAAAATGTGATACTATTTAAAAGCTATAATATTTTTTCAATCATCCTATCAATCAGGACTTTAGTTGTAATTCAAATAGAAAATAAATAATAATTATTTACTAAATTCAAAGTAAAGCATGATTTATATTGGTGGAGAATCTCCTTTAAAAACCCTTTTCATTTCATCAATTTTGGGTTTAAAAAAATTCGTCAGCACATACCCTACAAAAACCCATCATATCACCACTTTTTGGGCCATCATGATCCTACACATGCCCATTTGTTTAGAAACTCGAAATAATTTAAACCCTTTCGGGGGACTCACATGGTGAAGGGAATAAATTGATTTCATTAGCTAGATGGATTCCTTCTAGAATTTGTTGTATTACATCCTTACTGCTATTTGCTTGCATCCTCAATTATGATATATGACACACTGACTTTAACTTGTCTGTCCTATAAGGTATAATGTTCATCTGATTGAGTTTGCAGAAGCTAAAGGTGAGTTGCATCTGCAATGCCTTTTTCTCCATCGCCTGAAAACATTTTACCCAAAGTCTTCTTCTTCTTCTTGTGGTTGAACCAAACTTATCAAGTAGGACATCAAAGACAAGATCTTAACATGTGTAGGGCACGATTATGAATAAATGACAAACATTTTTTCATTAAATATCACTATTTCTTTTTATCAATAGCGCTGATGTCTCACCAATATCACTACTTCTATCATTAATATTGTTTTCTTTCTCATTAATATCACTATTTTTCATTAATATTGCCTTTCTTGGTATTTAACTTTGTTGTTCACCTTAATGAATGGTTGCATAGGGTGGATATGTAGAAGAAATCGATATTGATTATGGAAGGATCATGTATTTAGTAGGCTATTTTGAACTATCAAGATTGTAATGTGGTTTTATCCTTTTTACATTTGCATGTAAAAGCTGAATTTATTTCACAAGTTGGGGCTTTCACATCCTTTAGCTTGGTGGAAAGATTAGTGACAACATATTTAAGTGGTCAATATTGATACCGATTTACAAGGGCTCAGAGGTTTTGGATAAGAGCAAGCTTGATTCTTAGTTAAAATTATTTATTCATGTCATCTCGGACAAAGCCAACAATACATTGACCATTGTCAATAGTGGTATTGGCATGAATGAATCCTCCTTTATTGATTCATTGTCGACATCAATTTTGAATGAGTGAAACAAAAGCTTTTTCATTAAATGTCACCATTTTGTCTCATCATTGTTGTTTCAAAAAGTCTTTGAAAATTCATTAATGAGTTCTTCTGAGATAAGCACATACATTCTATGCTCGCATAGTTGCACTATAGATAGACATGTTGTGCCATAGATCGATGTTGGTATATGTCACATTTATGAAGGATTGGGTGCATGAAAGAGTCTACTGCATTTATGAAGGGTTGTAAATCTGCTAGACAGTGGGTATAAAGCCTTTATGAAGGATCGATGCAATAAAAAATAATTGATATCTTTGATTTGGAGTCATCATCATTAAATATTATTAACATAAATTTGGAAATCATTGTCAGAGATTTTGATGCAGGAGCATCCAGTGGTGTAAGGGCAATCTTGCATCACCCAAAAATAGTTAAATTTCAAGTTTCTCAGTTTTTAGATGTTTTTACATTTTTGGATACCCTTTTCGTCATAATGAAATTCCCAATTTATAGTTTTTATCTTCTATTCCTGGGTGGAAAGATATTGCAGTTTTAGTTTCCCAGATTTGCACCTGAAAATCTTTCGAGTTAGATTTGAGGCACTTAGAGTTCCCAGATTGGCCTCAAACTTGCCAAAATTGGTGTAGAAAATTTTGAGTGCGTTATTGACTTTGAGACCTTTCCAACGGTTCAAACAGTTCACGTATCAGAGTCCCAGATCAAAAGTTAGGGCCCCAGGAAGTTGGCGCACTTTCTAGAAGATACAATTGCAAATGTTCTTTTGAAATTTGAACTTCAAGTTGTAATTTTTCGGCGCCAAACTGCCTAAACTTAAATTTGAATTTTTTTTGGCTCCAACTAAAGAGGAGCTCTATTTATGGGCGGGTTTTCTAATTTTTGGGTAATTTTTTGGGGACAAGCTCGCATATTGCGAAAGGGTGATTCTATAGCTTTTTATAACTTGCATGTGTTGTAGAACTTGGGGATTTGAGATCCTCTGCATGTAAGAAGCTCCATTTTCTTAATAATAAAATTATTCTCTTGTTTGTGGGTTATTTTTTAAGTCTCAGGTTGTGCCCTCATCAAGTGGTATCAGAGCCAGGTTTTCTTCAGCGTGTGGACAGATCACTGATCGTGAGGCAGTTCACACCAAGACTGTGGTTGTGGGTCGAGGTCAAGAAAGATGCCTCCAAGAGTGATGCTTGGTAGGAATGGTGGTGCCAGAGGTGGTCGAGGCAGAAAAAATACTGGTGGAAGGGATGCATTGGCATCCCTCCAAAGATAGATTGATGTGTTACAAGAGCAGTTGAGAAGAGGGTTAAACCTAAGGGAGGAAAGTGAGGATGAAGGAGAGGAAGAAGAAGCAATTGATCAAAACCAAATGTGGTTAATAAGGGCCATTTCGAAGATCAGGAAAAGACCCAAAATAGAAGTCCCCAGTTATTCCAGAAGTCTGAACCCGAAAGAGTTGATCTACTAGATCAACGAGCTAGAAGAATATTTTGAGTATGAGGAAATAGAGGACCCAGATCAGGTTAAGTTTGTGAAAATGAAGCTGAAGGGCCATGCCAGTATTTGGTGGAAAGAGGTTCAGTTGGAAAGAAATCGAAGAGGAAAAGGAAATATCAATAGATGGGATCGTATGGTAGAGAAACTAAAGAAGCAGTTCATACCAATGGACTACGAGTTAGATCTGTTGAAGAAATTGCAAGGGTTGAAGCAAGGAAGCAGATATGTGAAAGAATATACTGAAGATTTTCACAAGATAATCATCAGAATGGGCCATATAGAGGCCAATAAGGAGAAGGTAGCCTGATATCTTAATGGGTTATGACCAAGTATTCAGGAGGAGTTAAGCCTAGTCAGAATGACCACCCTTAAGGATGCATATCAGTTTGCTCTAAATGTGGAAGAGAAGCTGAACAAAAGATTTGATGGCAAGAAAAAAGGATGAGGAGGTCAAAGTGGAAGGGGCAGTGGAAGACCTTCAGGAAGCCGAAATGATGATGAAAAGAAAAGTGAAGATGAGGTGCTAGCCAAAGAAGCCGAGGAATGACAATTTCAGCCCTGCATTGATCAAAAGGTGGTGATCAAGAGGTGAAGGATGAGGAGATATGGACAAGTCCAGGAAGAAACTGGTTTCAAAGGAACATGTTTCGGTGTAGGTGAGAAGAAGGGCATCGAACCTATATGAATGTACAACCTGGGAAGGAAAAGGCGCTAGAAAGGTCATGGAAGGGTTATGCATGTAGATGAGAGGCCAATCGAACATTCAGATGATGCTGAAAGGGGAGAAGCCCTAGTGATTGGGAGAGCCCTGGTGACTGAGGAAAAGGAACCAGAACAAAGGAAGAATCTGTTTCGCACAAGGTGTAAGTGTGAAGGAAAATGTTGTGATGTCATTATTGATGGTGGGAGCACCGATAATCTAGTGTTAGAAGAGATGGTCACAAAGTTGAAGCTGAAGAGGGAAAGGCACCCGCATCCGTGTGCTCCAGTTGCGGTTTGAAAACCCTGGTTTTGGTCAATGGCCGGTGCCAGTAAAAGTTCAAGATCGGGGAGCTACCATGATGAGGAATTACTTCTATGATATCATCCCACGGTTACATGTCACATGTTGTTAGAGGGAGCCATGGCGGGATTCGATAGAAGCTGATATACATGATGGCCATACAAACACTTATTCCTTCACAAAGGATGGGGTTCGTCACAAGTTGAAACCCATGAAGGAGACCAAAGAAAAGGTATGCAGTAGTGCTATAATTTGTTATGTAGATGGAAGAAAAAATTTAGAAGGTATGAAGCATGAGCGTGTGTTATGCATTGATTCCTAAAGTGAGTAAGGAGGATAGTGAGAATGTTTCAGAAGAAGTTTATGGGATGTTGGATGAGTTTCAGGATATTGTTTCTAATAATGTACGAGGGTTTACCACCAATAAGAAAGATTAGTCATCAGATTGACTTGATCCCTGGAGCCAGTTTGTCAAATAAGGCAGCTCATAGAATGACACCAGCAGAAAATGAGGAGTTGAACAAACAAGTTCAAGAGTTGTTGAGAAAGGGTTTGATATGGGATAGTTTGAGTCCATGTGCAGTACCTATAGTAGTAGCACCAAAGAAGGATGGGAGTGGAGGATGTGGCATAGATTCTGAGCCATAAACAAAGATAACAATCAGAAGTCTGATTTCCCACAAGGGATGGATGACACGATGGGCTGTTTGAGTGGAGCTTCGGTACTTCACAAAGATTGATCCCCGAGAGCAAATATCCACTAGATCCTAGTCAGAGAGGAGATGAATGGAAAGTGCCTTCAAGACCAAAGAAGGCACATGCAGTGGTTAGTCATGCCTTTTGGGCTAACCAATGCATAGAGCACACATTCATACGCGGCTCATGAGCGAGGTACTAAAGAATTTCTGGGAAGTTTTGTTATTGTGTATTTAGATGATATTTTTATTTTCAGTAAGATGTTGGATGAGCATCTGATGCATATTCGGAGAGCCTTTGAGAAGTTAAGAGAAGAGAAATGTTGATTAATATGAAGAAGTGTAGTTTTGTGAAGAGGGAGTTAGTGTAATTGGGGTTTGTTGTCTCAGCAGAAGGTCTCAAGATGGACCCAGAGAAGGTGAAGGCTATTCTGGAATGGCTACCCCAAGAACTGCTACCGAGGTGAGATCTTTCCATGGTTTGGCTAGTTTTTATAGAAAGTTCATTAGAAACTTCAGTAGTATTTGTGGACCCCTGACTGAAACAATGAGAGGGATAGAAAAGAATTCAAGTGGAGCACTGGAGCGAAAAGAGTTTTGAACTGTTGAAGCAGAAGGTACAGAGCAACCTGTTCTAGCCCTCCCAGATTTCAACAAGGTGTTTCAGGTGGATTGTGATGCCAGTGGTTGTGCCATTAGAGCAGTGTTGAGCCAAGAAGGTAAGTCCATTGCCTATTTCAGTGAAAAGTTAAATGATGCCAAGAGAAAGTATTTGTATATGATCAGGAATTTTATGCAATAGTTCAAGCATTAAAGAAATGGAGACATTATTTTTGCTCAAGGAATTTGTTCTATATAATGATCATCAGGCTTTAATACCTAAATAGTCAGGGAAAATTAAATCAGAGGCATATGAAATGGGTAGAGTTTTTGCAGAGTTATACCTTTGTTTTGAAACATAGGAGTGGGAAGTCAAATAGGGTTGTAGATGCCTTAATTAGGAGGCATACATTGATGTCAAAGATGTAGATTGAAGTGGTTGGGTTCAATGAACTTAAGACACTATACGCAGAAGATCCTAATTTTACAGAGGCTTGGAAAGCTTGCAAGGAACCTGTTATAGTGGATAGGACAAGGTGGCTGGATTTCCTAATCCAGGATGGCATGTTATTTAAGGGAAGTCAATTGTGTATCCTGAGGAGTTCCATGAGAGAGAACCTAATAAAGGAGAAGCATAGTGGAGGAATGGCAAGATATTTTGGTCAGGATAAGACCATTGCCATTATCAGTGAGCATTATTATTGGCCTCAATTGTCACAGGATGTGAAGAAGTTTGTACAAAGCTATAGGGTATGTTAGATGGCTAAAGGAGTGAGTCAAAATACAGGCTTATATCAGTCCTTACCTGTACCAGAGAGGTTGTGGGAGGATATAACTATGGACTTTGTTCTTGGTTTGCTAAGGACATAATGAGGGAATGATTCAATTTTTGTGGTGGTTGATAGGTTTTCAAAGATGGCACATTTCATTCCATGTCAGAAGACCCATGATGTAGTCCACATTGTTGACTTTTTCTTCAAACAGGTGGTGAGGCTACATGGTCTGCCAAAGAGTATTGTTTCAGATCGTGACACCAAATTTGTGGGGTACTTTTGGAGGACCTTGTGGAAAAGCTAAAGACAGAGTTGAAGTTCAGTTCTGTGAACCATCCACAAACAGATGGGAAGACAGAGGTTGTTAACAAGAGTCTAGGTAACCTACTAAGATGTTTGGTAGGAGATAAACCCAAGGGATGGGACTTGATCTTACCCTAGGCAGAATTTTTTTACAACAATTCTATCAATAGAAGCACTGGTAGATCACCATTCCAGATTGTGTATGGAGGTAGCCCCAGAACAGCTCCAGAATTGAGGAAGATGGACCAAGAGAAAAAAATAAGTGTTGAAGCTGAAGATTTTGCAGAACACATCAAGGATATACACGAGAAGGTAAGAGAACATATTAACAAGATGAATAAGCAGTATAAGGCTAAGGCATATTAGAAGAGGAGGTATAAGGAGTTTTAGATTGGTGATGAAGTGATGGTCCACTTGAGGAAAGAAATGTTTCTAGTGGGAACATATAACAAATTGAAGATGAAGAAGTTTGGTCCCTGTAAAAATTTTAAGAGGCATGATTCAGGGAATGCATATGAGGTAGAGTTGCCAGATGGATTCAACATTTCCTCTGTGTTCAACATTTTTGATTTGACAGAGTATCATGAAGGTGGCACAGAGGAAGTACCAATGATGGAACAGTGTGGGATTCCAGCACCTACTTCAGAAAAGGAGGAGATTGAAGAAATCCTAGATAGTCGTGTGGGAAGGAGTACCAGGAATAGGCAGTATGAAGAATATCTGGTGAAATGGAAAGAAAGGCTTGTTGAAGATTCATCCTGGTTTCCTAAGGCAGAGGTCAACCATTTGGGTTTTCCTCCACCATCTGAGATGTGACAGGGTCACTTCTCAAATTACCCTGGGTGTATGATACAGGAGTATCCAGTGGTGTAAGGGCAATCTTGCATTACCCAAAAATAGTTAAATTTCAAGTTTCTCATTTTTTAGATGTTTTTACATTTTTGGATACCCTTTTCATCATAATAAAATTCCCAATTTATGGTTTTTATCTTCTATTCTTGGGTGGAAAAATATTGCAGTTTTAGTTTCCCAGATTTACACCTGAAAATCTTCTGAGTTAGATTTGAGGCACTTAGATTTCTCAGATTGGCCCTAAAATTTGCCAAAATTGGCATAGCATATTTTGAGCGTGTTATTGACTTTGAGACCTTTCCAACGGTTCAAACGGTTAGTGAATTGGAGTCTTGGATCAAAAGTTATGGCCCCGAGAAGTTGGCACACTTTCTAGAAGATACAATTGCAAATGTTCTTTTGAAATTTGAACTTCAAGTTGTAATTTTTCGGTGCAAAACCATCTAAACTTAAATTTGAATGTTTTTTTGGCTCCAACTAAAGAGGAGCTCTATTTATGGGTGGGTTTTCTAATTTTTGGGTAATTTTTGGGGACAAGCTCGCATATTGCAAAAGGGTGATTTTGTAGCTTTCTATAACTTGCATGTGTTGTAGAACTTAAGAATTTGAGATCCTCTACATGTAAGAAGCTCCATTTTATAAATAATATAATTATTCTCTTGTTTGTGGGTTATTTTCTAAGTCTCAGGCTGCGCCCTCATCAGATTTACGATCATTATCATCATTTACAATAATTTGAAGACAAAGCCAAAATTTTGATTTTTTTTAATCTGAATAGCTATGCATGCAATCCTTTGATAGTGTGACATTCGAAGGGAAAAATGCATGGGTTGTATTTTTATAATTGTTATCTACTATTAATTTTTGGTTTATGTTTAACATATCGTTGATTTGGTGGGTTATCTTAGTTTTTGATAATTTTGTACTATTTGTAGGTTAAGGTTGACATCAGAATCAAGCATTGGAATCAAGTGAAAGAAAAGCGAGATTGGAGTTGAAGAGAATTCAGCATTAAATTTGGAGTTGATAAAGCATTTTTAAATGCTCAGAGCTTACATTCTATGCTTTAGATTTCTAATTTAGATCAACTCACATCTTTTTGGGCTCTAAAAAGAACATTTCAATTTTTGCTACAAAGAGCTTAAAAAAAATAAAAGACCTTTAGGACAAACCCACTAGATTTGGTTTGAGGATTAACAATTGAACAAAACCAAATTTCATATTTCATTTTGGTGCACTAAAAAGAATCAAGTCAATGCTTTATGGACTTAAAATGAATAAGTGCTTTTTTTTTGTAATTACTTACTCAAAGTAATATCATTAAAAGGATGTATGCACTTATCTCACACATCATAGTGATCTCAAGAATCAAAAGGCCTTTTGGTGACATTAAGTTGCATAAGTAATTACCCACACACTTCAATTTGGATTTTAGAATTGAACAAATCTCGTGAGTGTGAGTGGAGCATATTGTGTATATTCTCTCTCTTTGGTTCACAAAAAAGATTGATTGAGTTACGGATATGTTTACTTTCTTTTATTTATCTTAGAGGGTCTACCTTGTGGGAAAAAGTACTCACCCAAGGGAATGACCCAACCGAGAACACGCTAAAGCCAAGTGACTTCCACCTGGAATATAAGTGTGGATATTGGAACAAAGGCCAATATCATGAGGATTATTCTGATGAGAAGCACAACAATGGTCTCTCATCGCATGGATGGTTCCCCACAAACATAATGTCTGCATTAAAACCCTTGTGTAGAAAGGCCAAAATCCCTATCTATTTATTGGTGCAAGAATAATCGTTCTGAAGCCGCCCCACAATTTTATGGCTTTTAGTAGAAATGGAATGTATTCCATGGGAGATTCATGGGTACTGATGCTTGGCTGACTTGAGAAGTGAGTGCACTCTAAGGGGGAGCCTTTGTGGTCAAGCATCTAACCATTCGCTAAAAGTAGGTGTAGTTGGACTTGTTCAAGTGGGGACTAAACAAATACTATCTCAAAAATCCATAGGGTTGTGATTTTTCTTGAAATCAAAACACATTGCTTGATTGAAAACATTGGAAAACAAACATTCAACATGAGCATCAAATCTCAAAACCTTTAGGAGAAGCAAATATCCTTGAATGAATTCACATGCTATTTCTTTCCCTTGGTATTCTCATTCTTAGAGGCCTCTAAGCATTTGGATTTCAGCTCAATTTGATCCTACTAAGGTCAAAATTAGGTAGCATTTTCCTTGATTTCCTTGATTTCCACATAATGCACTTTGTGGGATGAAAGAAAATTAGGACATTGCACATTTAGTTTGAAAACTAAGCAAGAAATGTTGATGTGGTAAAAGCAAGTCATTAACCAAGATTAAATCAATTGAACCCCACACGAGTGCTTGTTATCTTTTGGTTTTCCAAGCAAACATTGGTGTTTTTGGTTTGAACTACTCTTAGAGAAAATCAAGTTCTTCACCATCTTGGTCTTGTAAACAAGGTCCTTCTTAGGTTCATTTAGGATCAAAATCAAACACTTCATCCATCCCAAACTTCTATCAAAACCCATCCCACCAAACAACTTCAGAGCTTTGGAAACATCATTATCTAGACTTGGGTACATTCTTAAACCAAATCAAAATCATTTGTTTAGTTAGGAGTGTTTGGATGAATCCTTCCTCACACATAGTTAAATTATCACCTCTTTGAATGAGTTCATCCTAAGATAATATCTAACATCTTGGGATTCACAAATTTTATTATCCAATCAAACCAATCAAAATCAAACCCTAAGTCTAGCATTGATCCAAAGTTACTAAAAATTCAATACCCATATCATTCACCCCTTTCATCCTTCATCTCATCATTGGTCCTGAACACCTCAGAGGTTCACTTTTTTAATAAGGTCAAAACACAAGAAGAACATGGAATATAAACTTGATCCATACATCATGAGCAGTCTAAACCAACCAAACTATCAAAGCCTTACAATGCCAATTGATTATCAACACTCACATTTATACAATCCATACATGGGATCATTATCTCCTACAAACCTTGATGGTACAACAAATGTGAGTATGCCTAATCAAAAGTTTGGAACACCTTTCCTAATGATAGATTTAAATTCAAGACAAAACCTACAAATCTATTAACTGAACAATCAATGCACAAGTCTTCAAAACAACATTATCCCACCAAATCCATACATGCCAAACATGAATATACCAAGTACAAGTTTACCAAACATGAACATTTCAAATCCACACATGGTGAATTTTGGGATAGATATGTTTACAAATCATACAATTTTTTTTCAAAGTCCAAACAAGATGATAGCGAAGTTCCATGTATTGATCCAAGTCAAGGTAACACCATGCAAAATCAAAGTTACCTAAATCAAGGAAATGTGATTCCCAACCACAACAATATTTGATTTCAACCCATAATGCCAAATCTGAACAACATCCCAAATCAGAACATTTTCCAAAATCAATTTGTCCATGATCCCATGCAAACACCACAAGTGTCTATTACAAATCTCCTTGAACAAAATCCAAATCAACTATATCAAGGGAGTCAAAATCAAAATCAAGATCAAAACTTGCTAGATCAACTGGATTAACTTGCCAAGATAGTTGATTCATTGCACCAAGATCAATCACCACATCTCCAAAATCAACCACCACAAGGTCAATTTAAAGTGAAAATCTCACAAGGGAACAAATAAAAATACACACCACTTGGGAGACCAATCGAATCAGTCTTGCAACAATTGGTACAAGAAAATCTCATCAAGCTCCTCGTCTATGGGAACTATAAAGAACCCCTAGTTAAACCACCAAGGTATAATGAGGAGCACCATTGTGATTTTCACAAAACATAGGGACACACAACATCAAGTTGTATTCTACACAAAAATCTCATCCAAGACCTCATTGATCAAAAGATAATCACTATTGGGGACAATGATGAAAATTCGACCACTAGTGATAGCATTAACAATCTCTCCATCAATGAGCACATTGAAGATGTTTCCACCTCATCTGATGACCAACTCACCATACATCAAGATCCACTTTTTAGTCATCTATTTCAAAGAGTGTTAGAGTTTTTCAATCCTATTGACATAATCCACAATCCATAAACCAATGATCATGTAAAAAATGTCTCTACATTATCTAATGAGTTAGAGGACATATCTCAAGGATTTATTTGAAATCACGATGAACATCTTTCACCAAAGTATAGAAATGGTCCTTCCCAAGACATATTGACATCCTTTGACCTCATGGTTATAGAAGAGATCCTTAACTCAACATTTGATCCAAATCCACTCAAAGATCAAGAGGATATTGAGCCACTTCCCATGTCTAATGAAGATATCCAAGAACCCTTTGTAAGAAATCCATCCTTTGAGACTAACCCATGTCAAGAACTTGATTCAAAGCATGTCAAATGCAATTCCAAAAACATTCAAGATCAATAATTTGTATCTCCAAGCTACTGTAATGATCTAATGGACACTCTCCTATCTATACAAGATGTCACAAATGATGATAACATCCACATAACACATACTCCTCCATCTACCCATGGGATGCTTTCTTTGAATGGAAACATAGATGATCTTCATTCAGAACATGATTCGTTTACTCCTGACATTATTACACAAAAAGAGGAGGTTATTGATTACTACAGTCAAACTGAGTTGTCAACATCAAGATCAGATATATCCCAAATCCAAATTGAGGACATCATGTATGAAGATATCCAACATTATCTACTAAAGGAAATAGGTCAAAAAGAACAGGGTATTCCAGAGTCAGCAGAGCAGCAAATTGAAATCACATCATTTGTAGTGGTCATTTATTAGAGAATGCTTACTGAACAAGACATCTCAAAACAAGTAGAATCAAGGAACAAAGGTGCTACTACCACCATACTGGGGGCAACTTTGTCTCAATCAAAAATCAACATAGGGAGCATGAGGAATCCTTACGATGAAATTGATGACAATACTACAACAAGCCACATCATGAATTTTCATCCACCCATCACCCCATCCATCAATTGGGACCAACATTAAAAGAAATATTTGAATCAAAGTAAAGGAACATTATCAAAATAGAAGAAGTAAGGAAGCATAATGGACAAATCAAATACACATGGATACCAAAGAATACTAAGAAAGATTATCCCTATCAAACTCCATTAGTCAAAGAAACTATGGGGAAAATAAAAGGGGGAAAAGTATCCATCAAAGATGTCCACAAAGGAAAAATAAGGCTTCTCAAGTGACATACAAAGTATATCAAGTAGTTGGTCCTAATTTCATGCACACTTTCTTATCCACCCACCATTGCTCATCTTCCAAAATTTGGAGAGTCAAAGATTCCAAACTGTCAACCAATCCATCTCTTATTCCTAAACACACTCCATCCACACTTCCACACATGATATCCACTTCTCACATTTACCATGTATTGGAAGCCACCCTTCATCGTAAGGATTCAAAAGGCATCCTATTACGATGTGAGCACAAAGGTAGAGTTAACTCTGGTATAACCAAAGTAGATCAAGAATCTCAAAAGTTGTATTTAAGTGCATGTATCTTGGAAAAGAAGCTTCTTCAAGTAGGATATCAATGGAACATCATGAAAAAGTATCTACATCAACACTATAAGGTGATTCAGCATGAGCTTAAAATCTTTAAAAAAAATCAAAAAAATCAAAAAATCAAAAAATCTAAAAAAATCAGAAAAAGGATTGAAAACAGTAAAGAAAAAAATTGTCCTCTCATGAAAACCACTATGTTGGCACTTTGCACAGGTACCATAATGAAAATTTGTAAAATAGGTGTCATGTGTAGAATCAAGCATCTACATGTGCTAATTCAGGTGGAAGCATCTCATCCCATCCATAATAAATCTAGCATTCCATCCATCTCATCCATAATAAATTCAGCATTCCATGCATCTTATATCTGTAATAAATCCATTTCATCCATGAACCATTTATCCAATCCATTTTCATCCATCTACCATCCATCTTCCTACATTATCTTGACCCTGGTAAAATTTTGGTGTACACTTTACACTTATGATGGACATCTTGACATGAGTCACTTTCATTGATCCTATCCTATCCTAATGTTATCTGAGCCAGGAAGCATTATCCAAATGAGAATTTATTTGTTCAAACACCTTATCTTATTGCAAGATAATCCATATCCATCCATCCACACACCTATCCCAGCATCCACCCATGGCATTCTGTACATTGCTAGACACTAGGGGAAAATATTCACATCTTGCTTTGGGAATAAATATTGATCTATATCTTCCAGCTTATGTGGTGATCCAAACATTGGAAAATGTGAAATCAAATTGGTCAAAGCATTTTTGAACTAAAAATCCAAATCACTAGCCCATGGCATATTTTGACAAGAATATGTTCCTTATCAAGCTTCATCGAACATCAAACATCAATCCAAACAATTAATATCAGTCCATCTAATTTTCAATTTAGTGTCACACCAAATCATTAAAAAAAAATTGTTCCAAAACCAATCTTCAGAGTCCCGATCAATCAAATCCAATCAATCCATCATCATCTTGGGATATCCATCTCAGTCCTCATGTTTCTTAACACTATTCTTGCATTTTTGTGTATCCTCAACAATATTATCATTATCAATCTCGGTCAATCAAATACAATCAATCCCACATCATCTTGGGATACCTATATTAATCCTTGTGTTGCTTAACACTATCCTTGCATTGTTGTGTATCCTCAACAATGTTATTGTCATAAATCTGATCAGTCAACCTTAAGCTTGGTTTTCAACAAAATCCTAACACAGAGCACTGATATCATCACATGTATCCTTATCCAAACTGTCAAAAATCATGTGAAAATCTAAAAATATTCAGAAAATTAGAAAATCCAAAAACATTCACAAAATTAGAAAATCCAAAAACATTAGAAAATCAAAAAATCCCAAAACATTCAAAACATTTCAAAAACATCAAAAAAATGCTATCTAAACTATGTTGTCTTTGAGCTTAAATGTAGGAAATGCTAATCTTTGATCAATCCCTAAGACACAAAATCTAAAAACATTCATAAAATCTCATAAAACACAAAAACATTAGAAAATTCGAAAATCAAAACATTTGTAAAATCTCAAAGATACCAAAAACAACCTCAAAGCATTTCAAAACTCCAAAAACATCCAAATATTTGAAAAAATCTATCTATCTCATCTTGCTTTCACCCACAATAATCTCATCCATAATAAATCAATTGTCACACTCACCCCTTGGAAAAAAAAACAGAAACAACCACAACAATAAGTAGAAGCAAAATTCAAACACAAAATCAAAATCGAAACAACTTTTAAATGCAAAATCAAACTCTTGATCATTGACAAACATGTCAATTGACCTTATATCAATAGCTTTTTTGAATAACCTATCAACTTGCCACCATCCACTAACATGTCCTAGGATGTATCCTTCCTACAATGGGCATTATCTTTTGGAAAAACACTTTGGATAAACAAAACGGCATGTTGCCATCCACTAACATGTCCTAGGATGTATCCTTCCTACAATGGGCATTATCTATTGGCAATTGTTTTGGTACTTATCTTAAACAAAACAAATCCCTTTGGCTAGAGGTATGAAAAACATTGACTTATAAATGTGCTTGATCTTTTCTTTTTGATTTATATTATTGCGCTTATTCCAATGACCTCTCGATGATGTCTAATCAAAGTGATTTAGAGAGAAAGGAATGGAGCATCAATCATTATCGTTTTTTCTGTTGTGCTTGTTGGACGTTCTTGTAATATAACTTGGAAAATACTTGCTTTGTTAGGTGCATCCTAGCAAGGTTTTTGTATGTCAAAGTGTGAACAAGAATACTCCTATCTATTTGTCAAGTCAAAGTCCATCACACTAGGTGCAACGCCATCTTGGTTCTTTATACCTTAATGCATCGTGCTTATGTGTGTTATCAAACATAAGGTAAGTAGCCCTTTCAAATTCCCAATTCTTGATAAGAAAATCATCCATCTCTTATCATCATCTCTAATAAAGTTGGATTATTGAATCCCCTTGTCATCAACTCATTTCTTCTTTTCTGTATTAACCTCATACTAGGATAGTTAATCATCATCACCAATGCATCCATCCTGCATCCACAAGACATTAGCATACATAAATCTCATAATCATAGCATATCACATAATCACATCATCCATCTCATCCATCTCACATACATTGCATTATCATTTAAGTTATTTAGGATAATATAGATTAGTTATTCTAAGCATCTTGAAACCGTCTCATTTGCATCATTATCATAACCATCCATATGTCCATTTTGAAACTCTTTATTGTAAGAGCGACCCTCAAATTGAACTTTTTGCTCGATCTCTCAAGGGGGCAATCTACCAGTATACTTCTTTCCACTAGAGCATCTTAAAAAATCAGAAAATTTTTGAATTTTGATCACGAAAAGTTTATTCTTTGAATCAACATAGCAAGTACATTGCTTCAAAGAGGGGCAAAATGGAGACATGAAAAATTGACATCATGCATTCCTCATATTTAATTAAATCATATTCACCCATCAATTAAATAAATCAAGTTTATTTGATTGATCTCCTAAGCTTATCCTTTTAATTAAATAAATCACTTTATTTAATTATCTCTTAAAGTTTCTTCATTTAATTAAAACAAATGTATTTAATTAAATGGCTAATGTATCAATTTCCTCCCTTTTGATTTAAATAAATCTAGGTGTCTGAGTCAAAAGTCAAAATCACCTAACCTCCTCTTATTTAATTAAATCTTGATTAAATATAATCTTAATCCATGTCACATCCTTTAGCTTTTCCCACTTGCACAATAAGTCAATTTATTTGATTTATTATTTCATCTAATTTCATTCAAAAAGGGCATCAAGATGGAATACTCTTCAAATTTGAATTTTCCCTCCCACATGTCTTGTCCTCCAACATAGCATTAACTCCTCTTACATTTTCTCTTACATGTCTCCCACTTGGTATTTAAGACTCTTTCTTCTCCCTCCAACAAGCCATCTTTTGAATTTTAAATCTCCCCCTCTTGGGAACATTCATCAAAATGTGCACATCCCTCATCCTCTCATATCTTGACAAGTGGCATCTTGTCATTGGCTCATATTTTTTCCCACATTCCTCCTATCTTGCATTCTTCTATCTTTCTATTCTATAAATAGAGACCTCCTCTATTGTATTAATCCTCCACAAGTTGATCACTCATCATCTTGCATCTTCATCATATCTGGAGCTTATCAAAAAGGGGTTGGGAAAGGGCTATTTTCCACATCAAAATAACACCAATCCCCCTATAAGATATTTGTTTGATCATTTGAATAATGTTCTATTATTTTTTTCTTGCTTTTGTGCTTTATTTTCATTATTCTTGTGTTCAAATGAATTTTATAGGGAGTGGTTTATTTCAATTTACTAACAATGACTAATGTGGTATGTTTTATATGTTGTTAGTGATAGTAGGTTAACCTCTCGCAATCCCATTACTTAAATAAGTATTATATGACTAATTATATCCCTTAATCCAATTCTCATGGAGCATAATCTAAATTTTTCCTTATGTGATAGGTGTCCCCATCACATGTCTAACTAATTCCTTTTCTAGATTCATTAAATCTAGACATCTCCCCAAATTTTAAACTAACTTTTCATCTTATTCATTCAACTTGAAATTAACCTTTTAATCCTAATCTTTGTTATAATGATTTTTATTTGTATCCCTATCCCAAACCTAAATTTTATCCTTCATGATCCAAGACCTAATCGTCCTAATCTTGTGAAATTGGAGAATTTTACAATTTATTTGTCAAATATTTTGGAACAAATATTATTTCATAATTTTTGATACAAAGATTTCTTAATCTTATGAAATTGGAGAATTTTATAGTTTATTTATCAAATCTTTTGGAAAGAATATCATTTATATTTATTGTAGGCTAAATTGATGTTTCTTTCATGATTTTAAAATTAATTCATTTTGTTGTAGGCTAAATTGGTGTCCCCTCTATGATCTTAAAATTACTTCGCTCGTGATCCATAACTGATATGGATATTATGTGGTATGATTTCTTCATTCTATTTTAAAAGGAAATAATTAAGATATTATTATTGAAAAGGAATAATTAGAGAATATTGTTGATAAATTCTTCTAAATTAATTTTTGACAAAGAGATTTTGTAATCTTGTGAAATTATGTAGAGTTTTGTAGTTTGTTTGTGTCAAATCTTTGAAATGAATTTTTTTATTTTATTTTAGTGTCCCCTTTATGATTTTAAAAGTAATTCATCTTATTGTAGGATAAATTAGTGTTCCCTTATGATCTTAAAATTAATTCATTTTATTGTAGGCTATATTGATGTCCCCTTTATGATTTTAAAATTAACTCACTTGTGATCCATAACTAATATGGATATTATGTAGTATGATTTATTCTTTTTTATTACAATTTTTTCTTCTATTAATCAAGATATTATTATTGAAATATTTAAAGAATTAAAATAAATAGATCTTATTTATGTTAATTAAATATTATAATTATAATTAATTTAGATGTAAAAGGTGAGTTTTGAAATGTGTACATGTGATTAGATTTAGAATATTAATAAAAAAATTAAATAAGAATATATCTTGGAGTTTTTGAGAGGGAGATTATTTTGACTATGACAAAAAATTAGTGTGTAACATCCAAGAAAATATTGGAATAAGTAAATTGAGATGATTATGTTTTATGGAATTTTAAATTGTGTGCGAACTGAAACACATCTTTCACATATGGTCTTGACCTTAAAAGAATCCTCAAACCATATATGTACCTTGAACTTCGAGTTGAATTTGAATTGTGTATCTACAATAAGTGTTCACATATATCACACCTACATATGCAAATGTGGTGGCACTAAAATACGTTGTTATAGTTTACTAAGATTGGACGTTGGAGTGTACTAGAACTTCCCCTTCATTGATGGATTTAATTATTTCCAAAAATTGGGAGAGACACCAAGTAGGATGTATAATAGATGTGTAAATAACTATTAAATATGTAAGATAATTTTATAATAAATGTTTGAGATTAGATATGTAGATAGCTAAAATATGACCTTATCCAACCACACCTAATTTTAGCCTATCCTTAGACCATTATTTAATTAAATATTATTATTTATTAAATTATTCCCATCCTTTCCCATCTTTATCCTAATCCTTTAATTAAAAAATATTTATTATTTATTTAATTAGTATCCCTTCACATGATCCCATTAATTAAATAAGTATTTTATTTATTTAATTAATTTATCTTTATCCTCTATCCTTGTCCATCTAATTATAGCCCTCCATCCAATTCTCATGGACTGTAATCTAATTTTTTCCTTATGTGATAGGTGTCCCCTTCACATGTCTAATTATCTCTTTTTCTAGATTCATTGAAATTTAATTTGAGCTCAACAGATGAAGATTTTTGATGAAATTTTTAGTTTTGAAGTTGCTGATACAGTCACAACTGAAGGTGGTTTTTGCATACATCTTTTAGAGTGAATTTAATTTGCTTGTGGGTAATTTTCCAATCCATTTCTACACCCAAGGCGACCATCTTTGGAGATTATCAGATTTTAATTTTTAGTTGCTGATTTTTAATGTCAAAATCACTCCTCAAGGAGGGTCGTACCATTCTTGAAGTATTGGAATTCATGCTTGAATTATATGTTGAGTTTTGGTGTTGTTTTATGATCTTTTTTTGGGTGCCTACCTCCTAGAAGGCTGCTGCAAAAGACATCACTCAATTCAGAGGTAATTTGGTGAAGTTATGAACATTTAATTGGTTTCACAGTTGTTGGTTATTCATTTCCAGAATTGTTATTTTACATCAAACTTGTTTAAGTTTGAATCTCCAGTCCTTTCTTCATCGTTTATTGTTGATGTCTAACATGGAATCATCCAGTATCATGGTACATTGAATCTATTGTAATTTTCATGTATTTTGTAGCTCTTTTTCCATATTGTAAGACTGTAAACAGTAGTACTATTCTAGTCCTTTATTGTTGCAATTCTTTCTTTAATTTCACATTAGCACCCCTAGATGGTTTACCGCCAGTGTGGATAATTAAATTTGTATCACTTTTGTACCCACTCTCAAGTGGTGAATCCCCACTCTTAAGTGGATGCCAGCCGCAGTGGACGAATTAGTTAGTATGAATTCCTATGGCTAGTTATCCACCTAATTGTTTCAATTTCAATTAATAACTCCGTCATATGTTAGCACCTCGCCCTCACTGAGATCTTGAGTGGACATTCTTGACGTTGAGTTTGATTCAATTCAGTTGCATTCCTTTTTGTATCAAGTTGAAGTATAGGGATCCTCTAACCATATGCCCGCCCCTCTTCCTTAAGTGGTTTTAGGGCGCATTCTTGGTTAGAGTTTTTTTGTTAGAGGATTTGATTGGAGCTAACGCTAATCAAGTTGGCCAAGTGTTGGTTTGTGTTGTGCAATTCAATGAAAAAATTGGTTAGCATATTTCATACAAGGTTGCTAGATGATGTCCTCAATATAATTAAAGGTAGATGAGGCTTGATTCCATTGAATAATAGGGCATGTATAATGGTTTAGTATGAGAGGGTAACCCACTAACCTCCTTTACTTCACAAAGTATTAAGTTATAGTAAACTTAGTTGTAATGATAAGTTACTTCTAATGTGAGGATAATTTTATTATTTCCCAAATTTTAACACCCCGCTAAGGTATGAGGGTTTAAGTCATTGTCTTGGTGATAAAATTTGAGTAATTCTTGTTAGGTGAAAGAGAGATGAAGTTATTTGGATCTCCAAGAGCATCTTGTAAACCAAGAGAGCACAAGTAACTTGACTTTCTTGGGATTGAAAAGACTTACACAAGAGAAAAAAATAGTAATTTTGATCTCCAAGATCATATTTTGGTGCAATGAGAGCATAAAAATAATGTTCTTCTAAAAAATGTGACAATTTTTCTTTATACTTAGAAAATTACATGAAACCAAATTTAGTAAAAATTGATGAGTCATTTGATAAAAAATTGTACAAAAAAAGATATTAGAAGTTTCTCAAAGGGTTTTTGTATGATTTGGTTGAAAGAAAGACATGTTAAGATACAAAATATGTTTATTCACATGTTTAAACCTCAAGAAAATGATTATACATAGGCAATGAAGATACCTTAGGATTATAGAGATGTATTAGGAGCTAGCAGAGATACTTCAAGATTACAAAAATACACTAAGAAGTGCTAGAGATACCTTAGGATTATACAGACATCTCAAGGGACAACAAAGATGCTTCAAGACTATAGATTTGTCTTAGGAAGCAAAAAATATGCCTTTGGACTACAAAGACATCTCAAGAGCTAGTAGAGATGCTTCAATACTATAGAGATTTCTTAGGAGATAGTAGTGATTCCTTTGGAATACAAAGATTTCTTATGAGGTAGTAGAGATTTCAGGAGATAGTAAAGATACCTCAATACTACAAATAAATATTAGAAGGTAGCAAAGATGTCTCAAGACTATAAAAATATCTGTGGTGGTAGTAGAGATGCCTTAATATTACAAAGATTTCAAGGGGAGGTAGAAAACATGCCTCAAGACTACAAAGGCATCTCAAGAGGAAGGATGCTAAAAGATATGATGAAATACAAAAGAAAATATTTATATTTATATGAAAATGATTTTGGAAACATGAAGAATAGTTTAGAAATTCAAAACCCTATAAAACAAGTGTAACACCTAGTTAAATCTTAAAAATGAGTAAAAAATGAAGTTAGGGCCATTAAAAGGAAGGTTTTCCAATATAGAAGTAGGCACATCCCATTAGAGGTAGATGCATTTAAATGTGAAAGTTGACACATTGAAGTAGGGGTAGAGATGTTGACCTATGAGTGGGGTCAAAAAATGAGAAAAATGTCAAGAAAATGTTTAGGAAAGCATGAACAATAGATTAGGAATACAAAACCTTGCCATCAAAATCTTAAAAAATAATATTAAAAAGGTTAGGTCCATTAGATGGAATGCTTATTGATAGAGAAGTGGATGTGTTTCACTAAAGATGGAAAAATTGAATCATGAAAATGGACACATTGAAGTAGAGGTGGACATGGTGAACTAGGAACCTATAATGAAAAACATCATAAAAGATCAAAAGAAGGATAGATTAAGATGTGGGTCCCATCCAATGCATACCAAAATGTGAATGATACAAATGAAGAACGTAAAACAAGGATTCAAACAGTGAAATCAAACTATACTTTACACCTAATTGCACCTCCACTTAAGCAAAGGAGTTGAACCAAATATGAAAGAAAATAAGTACCATCTCACCTAAAACTCCTATTTGTATACATAAAATGTGTGTGGTTATGTTTTAATAGATTTGTGTTTTAGAAATGGTATGTAGTTACTCTTCAAACCAACAACTTGACATTACACTCAAGAGCTTATTACAAATGACTTTCAAAAGAGTTTTGTTATAGATTGAGAGGATGATTGGTGTAGGGTTGAGATTGATCCAAGGAATCAATGGTTGAGGATGCTTGACAATATTGGAGAGACAAAGGGCCTACAAGCATCACCTTGTAATCGGTTCACTTGAGGAGGGAAAAGATTAAGGGGATTTGGATGTATAAGATTGCCTTGAAAAGAGATAAAGTGAGAAGCAAAATCTATTTTCTAAAAATCTAAAAAGTCTTTCCTAAAAATACATAAAGGGTGAGAATTTTCTTGGAGAAATGAATAGATATGATTCTATGAGAGGATTTTAAGAGAAGCAGCTGAATGGGACAAGTACATGTTGAGTTTAACTATGGTTTAAGCATGCTTTAGAATGTATGTGGATTAATTAGTTTTAATCACCTAATTAATTAAAAGAAATTTTGAATGAATTAAACAAATAAGATGTATTTTTTAAAATTTGGAGAATGCAAATATGAACCATCAAATTAATTAAATAATATTTAATATTTAATTAAAGGAAAACTATATTAAAAAAAGAAGATAATAGATAAATTTATTAAATAAGTGATTTTAATTTATTTAATTAATCAAGGAAGAGCATATGAATGGGACAAGTACATGCCAAGTTTTATGAGAGGATTTTAAGAGAAGTAGATGAATGAGACAAGTACATGTCTTGAGTTTAACAATGGTTTAAGCATACTTTAGATGGATTAACTAGTTTTAATCACTTAATTAATTAAAAAAATTAGATGAATTAAACAAATAAGTTACATTTATTTAATTTTTGAAGAATGCAAATATGAACCATCAACTTAAGTAAATAAAATATGCTGAATATTTAATTAAGTGTGAACTATATTAAAAAAAAAGGATTAAAAATAAATTTATTAAATAGGTGATTTAAATTTATTTAATTAATACAAGAAAATGAGACAAGTACATGCCAATTTTAACCATGGTTTAAACATGTTATAGATGGATTAATTAGTTTTAATCACCTAATTCATTAAAATAAATTTTAGATGAATTAAAGAAATAAGTTGCACATTTATTTAATTTTTGAAGAATGCAAATATGAACCATCAACTTAATTAAATAATGTTGAATGTTTAATTAAGAGTGAACTATATTAACAAGAAGGATAAGAGATAATGTATTAAATAAGCAATTTAAATTTATTTAAGCAATACTAAAAAAAAGTTGAAAATATTAATTAAATAACTGGTCTTATTTAATGAATGCCAAAATAAATAAAATATGATTACCAAATGATACAATTTTAAATGTCTAGCAAAAAAAAACTAAAATATTATCAAGTACTATCAAATAGTCAATAGACACAAACGGTTTAACTGTTCTCCAAAAGATCTGTCAAAAATAGCCACAGACTATTGTTGACCTAAGAGGGTGAACTATATTAAAAAGAAGGATAAAAGATAAATTGATTAAATAAATGATTTAAATTTATTTAATTAATACGAAGAAAGTAGTTGAAAATATTAATTAAATAACTGATCTAATGAATGTCAAAACTAATAAAATATGGTTACCAAATGAAACAATTTTTAATGTCAAACAAAAAATAACTAAAATATATTTTTTTTAGGGTGTCCCAATGACTCAGCCAAGTGACCCAACAGTCTGTACATAACTACTAGCAATCGCACCTTTGGGGTGCAATGCAATGGGCACGGCAAAGACTAAGTGAGAATTATTTAATGTTGCACATGGGGGCATTTGTTTAAAAATAGTACATGGAATTGTGCTTCACAAAATAACTTGTTATAAAACAAAATAAACAAAAATGAATGTATGTGAAGTTCTTTAGATTGGCACCTAATATTGAGGGATTAATTAAAAATTATGTTAGAAAAAGAAAGAAGGGAACTTAAACAGAACAAGTAGAACTAAAATTTAGGGCAGTAGTTTAACAAAGAATCAAAGATTGAATGAACAAGAACAAATTTTAATTTCACTCATGAATCTAAGCTATTCATTATTATTATTTTTATTAATACACTAATTAATGTATGGACATTATATCAATCATAATCCAGATCTCATTACTCATCAAAAATAGAGCAGATGTGAACTGTCACTGCTAAAAGCATAGTAAAGGAGAATTGTAATGAAAAATATGCATAGCCATCCTACTCAAAATAAGCGACGTATAATTAATTGAAAATAAAAATTGAATGCATTTTTTATATTCTTTTAATTGACAAGCGCTCTGCGTGAGCTGAAGTCGCTGCCTTAAGCAGGCCTGGGTGTAGGGAAAATATGCATGGAAAATAGTTTACAATGAAGTATGTAAATATTAAATTATATAATGTATCCAAATCACACACATGTTCCATTGATACAACAACAGTTTCAAAACTGCCAGGCAAGAGCTCTAATGTTCACTAGCATATGATCAATTTTTCATGGTGCAATTGTATTCCAAAGGAGGGATGAATATGGTGCACAAGATCATGACTGAAACAAGAGCAACCTGAACCATTAAGAAAAAATAGTATATCAATAACTGAGTTGAATATGCAAAAATAAATAAAACAGTAGCCATAGTGCAAATTGGTTTTCCTTGGTCTGAAATTACTAAATCTGCCATATTTCAATATGGCAATAGCTTGTAGAATTTATCGGTCTTCATCCAAACATTGGTAGTGACCATTTAGAATTTTCCATGCCTACCCCATATATGGTTTACCCTCTATTCTTCATAGTGCTTTGCTCAATGCAATTTTTAGGAGATTTTGAGCATTGGTTTCCATTTTATAAGAGTGCTTGGGCCGGAGAATAAAGGCTTCAAATTCAGGCTCAAATTTTTCTTTCCTTTAAACTTTTTGGATGTGTACTGATTTTGCAACAGTTGGTGTGAAGAGCACTTGATCAAGAGGGAACACTAGTTTTTGTGGTCCCAAGCTATTTTTAAATGGCTTTAGATGACTTTGGCTTTTCAATTAAGATATCTTCTGCTTTGTAGACTTCCTATGAGGCCAAAGTGTTGAAACTCAATTTGAGCTGGTTCCTGTATGTGTGATGAGGTTCCCTTTGTGTGCATATTCTCTGTGGTATTTATCCCCAACCTGTAATGCTTTTCCTTTGTGGTTTACCAACTGTTTCTCTTTGCTCTAAGGCTGACTAATTTTTGTGGAGATTCTTGAGAGCAGGATGAGCATAGCTTGAATCTAATTAAGCAATGGATTAAAATACCTCCTTAGAGAATAAACATTAAATCAATTTATAGTATCTACTAATTTCAGAGCTAGACAACATGAATCTAATTTTTTAGAGACTAACAAAATAAATAGAATATGTCAACACTAAATAAAATTATAAATAGGGACTAGTGCAATATGCATAAATGAAATTCCATGCAAAATTCATCAAAATATTCACATTAATATATAGTGACCAAGAAGCCTCTTTCTAATTAGTAAATATAATATTGTATTATATTAAACCAAAGCAGTTACCAAAAAAAATAGAGGACCATGTATCAGTGAGTGCTCCAGATTTGTTGGAGTATGTAGTGGTTGTAGCAAAATTTTAGTACAAGTACTATTTTGTACAATCTAGTTACAACATATAAAAAGGGCCCTAAAAATTGGTCAAAGCGAAACCTTTCATCATCACCTCAGTTTTACTCTCACTCTACTTCGTTATTATGCTCACAGTCCAGCACATCCAATAAATAACTGAACTGATCTAGTGTTGGATCAAACACATTGAGATCTACATCAACTGATACATGATCATGTGTTGTAGTTGTAGTCCTGCCAAAAGCTGCAAGCACAAATTTGTAAAATACAAAGGCATGAAAGAATACAATCTTCTAAGCTGTTAAAGTTCATACTACAATTTAGGCGTTGTGTATCTATGATTTAAGAAACTATTATTTAACTTAATCTTGTTGTTTACAATTTTGCAAGTTCTAAAACAGAGTTCCAACACCAGAGTTTATCAGTGTCATCTGATATACTCAGTTGTTATTGGGACAATCTTTTCAATGTTTTCTAGTTTAAGTAGGCAATTATCTTGCATCACTAAAACCAACTAGATAAATCTGACCACTTGATAAAAACCAGTTGGATAAATCCAAGCATGTTAAAATGAAAGTGATATATCTTCTAAACTAGATAAAAATCTTACAATATTCTATTCATTTAAAAAAATATTCTAAAAATAATAATTATGAATATTAGATTGATGAGCCTAAAACCTAATTTTATTCATAGATAAATTGATATATAATATATATATTAAAATTTAGAGCCTTCAAAAATTAAGCCTCTAGTTGTTCATGCCCTTCCCTGAGAAGGTAAGCAATAAATATTTAAGGATTTGGTGATTTCTAACTATGAATTTCTGTAAAGGATTCAAATTGAACAAATGTGCTCAGATTTGACAATGTCGAAGCTCAAAAAAGAGTCACAGAAATCATCTAAAAGAAGATCCATTCAAAAATTTGTTATGCATGTGAAATAAGGCAAATATTTTTTTGATTCTTTTGTCATCTTCTAGATACCTTCACTGTAAAAGCAATGTTAAGCAAGTAAACAATCATTCAGTGAAGCCAGTGCAAAGAAAATTAAACTAAGAATTATCAGCTCAATGTTGAACATAAAACTCTTATTTCATATGTTCCCATTCAAAGATCTTAGAAGATGGTTCAATATCCTGCAACAACACCCAACTAGCCATATTCAAAACTATTTGGATGTCAATCAATGGTATTATCCGATGGGTCACTTATATGAATCTGTAACTTTAATTGCATAGGAAAAGGAAATAGAATTTCAAGTTCATCTCTCAATCCTGGGCACATGATGTACATGGTTTGGAATGTGATGGGATATACCATCTAAGTTTTTATATAGATACTACTCCTAATGACCTATATGAACATGGTATCTCTTTTAAGAGTAATATTGTGAGCTAGGAAGGATTAGTTTCAAAATGGCCATGTTTTCGTTAAACATCTTGACCATTGATCACAGTTACTTTAGATGCCACTACTGTTCAAAAATAGGATACAAGGCCATTATTGCCTGAGAGTAGTGCAATATGCTTCTTATGCAACTACAAAACCTTTCCATAACCATAAAAGCTCAAACATACGACTTTACCAGAATGCTCTACACTAAGAAATTGTACTAAAAAGTGGCCATCGATCAGTTATAATCCACTGCCCATATAGATATCCAGTATGGTTTTCCCTACAAACTCTGACCAAAATGTGGGTATGACATAACAGGGGCTAATAAAGGGACTTGTAATAGCCACAATACATCTAACATATCTAAAACTTACTACTTCAGATTTACTAAAAATAATTAGCCCATTTAAAGAAAGAAGATAGAAAAAAAAGACGTAATACTTTGAGCTCGATATAAACAATAGAGTTTGTCTTTCATTTAAGCTACATTGTCATTTTATCTGATTTTTTTCTAACTTAGAAATGGAATATTTTTTTTTGAGGTTTGGTAACTAAATTCAAATCTTTACTAAAAGATATTGACAAAGCTATGGTCTATAGAATAGCTATTAAGTTAAACTAGCTTCTCACCTTCTGAAGCTTTTGAATCTTGGTCAGCGTTGAATAAACCACTGGAGAAACCATTTGAGAAATTATTTTGCTGTCAAAGAGGCATACTAAGTTGGTTTCCAGCTTGATTTCTTTGCGCATCTCCCAGATGCAAATCAGCAAAATGTAGACTCTCTAGCTCGACAGCTTGCTTCTGCTCCTCCATCTGCCTTCTAACCATTTCTGAGCTCTCAACCAATCTACAATCTATTGCAGTGATATAAAAACCAAGAGGTTTCAAGACAAATCAGCAACCATTACAGTCCTCTAAAAATTGTAGAAAGGGGAACAATATATCTTAGATTGTTGAGCGGTGAGCCTTCTCTGGCTTTGATGTCCGTGAGAACCAATATTCAACTAATTATAATGGTAAAAAATAATATTTTTATTGTAAACAATTAAAATTAAGCACTTTTTATATGCCAAACATTGCAGTAGTATTTAATTTTTAAAAAATAGTAATCACATTATAAAAAAGACATGGCTGCTATAGTTCCAATCTATAGCTCCAATGGCAACAACTAATATTGCTAATGATAATATCTCAAAGAATAACCTGGCAAGAGTATACTACTTGTTTTAAATGGTGTTTTAGTCTCGAGGCTTTGAAATCTTTAAAACAAATGCAATTAGCAGATGTAACTCCACAATTGTTAGCACCCTTCCAAGCTGTGGCAAAACTAGAGCTTTGGCACAAGGCATGAACAAGATACAATAAGATTAGCAATAAGGTTTATGTGTTTTGATTCCACTCTAAACTACCTATTCCACCACTTTGATGGAAGTCCATACCCTGTTCCAAAGCTCCCATTTCGGCATAGGAAAGCAAGACACTGGAATAAGTTGTGAAGTGTGGCTTTACACCTGCCAATTGCATCTGCTTGAAACTTTTTTGTGTATATCCTACAATCATGGCATTCCATGAAACCAAATTTCTTTAAGTCATTCTATCAAACAGTTCACATGCCTTGTTATAAAATAGAATGGGGTAAGAAGAATGTGAGCCATTCGATGACATAATTCAAAATTTCATGGAGAGTATAATGAAATAGCGGTTGTAAATAACGTTATTACTATGCTTTACATTAACATGGGTGAAAAGGAAAAGTATGTTTAGTACAAAAGACAAAAGCTTATCTCAGCCTATAAGTGCTCGAGTGGAATACTTACATGTGCCAACATAGCAACACTAGAATGACGTAAACAACTACAGGTATATGCAACACAAATGGGATTGCAGTGGGATATCTTTGTGGGAAGTGCCACCCCTAGATTATTCAATTGCAATTGACTATACTGCATAGCTTTCTTCAGTGTGGATGAACAGTTTGAAAGGGGATCACAAACAAAAGTGAAGGCATTGGCCCCCATATTAATTCCAAATTTCACGTGACCTTAGGCACCTAAAAAACGGACAATGTCGTTCCCTATGCTCATAATGTCCAGTACTGTGAAGCTGTCTACTAGCCACTTCATTATCTAGATAGGGGATGTAATATGGACCAGTAAACATGCACACAAACATAAACAAACACATAAGAATAAAACAACCCTTCACAAAATATGTATGGCTAATAAATGAACAAACAACCAAATCACAATAAAAAGCTAATTTGATATAAACATTAGAAAAAAAGATAAAAAATTAAACACCCACAATCTCATATAGAAAACCAGGGTATACATATGGAGCCAGAAGTGAGCTGATTATTTGCAGGTTCAAAGAAAATGAACATAAGAAACACAACGCTGGGCACTAGAAAGACGAGACAGACCTCAACTGGTAAGGCCATGAGTAGGCTAAGATCTGTTGAAGATCATAGAGAAGTTGTTTCCTACTCCAAGAAGCTTTGTAAGGAATAATGGTTTTATACAAAAGAAAATAGGTAAGAAGATACTCAACCCATTAAATTGCATGAATGGAATTTGAGAAACTTCTGGAATTTTAGGCCCACCGGTTGAAAGCCCCTTTATGAACCAGGGTCAGCTTATCATCGTCACCCATGAGGCTGGGAGAGGAGACTGTCTCTGCGTTCTGGATAATGCACTCTTCATCTATGCCATCGTTGACTTCCATATAAAGTGAAGAAAAAGCCAACGATCGCTGCGTTCTATCAACGATTGCGAGGGAGGAAACTGTGCAGAACCTTTAGGAAGAATATCACCAAATAGATATTTTTTACACCAACTAACATATGAATCGACAAGGCAGAAGGGGGCAAAGGATAGTAAATGCATCATAATGGAGAGCATGGCAACATTAAATGCACCCATCGTCATTTACTTCACTGACGGTACTGGCCTCTCTGCATTGAACGATCAAGATCTATGCAATAGTAGTCCATCCTTTCTCCAGCGATTTTAACCGTTGATAGACAAAATGGATACGGCAAACTTCTGTGAGGGCAGAAGGCGGCAAAGCACAGTAAATGCATCATAATGCAGAGCACGGCAACATTAAATGCGCCCATCCTCATTTATTTCACTGACGGTACTGGCCTCGCTGCATTGAACAATCAAGATCTATGCAATGGCAGTCCATCCTTTCTCCAGCGATTTTAACAGTTGATAGACAAAATGGATGCAGCAAACTTCAGTCGGTACTGGCCTCTCTGCATTGAACGATCAAGATCTATGCAATGGTAGTCCATCCTTTCTCCAGCGATTTTAACCGTTGATAGACAAAATGGATGCAGCAAACTTCAGCGAGGGAACGCCTTCGGCGTAATAATAAAATAATAAAAATATTGTTGCCTATTATCAAATAGTAAATAGACACACAACGGTTTAGCTGCTCTATCTGCCAAAAATAGCCTAGAACTGTTGCACCCCATCTCGACCAGACAACGGCTATAAATACTGCTCCATATAAGTTGCAGCGATCACCATCATTATCAACAGATCCCACATTCTATTCATAATACACTCCCACAAATCTCAAGCACAAAATCATTGTAAAGCGATTTCCTGACTCCAATGGCTTCGCTACCTCTGTCTCCCATTCCTCTCCTTTCACTGCTTTTAATTTCCACTGTAAGTGGAGATCCAGATGCATTGCAGGATTTCTGCGTAGCGGATACCAAATCCTCCACAAACTTCTTCAATGGGTTGCCTTGCCTGAATCCCAGTGAGGTCACCGGAAAGCACTTTACCACATCCGTTCTGAACAGCCCAACAAATACAAGCAACCGCTTCGGGGTTGGTGTGGCGTTTACAACTACAGAGGTGTTACCGGGTATCAACACCCTGGGAATAACAATTTCTCGTGCAGATGTGGCAGTGGGTGAACTGGTGCCTCCCCATTCACACGTGAGAGCCGATGAAATTACTTTCGTAGTGCAGGGAAATCTAACCGGGGGCTTCGTTGATACTTCCAACAAGTTTTTCTCTCTGACTGTCAATACTGGCGATGTGATAGTTTTTCCCAAGGGAACGATTCATTTCCTTCAAAACCAGGGCGACAGTCCTGCAAGTTTGATTGCTGCATTTTAACAGTCAGAATCCAGGGGTGTCTGTTACTCCCTTGGTCACATTCGCTTCCAATCCGGCCATTCCCCCTAGCCTTCTTGCCCAGTCATTCCAGATTACTGAGGAAGACGTGAACAAAATCAGAAAGGGTCTTGGTGGCAGTTAAAACGGTTATACATGTTTTCGTCGAGCGCTGATAATATAGCTAGTAATAAGTGATATCGCCAATGTTGTGAGTTCGTCTGGTTTAAGACCTTTCAAATATATTAATCTGTTTTCCTTTTTGAATTGGGTTTGTTTTAATTCTCGTTTGGAGGGCTGAAATAAGAAGATTTTTGATAAATGTTCCTGGATTGGTTTTTGATACAGAGATTTCCGCATCTTGTGAAATTATGGAGAATTATACAGTTTTCCCTTGCATTGGTATTTAACATTTATTTACTAATTTCCCCTATGCATTATTAGAATAATAATAATAATAATTAATAACATTTAAACTTTGAATTGATATAGTGTTGATGAAATTTACCGGATGGCGTTCGAATGCAGTCTGTCGAGCTAGGGCGTCCGTGCCCTAGCTCGCTTCCTGTTCTTGTTTCAATCTACACTTGGAAGGGGGGTTGTTGTCTGCGTTTGGGGTGAGGAGTTGTGTGTGGCTGCTATGGTGGATTCCTTCCATTTTTTCCTATGTGTGGGCAGTTCTTTGGCGCCGACCAGCATGTGAGGTGTTGTTGGGAGCCACGGGTGTGCAGTGTGGAGTGGGCCTTTGGTGCCTGGTTTGTGTGAAGTCTCCTATCAGCGGTGACTCTTGTTCTTTTGCCAACAGATCGTGGTGAGTTTTGGGTGGGGCTTTGAAACCCTTGTTTCAGATTTTTATTTCTCGGGGGCTTTGCATGCCTGATATAAGTTGGGTATTATGTCTCCCGGGGAGACCTCGGGTGCTAACCCTTGAATGGACTTTCATTCAGCGCTTGGTGCAAAGTCTCCTCAACACGCTTCGAAAGTCTTCAATAATAATTTGTTCGTGCCAAAATCGGGGCTAGATGGAGTGGGCTCGTCTAGTGGAGCTCGGATCATGAAAATCAATGGTTGCTTGGAACGTTGCAAGGAGAGGCCGAAACTAGTTATTCCTTTGGAAATGGTTGTAGAGGATATTGAATATTATTCAAGGCACTCTTTTTACTGTAAGTTTTTGGGTATGAGGATATCGATGCAATTTCTGGAGTCCTGGGCCCGACGGACTTGGATGCCGGAGGGTGAGATGGATATAAAGCTTTTGGCAAATAATTATTTCATGGTTACCTTTGATTGCATGGCAGATCGAAATAAGGTCTTCGAAGGAGGCCCTTATTTCTATAATTAGGTTGGTTTGTTTCTTAAACCGTGGCATGTTGGTTTTAACCCTACTGAGGAGCTTCCAACTTGTGTCCCGGTGTGGGTTCGGCTTCCACGATTTCCTGTGGAATGCTAGCGGGATGATGTTTTGCATCTATTGGGGTTGATGCTTGGGAAGCCGGTTGGTTCCTTGCTGCAGACTCAGTTTAAAAAGGTAATCAATTTTGCTCGCATTTGTGTGGAAATTGATCTTAGTAAACTATTACCAGATTCTTTGGATATGTCTGTGGGACCTTACTCTTGGGTACAGTCATTGGACTATGAAACTCTTCCTTTCCGATGTTGTCTATGCCATGAATATGGTCACTTGCAATGAAGATGTCTAAGGGCTAGGCCTGTAGAGCCTCCAATTTCTTAGCCTCCCTGCAACCCACCTAGGGAGGATAAGGGAAAGAACCCCATTCCTAGGGATGGTGATGGTTCTGATGGCCTAGCCCCTGTAAAGAATCATAACAAAAACTGAGGTCAAAAGAGGACCCTGAAGGAAAGACAAGATGAAAACTCTTTTAATAGATTTGAGGTTTTGGATGATCTGGGTCAGCAAGAAGTGAACCCGGGTTTGGTGAATTTGGATCAAGGTATTGTGTGTTTTGGGCAGGAGGGTTCTCTATTTGGGGATACTCAGGATGCACAAGTTACTAGAGCTTTGCAAATGGTGGCCGATCTTCAAATGGATGTCCAGGTGGAGTTGGCTCCTACTATGGAAATGAAGAAGGATGGGGGAGATGGTCCTATTGTGGCTTTGCATATAGGAGCAGATGTAGTGAGGAATAACAGGTCTTCTCCTTCTCCTTTGGGTCTTCATCAAAAGGATATCAAAAAAGGGTTGGGGGAGAAATCCTCAAAGCTTGGTAGGAAGAAGGATATGGAAAAGATTAAGTTAGTTGGGGAAACTTTGGTGGAGTCAGGGTCGGTTAAGACTTTGGATTCACACTTCTCGAGCTCTTTGAAATGATTGTTCTTTCATGGAATGTAAGGGGCATAAACAGTGGCCTTAGACAAAAGGTTGTTCGTGAGTTGGTTAGAAGTCAATCTTTTGATGTTTTGTTCTTGCAAGAGACTAAGTTATCTGTGGAATGCATGCTTGGTTTATCCCCTAAGCTGTGGGGCAGTGGTGAATGTCAGTGTGTTGGTGCTCAAGGGTCTGCGGGTGGAGTGGCTTGCCTTTGGAATCCTCAGAGGATCCACCCTCTCTGGTGGATGGCCAACAAGTCTTCTATCTCGATGATCACTTCCTGTTTTGAGATTGGGGAGTCTATCCTCCTCTCTAATATCTATGTGCCTATCGAGTTTCAAGGTAAGAAAATTCTATGGTCTCATATTAGATTTGTTCGGAGTGTGGTGCCTTTTCTTCCATGGATTATGGCTGGGGACTTTAATGCTATTTTTGAGCTAGCTGAAAAGTAGGGGGTATTGCTAGGTTGGAGCCTTCTGCGATGCTTCTTCAGGATAATATCTTTGCTTTGAATCTTGTTGATGTCAAGCCTAATAATGGTTTATTCACCTGGAACAATTGAAGGATTGGGGATAATTGCATCTCTGAAAGACTTGACTGGTTCTTGGTTTCCTGCTTCTAGGTTGGTGGATTATGGTCTTCTAGCTCAGAAATTTTGGATTGGAGGGGGTCTGACCATTGGCCTATTAAGCTTGTAGTTTCTTCAGTTCGTGTGCCTCGGTCATCCCCTTTTAAGTTCTAGATTATGTGGTTGCATGAACCCTCTCTTCATGACTATGTGGCTAAATGGTGGAGAGAGGGTAGACCCACTTATGGTACGACAATGTACACTTTTGCTAAGCTTCTTCAATTTGTTAAATATCAGCTTAAGCGTTGGAATTGGCAGTGCTTTGGGAACATTTTCCATGCTAAGGTTGTTGCACAGGTGGAGTTGGATAGCATTACAAGAGTGATCAGGGAGGAAGGTGTGACTACTGATTTACTTCAAGAGGAGGCCAGGGCATGGAAAGTGCTGGAGGAGTGTGAACTGCAGGAGGAAATATATTGGAAACATAAGGCAAGGGTTGAATGGCTTCAGGAGGGAGATAAAAATATAGCCTTCTTCTTCAATTCGGTCAAAGCCAAGCGACATGGGAATTTAATTTATGTTCTGGTGAATGACACTAGTGAGCATCTATCCTCTTTCAAGGATATTTCATCTGAAGCCATGCAGTACTTTGCTACCTTATTTAGGGAGAACTCACAGGGGGTTTCCAAGGAGGAGGCTCAAGTTCTATCTTGTATCCCTTCTCTGGTTACTATGGAGATGAAAGAATGTCTCATGGGGGATATTTCAATCAAAGAGCTTAAGAGAACGGTGTTCCAAATGAAGAAAGGGAAAGCTCCTGGCCCTGATGGCTTTCTGGTGGAGTTCTTTCAAGAATTTTGGGATATTATTAAGCTTGACTTATTGGTTGTTGTCCAAGAATCCCAGACGAATAAGCATATGTTACGGGCTTTGAATTCCACCTTCCTTGCTCTCATCCCCAAATCTGATGGAGCAAACAAGTTAAGCCAATTTAGACCCATCTCTCTTTGTAATGTGATTTACAAAATCATCTCAAGTAATTGCGGATAGGCTAAAAACTTGGCTTAGAGTGTTAATTTCCGAAGAGTAGAGTGGTTATTGCTACAAAGTCCATTCATTCTATGGCTAACTCCACTGATAAGGAAATATTCATCAAGTTGGACATGGAAAAGGCTTATGATAGAGTTTGATGGTCCTTCCTTTGGAAGATCCTTGGTGCTTTTGGGTTTGGGGATGATTGGATTCGGTGGGTCAAGAGTTGTGTGACTTCTGTTTCCTTCTCTGTTTTAATTAATGGTGAACCCTCAGAGCTTTTTGGAGCCTCTCGAGGATTACGTCAAGGTGATCCATTATCTTCATATTTGTTTCTACTCTTTGTTGAAGGTTTGGGTCGGTTGTTGAGAAGGAATGTGGAGAGGGGTCCCATTCAGGGATGGCATTGGGGTGGTAATATTCCCCCACAATCTCATTTATAGTTTGTGGATGATACTGCTTTGGTGGGTATGGCTACAATCAGGGAGGCTACAAACTTGCGTGTGGTGTTGGATGTTTATCTGACCGCCTCAGGTCAAATGATTAATGAAGGTAAATCCTCCATCTTCTTCTTCAATACTCCTGGTCTGATTCAAAGGAGGATTGCCAATATTTTAAGGTTTCAGACTGGATCCCTCCCTTTGATCTATCTTGGCATTCCTATTTCTAACAAAAGGATGCCTAGGGATTCATGGCAGAATATTCTGGAAAAGTTTCGGATGAAGGTTAACCATTGGACCCATAGATGGTTATCCTTTGCTGGTCGTGTTTAGTTGATCAAATCTGTGGTTCAAGCTCTTCCCATTTACAGATGCATGCTCCAGGTGGCCCCAGTTGGTTTTCTTCAGGAACTTGATGCTTTATCTAGACAATTTTTATGGGCAGGTAATTTATCTTCATCCAAATGGAGCTTGGTTAGATGGGAGCTTGTTTGTAGTCCGAGGCAATATGGAGGTCTTGGATTAAGGCAGTCATCTTTGTTTGGGGTGGTGCTTGCTGCCAAACTATACTGGAGGTGGTGTGTGGAGCAAGATCAGACCTAGCCCAAGATTTTAATTCATAAATATTTTTCAGGGATCCCTCAGATGGATATTCCTCGCTATCCCTTAGTGGGAAAAGGATCGGTTATTTGGGGTACGCTTAAGAAGGGGGCTTCTTTAGTTAAGGATGGCTTATTTTGGATCTGCAAAAGTGGGTTTGAGGCTCAATTTTGGTTGGATGCTTGGGATGGTTTTCCTCCCATTGTTTCTCAGTTTCCTAACCTTTTTCCCCTTTGTCAAAGATTCATCGAGGCTAGTTGGGACAAGGTGAGAGACTCTAAGTTTTTTTCTTCTCAAGGTCAGTTAATGATGGCTAGATGGAAGAATCCTGAGGAGTGGCCTGTGGTTGGTATGGAGGAGGAATGTGCAGAATTGCAAAGCATCCTCTCTTGCAGGACTTGTAGTTCCCTTCCAGATGGAGATGTTTTATCTTGGTCTCCCAACCCTAAGGGTGTTTATATTATTTCCTCTGGTTATCAGGTATTGTTATCTCACAAGCTGGAAGGGGTGGAGGTTCAATGGTGGAAGAGTGTTTGGAACAAGTTTTCTTGGCCAAAGTGTAATTGCTTCATTTGGACTTTGGCCTGGAATAAGTGTTTGACCTGAGATAATATTTAGAAGAGGGGATTTCAGGGACCATCCATGTGTGTGTTGTGTGGTGATGGAGAGGAGGATTCTGCTCACTTGTTTTTTCATTGCCCCTTTGCTCTGAGGCTATGGCACTTGTGGTGGGAAGTTTGGAGAGTTCCATGTGTTCAAGCTTCCTCTCTGGTGGATTTTTGGCGTAGTCTAGGCAGACCTCCTACTACCGCATCTTTCTTACAGGATGTGTGGTATGTGGGGCCTACATTCCTTCTCTGGAAAATTTGGCTAGAGCGGAATCGTAGAATCTTTTGAGGTGAAAAGTTGATTATTCAACAAGTTTGGCAGAGAATTATGGGTATGGTTCAAGAGACTGTGGAAGAAAAGTGTGAGGTAGGTTTTCCCTTGGAGAAAGAGGATGCTAAGAAGATGGAGAGATTGGGACTTCAGGAGTTGTCTTTGGCGTTAGCTTGTGTCCGAAAGGGAAGGCAAGCAAAAATGAAAGTTATGAGAGTGGGTAAATGGTTTCCCCCTCCTGTTGGAATTTTGAAGATTAATACTGATGGTTCCTCAAAAGGAAATCCTCGGCCTGCTGGAATTGGTGGAGTTGGTAGAGATTCCACAGGCTCAGTGGTCTTCTTCTTCTCTTCTTATGAAGGGATGAAGACCGTTAACCTTATGGAAGTTCTGGCGATATTCTCTGCCCTTGAACGTGCTTATGCTTTGGGGTGGAGAAAATTTATCTGTGAGTCTGACTCACAGGTTTTGGTTAATTTTCTTAAAGATCAGAAGGTGGCTGATGTCAGTTGGCAGTTAGCTAGGATGGTGCAACAGATTATGCAGATTAGCTCCTTGATGGAGGAGGTTTTTTTTGTCCATATTCCAAGGGAGTGGAATAAAGTAGTGGATTGCTTGGCGAAATGGGCTTCGACACATCTTGATGGTTGGAGGATTGAGGGGTGGGATCAGATTTCCCAGGATCTTCGCCATGAGTTGAACAAGATTATTGTGGAGGATGGCGATGGGATTGGTGATGGATGATGTTGATTCTTGCTTTGCTTTATTGTATTTTTGCTCTCCTGGGGTTTAGGCCCTTTGCTTTGTTGTAATGCTCTTTTCTGATTATCAATAAAGTTTTTACCCCCTTGTTATTAAAAAAAAACATTTAAACTTTGAATTACAAATACTAACTAATTAACCAATACAACATCAAAATATCCCATATCTATTTAATCATTTAAATCAACCACAAAATCTATTATATTTATTTTAGAAATAATTCAGCTTCTATTTATAACTTAAATTAATTACTATAATAATTCAACTTCTATTTACAACTAAATTAATTACTATAATAATTCACCTTCTATTTACAACTTAACTTAATTACTATATGTTTGTGAAATAAAAATTGTTAACTAATTAATAAGGAAAGAAATAATTTTACTTTATTAATCAAATAAATAGTCTAAATTTAAAGATTTTTTTCTTATTATTTAAATTAAAAAAATTCATTCACATACTTTTTCATTTATATTTAATTTTCTAACTATCTATGTATATTTGATTTAAAAATTGTTTAGTTTTAACCAAGTTTAAATTTTCATATCTAATTTAAATGCTCATAAAAAAAAATGTATTAAATATTTTATTTATTTTATTTGTATATAGTAAATTAAAATATTTGTAAACTTATATATATATATATATATATATATATATATATATATATATATATATATATATATATATATATATATATATATATATATATAATTTTATATTATGATTTTATTTTTAAAATTATTATTAATTAAAAATAAAATAAAATTTAATTATTACTTTTTCGTTTTAAATGATAAGGCCATTGGCCTAGCCACCACTTTAATACATTATATTTTATTTTTCTTAAAGTTAAATGCACAATTTTTAATTTGTAAACTATAATCTCCTCAATAAATAAACAATTTGAAATAAATTTGATCTATTTTCAATGATGTAAACCATACTAACTATTTTGAAAATTAAATTACACTATAACAAGAAATTATTTTTTATTAAATTTAACTATTTCCAATTTCACTTGAAACCAAATTAATCTAATTCTAAATACTTTATGATTACTTACTAATTACCCCTTGCATTGGTACTTAACATTTATTTACTAATTTCCCTTTGCATTATTAAAATAATAATTAATATAACTAATTAACCAACAAAAATTGTTAACTAATTAAGAAATAACTTTACTATATTAATCAAATAAATAGTCTAAATTTTTTTTTAAAAAAAATTATTATTTAAATTAAGAAAATTACTAACATAATTTTTCATTTATATTTAATTTTCTAAATATCTATCAGTATTTGATTTAAAAATTGTTTAGTTTTAACCAAGTTTAAATTTTCATATCCAATTTAAATGCAAATATGTATTAAATATTTTTATTTTATATGTATATAATAAATTAAAATATTTGTAAACACTTGTATATATTTATTTTATATTATATTATTACTTTTTTTAAAGTAACTATTAATTAACAATAAAATTAAAATTTAATTATTTTTTTCTTTTTAATTAATAAGGCCATTGGCCTAGCCAGGACTTTATGCAGGCAACAAATATTTTTTAAAATATTTATATTAAATTAAAATAAATATATGTAATTATTATATTTAAATGTATTAATTGTTAATTATTAATATATATATTTATAATTATATAAATTACATTGCAAAAAGATTGGGTTGTTAGTATCGAGAGAAAAGAAAAAACAACGAGGTGCAAAAGGGATATACAGATGGCTTCAGCGAGGCGGGTCGACAAAGTGACAAATGACAAGGCTGAGAAAGGAGATGAGTTTAGAGATAGATCTCCTTCTTGATGTGCAGAGGCGACAAGGGTGATCTCATACAAGGAGGTTCGAGATCAAGCTCATTTAGAGGCATAGTGTAACAATCAACAGAAGCACCCTCGATAGTTTCACTCAGGGTTTGGTTGGTTTGGGCAGCAGCAACAGGTTCACAATTTCCTTCCTAACAGGCGTAGAAGGCATGATGCATCCAAGGGTCAATGGTGGGAAAAAAATTCAAATTTTGGTAGACATCAAAGAGCAAGGCAAGGCAAAATGGCTAGCCCTAGATATTTCCCAAGTCTATCAAAAGATGAATTTGGTCAATCTGATAGGCAAAATATGGTTTTGGGCTCCAAGTTCTTGGCCCCTTTGATTAAACGGCTAGAGAATCAGGGCTTAATTATGAGATGGTTCAGCTACAATTTGAATTGGGATGCTTTGATACATTGGTGGAAAGGGTGATGGGGTTCAGAGATAATTTCAAATATTTGATGAATGGCTATTTCTTAGTAGTTTTCTCTTCTTCCTCTATCTGAGCGGAGATTATGGAAGGAGTGTGGTTGATGGATGACTATGGCTTTTACATGAGGATATGGGAGGTGGGTTTTGACCCTCACAAGCATCATATGGCATACATTCAAGATTGGTACAAACTTCCAAGGCTTCCCTATGTGTTTTGGCAAGCAAACATACTAGAGGAGATCATAAATAATCTTGGAAAATATATCTATGCATATGAATGGATAAGGGAAGATGGTATAGGCACCTATGTGTGCATTTGTGTGGAGAGCTTCCCCAATAGTACTAGGTGGAAAGAGGTTACAATCTACACAGACTTGGGAGTATTGTTGCAACCACTAGTTGTTGAGCCTAGACTTGAGGGAGGTCTTTATTGGTTCTAACTCAGGAAATGCATATGCAAAAGCTAATTTGGGCCCTTGCCCTACCAATCCCACTTGTGGGGATTTTGGGGATCCAAATAGATTGAAAGAAGATGATAAAATGCATATCTATCAAGGTGCCAATGAAGTAGGCATTTTAGAAATGGAGTCAATTATGAAGTTACCAAGTGAAAATTAGGATGTGAATCAATTGCTAAACAAAAAATTTTGTGATGTGTTGGATTTAACAAAAAAAAAAATTAGGGAAGAAAATCTTGACTCATTGATTGAGGTAAGCAAAGAAATAGTGGAATTGGCTGAGGAGGAAAAGGTTGCTTCAAGCAGACATCTCAATGTTGACACAAATATGGAAGATGGTTGGATCGAGGCAGGAGGAATGGAAGAAGAGAGTCCTACTTTGGCTCTAGAAGATGAAAGTCAGATCCTCCTAGGTCCTGACAATTTGGGGATAATGCAAAGAGAGGTAGGGAAAGCATCCCTAGACTCTGGAGAGCACAAAAATAGGGGAAGAACGCCTAATGTAGAAAAGCTAAAGTTAGATGGAGAGGCTTCTGGGAAAAAGAAATTTTTAGAAATGCTTAAAGTTGGGAAGGGGGATCCCCTTCTTGAAGGAAAATGAAAATCCTAAGTTGGGATATTAGGGGCATAAACACCCCTAACATGCACCATTTGGTGAAGGACCAAATTGAGTCGTCTTAGGCAGAAGTCTACATTCTCCAAGAAACCAAATTGGATTCAGAAGGAGCAAAGTATTTTGGGAAAAGGATGAGATCTTGGAAGGTTCTATCAGTAAATGCTATAGGGGGCATAGGTGGCTTTATGACACTTTGGTGCCCCAATAAGGAATCAGTGGAAAAAGTGGCAGCAAGTGGTAGACGGATAGGCTGCAAAGTGAAAAAAAAATTCTTCAAATCTTTGTTTCCTCCTTCTTAATGTGTATGGTTTGCATTCATGCATCAAAAAAGGACTTGGCTGGAAATTGAAAACATATTTTCTATAGTTGGCTTGGAGTTTTGTTTTGTTGGATGGGATTTCAATGCAATTTTGAGATCAGAGGATAAGCGAGGTGGGGTGTTGTTTAGGATGCAATCCCAAATAGACTTTCAAGCCTTTGTGGAAAGAAATAATCTCTTTGATATTCCCTCAGCTAATGGTTCCTTCACTTAGATGAATTGACGTCTTGGTTTTTGTTCCATTGGAGAAAAGTTGGATAGGTTCTTCCCCAAAGGCAATATGGGTACCTTCCCTTTTTCAATGGAAATTAGGATCCTTCCAAGCTATGGTTTAGATCACTTTTTGATTCTTTTGGACATAATAGGGGAAAATAATCCTACTAGGTTCCCTTTCAAATTTGAAGCCATGTGGATGAAGCATCAAAACTTCCTTCCCTTGATTGTTGCATGGTGGGAAGAAGTAGGGTTGATGGGATAAAATATGTTTAACTTGGCAACAAAATTAAAACATGTCAAGCACAAGTTAAAGGATTGGAACAAGCACTGATTTAAAAATATCTTTAAAGAAAAGCACAGAATAGAAGGGGAGTTGTAGAACCTAAATGAGGAAGTTATTCAAAGGGGGCCGAACAACGAGAGGTTCTTAAAGGAGGAACTGCTGAGAGAATACAATGAGATTGTCTCAAAAGAAGAAATATTTTGGTGATAGAAGTCAAGGGAGGTGTGGTTAAAAGATGGAGACAATAATTCTAAGTTCTTTCATAACTCCACAAAAGAAAGGTGGAAGGTCAACAAAATTTCCCAAATCATTTATGTAGAGGGGTGTCTTTTGGACAATCCGAATCAAATAGCTGACGAGGTAGTTTCTTTTTTTCTAAACCTATTGAATGATTGGGAAGGTTTGAGGCTTAGTGTGAAACAAAGCCTCTTGGAATGTATTTTGAGGTTGGTGACAAATGAACAAATTACACAACTAACAAAGTGTTTTTTGGAAGAAGAGATCCAAACTACCCTCTTCCAACTCCACCTAGATAAATCCCCTATGCTCAACGGCTTCCCTACATCTTTTTTCCAACATTGTTGGAGCATAGTTGGACTAGATGTGGTCTCTACCATAGAAGATTCTAGGGCCTTAGGTAAAATATTGAAGGAACTCAATAATAGTTTCATAGCTCTAATCCCAAAGAAGGAGAAGCCAGATATAATAGAATATTCTCATCCCATCTTGCTATGTAATATAGTGTATAAAATCCTACCGAAAGCAGTGGCAAACCGGCTAAAGGTTTTTTTTCCTGGATTAATCTCTAAGGAAAAAATGAGATTTGTTCCAAGGCATTCAATTTATGACAGAGTGATAATTTCCCAAGAGGCTATTCATTCAATAACCAAAACCAGGAAACAATCAATGATTTTGAGGTTGGACATAAAAAAGGCTTATGATAAGGTGAACTAGTGTTTCCTTTTCAAAGTGCTAGAAGGTTTTGGCTTTCATTCTACTTGGGTGGGTTGGATTTTTAGATGGATTACAAGCCCAAGGTACTCAGGCTGGTTAATGGTTCGCCTCATGGCTTATTTGAAGTATCTTGTGGGCTTAGATAGGGAGACCCTCTTTCCCCATTCTTGTTCACAATATTGGCAGAAGCCCTTGGCAGATCCTTTTCTAGAGTAGTTGACATGGGAGAGCTAAAAGGAATTCAAATTACCAACAATCTTCCCCCTGTGACTCATCAACAATTTGTAGATGACAACATGTTGCTTGGACACGCTGGGATAAAAGAGGCTCAAACCTTCAGAAGGATTTTGTCAGAGTACTCTCAGGCTTCCGGGCAAGAGGTAAGTCAAGATAAATCAAAAGTATTTTTCTTTTTCACTAACCCAACTATAGAAGCTCATATCCTCCAAGTTTTGAAGTTTCATAAAGGAAAGCTTCCTTGCAAATATCTGGGCCTTCCATTTGCATTGGGCATCTAGTTAGGAAAACTATGGGACCCGTTAATTGCAAAGGTGGAAAGTCATCTCTCCTCTTGGAAGGGTAGATGGTTGTCTTGGGTAGGTAGGCTTGCATTGATAAAGATAGTGGTGGTGGCTCTTCTGATTTACATGCTCTATTGCCCTCCTTTGATGGGGGACACATGTTACAAAATTAATCAAAAGATGAACTTTTTTTGGCAAGGGAACTCAGATCAAAAGAAGTTTCCCCTAATCAAGTGGGAAAAGATTTGTAGAGTGTGTGAGGAGGCTAGCATAGGTATAAAGAATTTATCTTTGCAAAATAAATCCTTGAGGGTCAAATTGGCTTGGAAAATGTATGCAATGACAAGATTTAAAGTGGGTGAAAATTTTGAAGTCAAAGTATTTGGAGGAAGGAGAGGCAAGCTTCTTCACAACCAAAAATCTTCCTAAAGGCTCGAAAATTTGGAAATTCATTTGTGGCTACAAGGATTTGATTTTTAACTCACTCTCCTAGGATGTCAAGGATGGTAGCACAAAACTATTCTAGGAAGACACTTAGGGTGGGTTTGGTAAGCTGGTAGAGAAAGTTAATTTGAGAAATGTAAGGGAAGTTTCCAAATAGATCTGGGTAAGCTGAGTGAAATATTACTTCACTATAAATCATGTGGATGGGATATGGAGTTGGAGCTAGAAAGATCCCAAGCAACTAAATATCAGCCCCGTGGAAATAGAAGCTTTTGAATTCATTCTCAAGGAGTGGTCTCTATGTTTACAGGAAGGGAAGGATGAACTAAGGTGGTGCGGTTCAACTTTAGGAAAGTATAGTGCTAAGGAAGGATATAGAATGTTGAGAAATCATCTAGGACAAGCTTAGTCAATTACAGAAAAACTATGCTAGAATTGTTGTTTCCTACCTAAGGCCGAAATCTTTTCATGGGCAGCCATTCAAGGTAGAGTGCTGACTGCTAATAAATTGGTAAAATTTGGCATTTTTGGCCCCTCAAGGTGTGTGCTTAGCAAGGAGTAGAAACTAGTGATCACCTCTTCCTCAATTGTCTATTCACTTCTAAGTGTTGGAATTGGTCATGTGCTAAATTTAATTGGGTTCTACTGAGGCTCGACAATATCATGGGTTGGCTTAGAAGTTGGCCAAAATTGGGTGGAAACTCGGTCTTCACTTTTCTGTGGCGACTTTTTCCATCAATTCTTTTATGGGAGGTTTGGAAAGAGAGAAATCACCGCATTTTTAAGGATGAGGAAATGTTCTTCTCATTTTTTCTCAACAAAATCGAAGCATACATTTTGGAGCTAGCTGAATCAAGGGTAGTTGGGGTGGTGAGTTTGAATTCTTCTTTATCTCTAAGTTTGGACTCACAAATGTTGAAGACATGGAATGGACTAAAGGTTCCCACTATCTTGGGCTTTAGAGATCTTGCAAGCTATACACGACGTGAAGCAACCAATTGGCGTCCACCTCCTCAAGGTTGGTACAAGGTCAACTTTGATGGTGCATCTAGAGGAAATCCTAGGCAATTAGGTGTTGGGTGTATAATCAGAGATTAGCAAGAGGTGGTGGTGGGGAAGTTATCCCAACTGCTAAGTCAAGGAACTAACAATTTTACAGGACTTCAAGTGGAGAATTTAGGAATAAAATTTTGTAGGGAATTGGGTCTAAGGAATTTAGTAATTGAAGGAGATTCTTCAATAATAATAAGTGTCTTGAGATTGGGTCATCTACAGAATTGGAGACAGGACACAATCTTGGAGGCAACATGTTCCAAATTGAATAAGTTTGAAAACTTTGAGATAAACCATATCTTGCACAAAGGAAACTTAGAGGAAGACTCTTTCGAAAACTTTGGAGTAGATGGAATCCTTATAAAACAAACCCCCTACAATTTGTCTAGTGAAGTGGCATAGTGGGGGGTGATCCCACAATAATGGGTTACAGTTTTTGGCCAAACTTGACATTAAAATCAGGATTTTTTACCAGATATTCACTTTCTTACACCTATAGCAACTAAACCATTAAGAATTTGAAGATGAATCAAACTAGTTATTTGTTAGATATTTTGTGTAGATTCTAATTATACTTTTTTATAAAAACTAAAAACTAAATTGTGAATTTCACTTTATGTAATTTTTAATAACTTATTTTTTCTACTAATCAACATTTTTAAGAAGTGATGTTTACTTCAAACTCCATAACATTTTTTATAGACAGGATACAATTCTAAATTTAAAATACAAAATTTTCACACCAATATCTAGTGCATGGATATTTTTTCATAATTTTTTGTTGCATAATTTTTTTTAATTAATTTTCCAAGTTAGAGTATTATAATTTGGACAAAGGTGTGCTTCAGCCCCCATAATTTTTTTTGTATTCATTTTGTAGACATATAAACTTGACCACTCCCATATAGTCAAACATGTCTCCTTCATCCATTTATTTCATAAATATTAATTAAGTTACTTGTTTAATTAATATTTCGCCTTTCCCTAAGGTTCCTAAAGTATTTAATTGTATAATTAAATATTTTACCTTTCATTTTTTTCTCTAAATTAAATAAATACAACAATTTATTTAATTTGGTCATTTAGCCTTTTGGAATTTAAATCAATTTTAAATTCTTTCCTTTTCTCTCTCCTTGTCACATCCTCCATGATCCTCTCCTAATCTAGATTAGTCTAATTAATCCATGATTAGGATATGCACACCCTTAATCAAGATTAATGTCACATCCTCCAACCTTTGCCACTTGCTTCTAATCTATTATTAATCTTCTTAATCATCTATTTGCACAACCTTAATCTAATCCTCTTTCCATTTCTAGCATTTTCTCCAAGTCATTTTTCATTGTCACTTTCTCCATTTGGCCATGACCTCTTCCCCATGTGAATTTAAAATTCACTTTTATTCCTCCAAGGACTCTCCTCTTCCCCATGTGATAATTGGAAAGTCACGTCACTCATATGGGTCAAATTCCTACTTTTTGGGAACCTTTTCTTATCCATAAGATACTCTGAATCATATGAATTTAAAATTCACATTTAATATCCCAACCACTTCTCTCTTCCCCATGATGATGTGTGAGGAAGTCTAAAATTCCTGACATGTCAACATCCTTCCCACATGGGGACAAGAAGTTTCATTTGGAGGAAATCTTCTCCCCTTTCCAAGGTACTTGCAAGTACCTCCACCTCACTTGTACTCTCTCCACCTCACCATGTCATTTTTCCATCTCACTTCCACATGGCAAGATGTGAGGGCTTGTGAGTCCTCAACTCACCATAACCCTCCATCTTTTCCATTTTGGCTCAATCTTGACTATTGAATTCTCTAGAGAATTTTCCCCTAAATATAGAGGATTTCTCTTTCCTTCAAATATTATTCATTCAATCCTTCAAGCAATTCAAACACTAGCATTCTCAAACACTTGCATTCTTGCACTCAAGAGAACCTCAATTGTTGCATACTTTCAATCTTCCATCTCTTGCACTTGCATTCATCCATCCAACTACCCATATAGCTCATTACATTCCTTATCTCACATAGATCATTTTGAGTGCATCTTTAATCCATCTTGCTATCAAAGGAGGACACAAGACATCAATCATCAAAGGGTCAACCAAGGAGCAACTCATGCAAGGTAAATCTACTTTCTTTTATCTCTATTTTTTTTGAGTTAACATAGCCCTATCATGAGGTGTTAAGTGTTGTTTGTTATCTTTTGCAATCTATTTTGTGTCATTTAGATAGGCTGACAACTCTTGATCACATTTTTGGCATGCCTGGTGGGACCCACATATGAGTCTTTTTTTCTTTTACGTTTGTTGTTTTTTTGATATGTTGCAGGTTCAGGTTACACACAGTGGCGATCCTACCCTCTAAACGGGCGATCCTTGAAGAAAAGGGGTGAGCTAGACCTGCAGACAAGCGAGCCTACCCAACACAGAGGTGATCCTAATCCCTGGAAAACTATTTTGACCTTAAGATAGGTGAGCCTAACTCTTGGATAGTGATTTTGACCTATACATAGGCGAGCCTGACTCCTAAGCAATGATTTTGATCTATAGATAGGTGATCCTGACCCTTGGATAGTGATTCTGATCTTGTAGATAGGTGAGCTTGACCCCTAGATAGATGATTCTGACCCCTGGACAAGTGATTCTAAGGTAAACTAGTGGTTGAAATCTGCATTTTTTAGAGTTTGTTTGTCATCATTTTTAATTTCTAACCCCCTAACTTGGTATTTTGTGAGTGTATTTACATTTTTACTGATGTTTGTGTAGCTATTTCCTACTTGTCAAAGACCGAAGGATAAATTAATAACATTTTTCTTGTATGATGATTAATCTCAATGTTGTTTGTTTAGTTAGCTTATCATTTTTGTTTGTTAACCTAAGCACATAGTTTTAAGTAGGGGAGTCAAATATATTGTATGCCATGTTTGTAAAGTAAGCTATTGATGTATCCAATCCCCTTGCACCATTTGGCGATCCTAGGTGACAAGAAATTGTAGCTTACTTTGTCCTTTGTGTTGCCCAAGGGGCACTATATCATTTAAAGCTTTCCTGTTACACTTCGTGTGAGCCTAGGGAGTAGTCAAAAATGGTTAGTGTTCTCTTTTTAGTGGGACATACTTAGGGATTTGATCACCCCAAGGGATGATCCCAACCACATGTACCAGCGGGATATACAAAGGGTGGAGGCCAAAGTTGTACTCCAATCCAGTCACATTGTGTTTGATAGAGCATCTAGGTTAGGGTGATACCTAGATAGACATGAAGAGTTGGTATGAGCCTTTAGCATCTCACTGGGGTTCCCGACTCACACTTGTGATGGGTTGGCTTTCATGGTTGAGCCTCACGTACCATGCATATATCAAGGACTCAATAGATCACTTTGTTTAGCCTAGTTAGAGGACCATGTTGGCCATACCCTTATCACTAAATATAGGATTGTGCTTCTTGAAATATCTTCTTTGTGTGAAACCAACGCTTTCTTTTAGTTAGGTTAGCCTTGGCCTTCAACTTGTTTCTTGCTATATTTTTCTCCTTTGCCACAATTAGCCATTTTCTTTCTAGTCCGTTTTAAGTCTGTTGTTTAGACTAGTTTTCTCTCTGTTTGGGTGAGCTTGACCTCTAGATAGGTGATCCTACTATCTATAGAGGTGACACTACTTCCTATCTGATTCATTCCTTAGTTGATCACTTTCAGAAGGCCCTTTTCTTGTTGAACAGGTGAGCCTATCCCCTGGTTGGGTGAGTCTAACATCCAAATAGGCGAGCCTGCTATCTATAGGGGATATTCTACTTCCTTTCAGTCATTTTTTCAATCACACAGTTTCACAGTCACCCATTTCTTGCTTAATAGGTGAACCTAACCCTTGGATAGGCAAGTATGACCCCTAAATAAGTGAGTCTAACACATGAACATGTGAGCCTGACCCTTGCATAGGTGATTTTGCCCCCTAGATAGGTGATTCTACATCCTAGTTGGGCGAATATGCTTCAGAAACAACCAGTCCTATTTGTTGTTTAAGTCTTCATCTATTTGTTTTCCCATTTTGAAAGTTCGCTCTCCCATTCTGGGAACCCATTCATCTACTTAGAGTGTTGTTTCCTCCATTTAGAGAGTCATTTCATCATTTGAGAAACCCATTTCACCCTTTAGCGAATACATTTTTATGTTTGTCAGGTCTATTCCTCTATCTGCTAAGTCTATTTATCTCCCTAACAAGCCTGTTCATTCGCTAGGAAGGCTAGGTTATTTGTCATAGTGAGTTTGGGAAAATTTGCTAGTGGCTTAGGTGAACTTCCCCTATTTAGGCAAGTCTGACTTCTGGTTGGGTGACCCTGTCCCTTGAACATGTAAGTCTGCATCTTGGTTGGGTGACCCTATCCTCTAAACAGTTTGACTTCTAGATGGGTGACCCTACCCCCTAAAAATTATGTTCCTTGAATAGGTGAGCCTGCCTCTTAGACAGGTGATTTTGACCTCCAAATAGGTGAGCCTGACCCTTGGATGGGAAATTTTTCCCCTTGAACTAGCAATATTTCATCTTGGTTGGGAAATGCTATGACCTATATCCATTTCTCATCCAAAATCCAGAAGGCTAATCAGTTAGGCATCTAAAACCTTGTTGTTTTTCTGATCGTTTACTATGATCAAAACATTTTCATCACCTTTCATTCACTCAGTCATCCATTCATCACCTGCATCATATAGGCACATTTCCAAAGAACTCTAGATTACACATCCCCCATCATTTTCTCAATCTAAATCCTCTGAACTTAGCTTGAAGTTACTATCCAAATTGACCTAGGTGTCTGAATCGATGATCATTTGTTCTAGTCGATCATCATCATTCAGCCCAATCAATCCACTTCCATCTCAAGTTGGATTTGGTGCCACAATCATCTATCTATCCTTAATCTGATCAATCAACACCTTATGTCACCTAGGGTCATTTGTAAACTTGGTTTAGAATACCTTCTATTATCTTATCTCATCCATCATCCAATCTTACCAATCGTTTCATCAACCAATCTAATCTAACCTCATCCTTATCAAATCATCCAATCAACTGATCAAGTATCCAATCCATTCAATCCTTTAATCGCCATTTAGGTCATCTCTACATTACATCTTAGAGTTTAACTACATCTTAGTTCACTTGGTAGTTTTGAACTTTCATGCCCATTTAGACTCGATCACAAGCAAAGAAACAAATGGCTAAACAACACGCCCAAGGTTCCCAACTAAATATCCCTCAAGATCCCAACAACACTGCAAATATCCCATAAGATCCCAACAATGGTACAAATATCCCTCAAGATCTCAATAATGGTGCATCATCATAGTCCAACACTGATGTCCAAAACACCTCACCCCCCGGAGATGAAAACATGGTCAATCAGCCCAAAGCCATGGTTGATGAATATCTTAGTAATATTTCTAATGTTTAGATGATAGATCACCTCCTCAATGAGCATGGGGATAAGATTCTCAGTACTTTGAACATGAAAGGAGTCAAACCACCACCCAATTTCAATATGTCATAGTATGTACCAGTACCCCATCTCTTCTTCCCTCTCAAGATCTGTAGACCTCATAAAAAATTCCAGGAAACTCCTATGTTCCCAAAGGTGCACCTATAGAGAATTGCTATCATCCTAAATTTGGAAATGTTGTGATACACCAAGTCGCCACTTATCCTCCCCTCCCATCCACTACCTCTACGACACCACTTGATCCTAATGATCCCTATGCCTATGGCATGCCACAAATTTTTTTGTCTACTCCACCACTTCCAACACAGCATCCTAGTCAACCATTCATCAACACTAGGGGCATGCCAATCCTTGCATTGATGCCACCCCCAGGACCTACACCTACTAGAAATCTACTACTACCACCTCAAGGTAACATCCTGACATTTCAACAGCCCCTTGTTAATCCTCATTAATCAACTATGATGCAGGCACCACACCACTATCCCTTTGCAAGCACCGCCACAACATGTCATTGTTGCTACTATTTCATCTCAACCACCTCATCAACAACCCCCACAATAGAATGTCACTATCTTGCAACTGAATGTCACCCTTCCATAACAAAACATTTTGATTCCTCAACAACACACTACTGTTCGTACACATTAAGTGATGCAAACTACATCACAGCCACCACAACCATCCCATGGAGCTTCTATGGTGGTCCCACAACATCACATCCCATCTTGCCCACTTTATTAGCAACTGCCATAGAAGCAACAACCACCCCAACATACACACATTCCCACATAGATGTAGCACAATCCCCTCACACAATATCTCTACCATCCATCTAGCACATATACCGCTTATGCTAGTATATCTAATCTTAATCCAAATATCCATGTGGCCTCTTATAATCTACCACAAACTCAACTACCACTTTACACTAATCCTCTACAATCACACATGAATCCATACCAACAGTCATCTAATCCACAACCATACATCATACAACAACCAGGTAATGTTGCATACAATTACCAACCCAATCCATACTACACTCAACAATGGCCCTCATACCAACAAGGTGCTTCATCCACATCCTACACACAATTGAAGCCACCCTATCAATACGGTGCTCAATCTACCTCCTACTATTAGCAACTGTCACCTTACTAGCAAGGGGCTACCATGTCATCATATTATCAAATTGCTACACAATACCAACAAGGTACTCCACCCACTTCACACTATCAACAATAACAAACACCATACCAATAGGGAGCTTCCACCTCTTACCATCAAAATATGTCCTCATATCCACCTTATGTCAATCCACAATCTGCTAATGCCAATTAGTACCAACCAACACCTCCATATACACCTCAGCTTGCTTATGATCCAACTACTTCTGCACTGGATCCTCATCATATCAATAGTATCCTTCATACAATCAGCCTAATCCATCCAATCTGACTCCCGCAGTGCCCATCAATAAAGATCTAGAAGAAGTCAAAGTTGTGTTAAAGGACTTACAAGTGGGGACTGGAAAATAATCATTTAAGTTGGAAGACATTTTTCCTTATCCATTTATCCTTCAATCTCGTTGGTTCCTTTCCCAAAGCAATTTGAAATTCCAAAATTCAATAAGTATAAGGAAACCAAAGACCCCAAGGCTCACCTTCAAGATTTTTATTCCCACTATCAAGAAGTCATGCATAATGAAAACTACCTCATGTGATTGTTTCCTAGGAGTTTGTAGGGAATAACTCTTGACTAGTTCATGGGTTTTGAGAAGGGATCTATCAAGTCCTTTGCACAACTTTCAGAAGCATTTGTCTCCCACTTTTCCTTTAATTTGGAGGACATTGATACACTAGATCTCCTAAAGGAAAAATAATGTGAGGGAGAAACCTTTGTGAGCTATCTTCAAAGATGGCGAGCCCTAGCTAGTTGGATGAAATCCCCGCTAAGGGAAAAGGATATGGTCACCATGATCATTGAAAACTCTCATCTGGATATGGCTCACAACTTTAGACTCCACTATGTCACAACCTTTGCAGCAATAGTGGAGAAAGGTCCTATTCTTGAGAGGGCCCTTATCGCTAAAGGACTAGTCAAAATCTTTAACTTTGATAAGGAGAAGTCGTCTAGGGATAAGTCTCGTTATTGGAACAAAAACAAAAATGTTGTCAATGATGGTGCCACTGACACTAAACATGTACAAGTAGCCAATACTTCCTAGAAGCCACAATATCCCCCTCCTTAGCAGTCCAATCCTCACGCCATATCTATTCCTCAAGGGGCACCTTGTCCTAACCAAAAATCCAATTAGAATAAACAAGGGAATGGAAAATGTCAATTCACTCAACTAGGGGAACCCATAAGTGTTGTGTTTAATAGAATCCTTCAAGCTAATTACCCGATCACATATCCTATGACCAAGCTTATTGACTAATCCAAGCCTAAATCAACATGGTACAATAAAAATGAGTATTGTGAATTTCATAAGATTAAAAGGTATACATTGAACAAGTGTCAAGGCCTGAAAACATACATCCAAGATCTCATAGATCAAGGTGACATACATGTGGATGTCAACACAACACCTTCATTCAATGCTCAATTGAAAATATACTATAACGTATTTCCAAATCATAACCAAGGTCCTAGCACGTCAAAAACTACCCCAGGACCTAGTAACATCAATAATCAGGATAACACCACCAATAACATTAGTTATGAGAATGTGTCATTCAATTATCAGGGTATCATCATGCATATTGAACAAGTAGAGCCACTATATCTATGATATGATACGCATAAAGGGAAAGGATCCACAATGTGTTGTTACCAAATGTTGAACCTGCATCATAGTCCATGGAGCCTCCACATCAACCCAGCTACAACTTGCGAATTCTCAATAGAACATTCTTGACCATTTAGGAAAGACCTTGGCACAAATATCCATTTTGGACTTGCTCAAGTCTTCTCTTGCACACCAAGAAATCTTGAATAAAGCCTTACATGACACCCAAGTCCCTAATGACATAGACCCTACACAATTTCAAGCATTGGTAGGGCATCTTTCTACCACCTATCAACTAGGTTTTAGCTAAAATGACATGCCCTATATTGACTCTAATCATAATCGTCCCCTCCATCTAGAGGTCCTAGTAAATCGACATAAAATAAAGAGGGTCTTGGTAGATAATGGTTCTGCCCTGAACTTTTGTACATTGAAATTCATAAAATAGGTAGGATACACCCATGCTGATTTAAATAATCAAGTCATCACAATCAAGGTGTATGATAATGTAGAGCATGATCCTGAAGGAACAATATGTTTTCCAATCTAGGTTGTGCCAGTTGTATAGTATACTACGTGTCACATCCTTGATCTGGAACTCCCCTATAACCTCCTCCCCAGTCATCCATGGATTCATTCCATGCAAACCATTCCATCCACATACCATCAATGTCTGAAATTCCCATTGAATGTGGTAGAAGTTACCATACACAGAGATCCCCAACCATTTGAATATTGCCATGCATTAGAAGCTTATTTTCCTCATTCCCACTATTGTCTTGGAGTGGAAATGGGACCACCGCAAATTTCATCATCCCAATCATCTACCACCGCATTAGCCACCACTTCACCCAATCCATAATCCCCATCTCATTCCACACTAAATTCCAGATCATTGACAAGGGATGTGGTGAATATGAGATGCACACAACCTTGAACGTGGTAACTATGCCACCCTCACCACACACATATGGCCAACCTTCACAGTCTACACCAAAACCAGAAGACAAGATCATCACCTTTAATGTTCCAAATGTGGGATCCAACACCATTCACTTTCCTGGGTTAAGACAAAATGTGCCACAAGATGACATAAGCCAATGGGTCTACTGTGAGGAACTAGACCCCTCCCCTCCTTTGAAAGAATATTTCTAGGAGAACTATCCTTGGCCATCTAAGTTCGTGGAAAACTTCAATTATTAGGGGGAGGCCTTGGTACTGAATAGAATGGAATGAAACATGATATTGATGCTACAATAAGTCCAAGAAACTTAGGCTTGTGTCATGACACAAAACAAAAGGGACCTATAGCATCATCTAGTGCATCTAATAATGTCAGTAAGAGCAACAGTCTCCTTGAAGATATACCAGAGGAGGAATCCATCATACATGCATACGATGATGTAGATCACATCGACCTCTCTTCCATGTTTGACTGCTTACACATATACACCATTAGCCTATCCCTCAAACACCCTGAACTTATATAATGCAACCTATGTGGTAGCACCCCAATCGACACTTTTCCTACAATGGATTAGTATGTACATCTTATGGGATTCAGGGAGGATGAACCCCCTAACCACAAAAGTAAAAAGAAACCAAATCAAAAAACTTCACTGAGAAAAAACCTCCTTGAGGTGCTTCTTGACCTAGGAAAAGTAAAAACAAAGGCTGTATCTAATAGTGAAAACCTCAATGAGGTGCTGGAAGATGGGGATGTTCATCTTCCCCTTGTAGGAACTTAGCTCTCTGAACAATCATCCATCCTAATAAAAGAAACACAAGAAATAAATTTGGGAACTGAAGAGAATCCCAAAATTACATATGTAGCCACAACACTGTCAGAAGAAGAACATTCTACCATCACCAAGCTTCTCAAAGAAGGCATCGTCAACTTTGCATGGAAATATTTAGACATGCTAGGCCTTGAACCTACTTTACTGGTACATCACCTTGACATATGTCCTAATTCCAAACCTATTGAGCAAAAGCTCTAAAAGATGCACCCCCAAGTGGCTCCACTAGTCAAGAAGGAATTAGAGAAGCTATTAGATTTTGGATTCATAAGGCCCATTGACTATTTAGAATTGATCTCCAACATACTACCCGTGGCCAAACCAAATGGTTCTATCAGAGTGTGTACAGACTTTTGTGATCTTAACAAGGCTTGTCTTAAAGATGATTTTCCTTTTCCAAACATAGACATGTTGGTTGATCTCACTATAGGACATGAGATGCTTTCCCTCATGGATGACTTCTCTAGATACAATCAGATCATAATTGCACCGAAAGACCAACATAAAATATCTTTCACCACACCATGGGGCACCTTCTGTTATAATGTTATGCCCTTTGGACTTTAAAATGTGGGGGCAACCTACCAACGAGCTATGACCGTTATCTTCCATGATCTCATTCATATAATAATGGAATATTATGTTGATGATATATTAGGGAAATCAAGAACAAGGGAAGAACATCTTGTGATCCTCAAGAAGATCTTTGAACATTTAGAGCAATATAAGTAAGGCTAAATCTAAAGAAATGTGTCTTTGGGGTCACGTCAAGAAAACTACTGGGTTTCATTATTTCTCAAAGAGGTATAGAAGTTGATCCAGCGAAATTCAAGGCAATCATGGATATGCCCCCACCATGCAACCTCAAATAATTAAGAATCCTTCAAGGTAAACTAAAATCCACTTAGCAGTTCATAGTTCAATTAGCCGACAAGTGTCAGTCATTCACTGATCTCCTAAAGAAAGACAACACTTTTAAGTGGACTCAGCAATGTCAACTTAGCTTTGACAAGATCAAGAACTATTTGGCTCACCCACCAATCCTTATTCCACCAATTCCTGGTAAGCCACTCCTATTGTACATTTCTGCTACTTCAGTGGAACTAGGGGCATCGCTAGCACAACACGATGAGTCATGAAAGGAAAGAGAAATATATTACATCAGCCAAACCCTGGTGGATTATGAGCTCAACTGTTCCCCAATGGAAAAGGCTTGTTTAGACATGGTTTTCAATTTGCAAAAACTCTGACATTACATGCTCAGTCATCCAGTAAAGCTCATCTCCAAGGTCAATCAACTTAAATACCTGTTATCCAGGACAATTTTGGCTGGTCGCATGGCTAAGTTGGTCATGCTTTTGAGTGAATTTTATATTGAATATGTGGATCAAAAAGTTATTAAAGCACAAGTGATAGCTAATCAACTAGCAAATGCACCTCTTGTAGATGCCTATCCTCTAACCATAGAATTTTTAGATGAATAAGTCTTCACAGTAATAGAAGCGGCCATATGTACATTGTACTTTGATGGGTCATACACACACAATGGATCAGGGGTAGGAATTTTTCTCATCACTCAAGGGGATTATATACCGAAGCCATTTAGATTGGATTTTTTTTGCACAAATAACATAGCTTAATATGAAGCTCTTCTTATTGGCCTTAGAATTGCAATCCAATGGCATATCACCCACTTAAGAGTCTTTGGTGATTCTCAATTAATCATCAAACAGGTCAACAATGAGTTTCTCACAAAAGATAATAAGCTACTGCCCTATAAATGCATAGTAGATGACTTCAAGAAGTATTTTAGTTTCATCTAGTTTGATCAAATTCCAAGAGTCTAGAACAAAGCAGTGGATGCTATGGCTACTATTAGTTCCTTAATTGACATGCCCAAAGACAAAATAGAGTGTGAGATCCTCATTGAATAGCTCTTAATCTTGACATATGATATCCCAAAAAGTGAGATGGTGTGTGACATTGTAGGTCCCACGTCCCCTTGGTACCATGACATCTACACCTATCTTCATGACAATATTCTACCTCCTGATCTCACACACAACTAGAGAAAATATTTCATCCAATGAACATCCCATTACATAATCATAGGTGTAACACTTTATTAACGTGGGTACATGATTGATCCCTCCTCCGGTGTCTAAATGAGACTAAATCCCATACTGTGTTAATAGAGGTACATAGTGGTGTATGTGGGGCCCACTCAAATGGCATGGCCCTCACTAAGAGAATCCTTCAAGCAGGCTACTATTGGCCTACATTAGAACATGATTCTTGTGAGTTTATCAAGAAGTGCCTACCTTGTCAACAACATGCATATTTGATACATGCTCCAACACAGGATTTGCAGCCCCTTGTACCATTGCGACCCTTCTCTTAGTGGGGTTTCAACCTAATTGACAAGATATATCCCCCATCCTCCAATGCCCATACCTTTATCATCATTACAACTGAGTACTTTACTAAGTGGGTGGAAGCAATTCCACTCTCACAAACCACAAGTACTCAGATTTCCAAATTCATCCTCTTCCATATTCTCTATAGATATGGAATACCCTCCACCATCATTTCTGATAATGGAAAACCTTTCAAAAACCAAGCTATGAAACACCTTTGTGACACCTTCCATATCCAACATTGTTGGTCTAAGCCTTATTACCCCCAGGATAATGGTTAGGCAGAGGCCACCAACAGAACCCTCATCAAAATCCTTAAAAAGGTGGTCAACAGTACTGGTCAAGATTGGCACCTTCACATCAATCCTACCATTTGGGCCTACTACACATCCATCCACACTCCTACTAGAGCCACTCCATACTCCCTCGTATATGGTGTCGATTCCATCTTGTTGATTGAGGTAGACATCCCATCACTGAGAATCTCTCTAAAGAATCTTATCAGTGATGAAGACACTCGAGTTGCAAGACTTAGTCAACTAGAACTCCTCGATGAAAGACAAATCAAAGCATATGACCATCTTTAAGGGTATTAGAATCATCTGAAAAGAAGCTACAACAAGAAGGTCTATCCTCGCTAGTTCAATGTCAATGATTTAGTCCTTAAGGAAAATCATTGCACTCAACAGGACTAAGAAAAGAAAGGAAAATTTAAAGCAAATTGGATTGGTCCTTATGTCATCACAACCAAGTATGGATCAGCGGCATATAGACTTGTTATGCTTGAAGGAGAGGCCCTAGAGGAGCCCATTAATATCATGCACCTAAAAAGGTTCTACACTTAAACTAGCTGGGGTATCCTATCCTGAAAAAATACAAAAAATACAAAAAAAAGTAAAAAATTATAAAAATAAAAAATAAAAAAATAAAAAAAATTAGAAAAATCCAAAATAGTAAAGAGAAATAAGTCGTCCTATGGTGAAAACCACCCTTGGCAGCACCTTGGATAATTACGTTTGGTGAAAACTTGGTCACAGGCACCATTCGTAGAAGGCTTAATCATTATCTACCTTGCATCCTAGTTACTTTATGCTTGCACACATCTTGATCTCTTACCCCCATTGATCCTATCCTTTCATCCACACCCTTCACTTGGTCACTTGGTATATTTTTGTTGAGCATTGGAAGATCTTTATCTGCTATCCATCATTCTAAGCTTTTATCCTAATCTGAGCTTGTGTCGTCAGTCTAGTTGTCTTGTCAGTTCTTCACTCCCATCCATCTTCCTCCATCGTGTTGGTCCCCATTTGGATCCCATCATGTCATGTTGGTCCTTTTCATCTTTGTTGATCTACATTTCCCGTGCGCTTGCACATAGGCAAGGTAGATCTTTTGATCAACCCTTGAGGCTTTTTTCTTTCTTTCTTTCTTGGTCACAGTCCTCCATCGCTTCTCTCCATTAGTCCTCTTTCCACTTTTATCCATGGTTTTTTCTCGAACTATGACAGCTCTGTGCTTTCACATAGGAAAGGCTAATCTTTGATCAGCCCTTGAGCCCCTAGGTTGTTACGGGGTATGTGTAGGATCATCATGGAAAAAATAGGTCCTTAAGTGGTGAAAAATTAAAAAAAATTAGAGTTAGGAAACTTGACATAAATTTTTTAATAAGTTATCTATATTATTTCAAAAATATGTAAGAATAGAATCTTTAGCAAATTGAATGTAGTTTCTAAACTACTAGGTTTTAAAAATCTATTTGGTTAAAATTTGAATTCATGCAAGAGTACTTAAATTTTAGGGAAAAACTAAGAAGTAGGTGTTTGTCTAACCACCTAACCACAATAAAGTGACAATATTTTTATAAGTTTTATACATAAGTAGAGGACTCATGTCCGATGTGATGCATATTTTTTTGTAATTTTTTCCAAGTAAATAATTAATTATGATTTTTTATTACAACTTTTAAAAAATATAAAACTTGTATGTCTGACCACCTTAACTTGGTCAAAACTTCATGAAATTCATTCCTTTCTTTTAATCTTGTAGTATGCAAAGTATAGAATGTGACACATGTTTCATATTCAAAAAATGTGATACCGTTTGAAAGCTATAGATGTTTTTCAATCAACCTATCAATTAGGACTTTAGTCATAATTCAAATAGAAAATGAATAATAATTATTTACTAAATTCAAAGTAAAGCATAATTTATATTGGTGGAAAGTTGAGAATATCCTTTAAAAACCCTTTTCATTTCATCAATTTTGGGTAAAAGAAAAGTCATCAGCTACATACCCTACACATACCCATCATATCGCCACTTTTTGGCCCATCATGATCCTGCACATATGCTAGGGTGTGTCAGTCTTATGTCTTGTGTCTTGTGTATTTTGTCATGTCATTAGGTATGTCCTTATCTAAGATTTTATCCTTATCTAAGCTTTTATCTAAGCTTTTACCCTAATCTGAGCTTATGTCGTCGGTCTAGTCAGTCTTACGTCTTGTGTCTCGTGTCTTTTGTCATGTCATCAGGTATGTCCTTATCTAGCTGGTTCTTCACAAATGAGATCCACTTGTATCATGAGATTCAATTAGTTTTGGAATCTCCTACATCATAATCAATCTTTTAGTTTAGTATCCATCTTCGGTCTCAATAGGATGCATCCTTCCTAACAGAACTCATCAACCCCATCCATCCTCTTCCTATGGAAAAGGACATTTTGAAATTGATTGTGATCTTTTGATACTTTTGGTTTTTATTTATCATTTAAGCTCCCTATCACAACTTGTTAGGATCACTATAATCTATCATAGTCATCTCCATGCCATAATAAAATCGCATCCATTTATATACATCATAAGCATCCATCACATAATAACACATGGTGTCGAAATGGTCATCACATATCATATAAAGTCTCAAAATACAATGTCCATAATGATGTCCATCATATCATAAAAATACATATACATCCATCATATACATCATAATCATCAAATAAAGTACAAGTACAAGGCTCTGCATCACAAGTAATCTTTGTTTCTCTGTACTGCCCATCCACCCTGCACCTGTCAAAAATTAGTATCTTGTCATCTACCCTCTGACCTCTCTACTAAGACTTTCCCACATCTGACCTATGTGTTGAGTCAGGCATGGGTTGTTTGTGTGGAGGAGTCACCTCATAGTCATTTTACCCTCAGGTGCATGTCCCTAATGACTGGGATGGTGTAGGCATCTGAGGCACCTATTAGACATAATGAGATGTACAATGTGTCAAATCTGGAACTTCCTACTGATAAGGGAACATCCAGTAGGTCACCTCCCTCATGTACTCATCTCTCTCAGTAGCTTGATACTTGGCTACATTTTGCTCATTTCTATATATGTCTCAATCCCCACAAATGAATCTCCTCTCGTACACCCACACCTGATAAGCCAACCATAACTGCTCGATCTCTGCATGCATCCACTCTCTCACTATATCTCTCTCCTCCTCTACGACATCCCTCTCTCTCTGTAGTGTCTATACCTTTGCCCCCGTCTCGACACTACCACCCTGAAGTGCCTGAACCTAAATGAGCAACAAAATTAAAACATATCAAGAATAGGTTAAAGGACTAGAACAAGCACTACTTTAAAAATATCTTTGAAGAAATGAACATAATAGAAAGGGAGTTGCAAAACATAAATGAGGGAGTTATTCAAAGGGGAATGGAGAACGGGAGGTTCTTAAAGGAGGAGGAGCTGCTGAGAGACTACAATGAGATTGTCTCGAAAGAAGAAATATTTTGGCAACATAAGTCAAGGGAGGTGTGGTTAAAAGATGGAAAAAAAATTCTAAGTTCTTTCATAACTCCACAAAAGAAAGGTGCAAGATAAAAAAAAATTCCAAATCATTTTTGTAGAGGGGTTTCTTTTGGACAATACAGATCAAATAGTTCAGGAGGTAGTTTCTTTTTTTCAAAACCTACTAAATGATTGGGAAGGTTTGAGGCTTAATGCACAACAAAGCCTCATGGAATGTATTCTAAGGCTGGTGAAAGATGAAAAAAATACATAGCTAAAAAATTTTTTTTTGGAAGAAGAGATTCAGACTGCCCTCTTCCAATTCCACCTAGATAAATCCCCTATGCTTGAAGGCTTCCCTGCATCTTTTTTCTAGCATTATTGGAGCATAGTTGAACTAGATTTGGTCTCTACCATAGAAGATTCTAGGGCCTTAGGTAAAATATTGAAGGAACTCAATAAAACTTTCATATCTCTAATCTCAAAGAAGGAGAAGCCATGTAGAATGGAATATTTTCAGCCCATCTTGCTATGTAATACAATGTATAAAATCCTAGTGAAAGTAGTGGAAAACTAGCTAATAGATATTTTACCTGGATTAATCTCTGAAGAACAAATGAGCTTTGTTTTGAGATGTTCAATTTACAACAGAGTGATAATTTCCCAAGAGGCTATTCATTCAATATCCAAAACTAGGAAACAATCAATGATTTTGAAGTTGGACATAAAAAAGGCTTATGATAAGGTGAACTGTCATTTCCTTTTCAAAGTGCTAGAAGGATTTGGCTTTCATTCTGCTTGGGTGGGTTGGATTTCAAGCCTGAGGTACTCAGTGTCAATTATTCATTCGCCTCATGGCTTCTTTAAAGTATCTTGTGGGCTCAGATAGGGAGACCCTCTTTCCCCATTCTTGTTCATAATAATGGTAGAGGCCCTTGGAAGATCCTTTTCTAGAGTAGTCAACATGGGAGACCTAAAAGGAATTCAAATTACTAATAATCTGCCCCTTGTGACTCATCAACAATTTGCAAATGACAAAATGTTGCTTGGCCACGCTGGGGTAAAAGAGGCGTAAACCTTCAAAATGATATTGTTAGAGTACTCTTGGGCTTCCGAGTAGGAGGTAAGTCAAGATAAATCAAAATTATTTTTCTTTTTCACTAACTCAACTATATAAACTCATATCCTATGTGTTTTCAAGTTTCATAAAGGAAAGCTTCCTTGAAAATATATGGGCCTTTTGTTCGCATTGAGCGTCCAGTTAGGCAAACTGTGGGACCTGTTAATTGCAAAGGTGGAAAGTCGTCTGTCCTCTTCGAAGGGTAGATGGTTGTCATGGATAGGGAGTCTTACATTGATAAAGATAGTGGTGGCAGCTCTTCCAATTCACATGCTCTGTTGCATTCCTTTGATGGGGGACACATGTAACAAAATTAATCAAAAGATGAAATTTTCTTGGCAAGGGGACTTAGATCAAAAGAAGTTTCCCCTGATCAAGTGGGAAAATATTTGTAGAGTGCAGGAGGAGGCTGGCATAGGTATAAAGAATTTATCTTTGCAAAATAAAGCCCTGGGGGCCAAATTGGCTTAGAAAATGTATGCAATGACAAGATTTAAAGTGGGTAAAAATTTAGAAGTCAAAGTATTTGAAGGAAGGAGATGAAAGCTTCTTCACAACCAGACATCTTCCTAAAGGCTCAAAAATTTGGAACTTCATTTGTGGCAGGTTTGGTAAGCTGGTAGAGAAAGTCAATCTAAGAAATGTAAGGGAGGTTTCCAAATAGACTTGGGGAAGCTGAGTGAAAGATTACTTCACTACAGAGCATGTGGATGGGATATGGAGTTGGAGCTAGAAGGATCCCAAGCAACTAAATATCAGCCCCATAGAAATAGAAGCTTTTGAAGCCATTCTCAAGGAGCATTCTCTATGTTTACAAGAAGGGAAGGATGAACTAAGGTGGTGTGGTTCAACTTCAGGAAAGTATAGTGCTATGGAAGGATATAAAATGTTGATGAATTGTTTGGGAAATACTTAGTTAATTCCAGAAAAACCATGCTAGAATAGTTGTTTCCTACCAAAGGCCAAAATATTTTCATGGGCAACCATTCAAGGTAGAGTGTCAACTGCTGATAGATTGGTAAAATTTGGCATTTGTGGCCCCTCAAGGTGTGTTCTCTACAAGGTTGCGGAAGAAACTAGTGATCACCTCTTCCTCAATTTTCCATTCACTTTTAAGTGTTGGAACTAGTTGTGTGTTAAATTTAATTTGGTTATAGTGATGCTCAACAATATCATGGGTTGGGTAAGAAGTTGGCCAAAATTTGGTGGCAACTCAGTCTTTACCTCTCTGTGGTGGCTTTTTCCATCAATTCTTTTATAGGAGGTTTGGAAAGAGAGAAATATCCAAATTTTTAAGGATGAGGAAATGTTCTTCTCATCTTTTCTCAACAAATTGGACGCATGCATTGTGGAGTTAGCTAACTCAAGGGTAACTAGGGTTGTGATTTCAAATTCCTCTTTCTCTAGTTGGGACAAGCACAAATGTTGAAGACATGGAATGGACTGAAGGTTCCCACTATCATAGGCTTTAGAGATCCTGTGAGCTATACAAGATGCGAAGCAACCAATTGGCACCCTCCTCCTCAAGGATGGTACAAGGTCAACTTTGACAGCGCATCTAGAGGCAATCTTGGGCAATCAGGTGTTGGATGCATAATCAAAGATGTGAAAGGGGTGGTGGTGGGGAAGTTCACCCAGTTGCTAAGTTAGGGAACTAATAATGTTGCAAAACTTCAAGTGATGAATTTAGGAGTCAAATTTTGTAGAGAATTGGGTCAGAGGAATGTAGCAATTGAAGGCGATTCTTCAGTAATAATAAACATCTTGATATTGAGTCATCTACAGAATTGGAGACTGGACACAATCTTGGAGGTAACACTCTCCATATTGAATAAGTTTTAAAAATTTGAGGTAATAATATCTTTTGAAGGCAATTTAGAGGCGGACTCTTTGGAAAACTTGGGAGTAGATGGCATCCTAATAAAAGAAACCCCCTACAATTTCTCTGGGGAAGTGGCATAGTGGGGGGTGATCTCACAATAATGGGCTCCAATTTTTGGCTAAACTTGACATTTAAAATAGGATTTTTCACTAGATATCACTTTCTTTCACCTATAGCAGCTAAACCATTAAGAATTTTGTTGATGGTGTTTTTATGCACTTCTCAACACAGGCAGTGCATAGGTGCATTACCTCTCTTGAAAGACAATCTCACACAATCGAATTGGAGAACACTATCCCAAGGTCTCTTGGATGCCAGGTCATGACAATGCTTAGATACCTTAGTAGTTTGATGTAATTTGTTGGAATCACAAGGCGGTCTTACAAAAAATACAAAGTGTGGACACAAAGCATGAAGTTGGATCTTGGAATGGAGTTCTTAGGATAAAAGCTATTATGAGTTGGCTGTAGGTTCACACAACAATCTTGAACTCCATTTAGTTGTTGGATTTGGCTTTACAATGTGCAATGAACCTTAGCATAGGTTAGTTACTAAAAAAAAGGAGAAGGTCGAAGGAGGGGAAAAGTTCCTAAGTATGAAGCTTACTATGAATGGTGACAATGGAGTTCTTGTAATGGAAAATTCCTTAGAACAATATCCCACTTAACTAGGGATTTCACAGTATCATGGAAATTGTGCTATCTTCTAAGGGCTACAGATATTTCATCCTTCATCCACCACATACATGTATGAATCAAAGATGAATGTTTAGAAAAACTTAAAATCAAGTCCAGGCTAACTTTGCATAGCTATCTACCTTTAGCAAATAGTAAAAAGTATGGACTAAGGGATCATCAACAAGGCAAGAATTTTCACAATCACCAAACAGCATTCCTAAGATTTATCCAAATAAAGTAAATAGCTAACTAAACAGCAATAAGATCTAAACTAAACATATGAAATTGGAGAATGAATCAAATAACATGAGAGAAACCAAGAAAATACACCAAGTCAATGTCTTTTCTTATAAATTTTAGTAGCATGTCTTTACAACAACTCAACTCTCCCTTTTGCAAATGAGGGGAGTGCTCTATTTATAGTTTTCAAAAAGTTAAATGAATGGCTAGGATTTATTCTCATTATGTGGCCAAGATTCATTAGAAAATAGGGTTTCACCTACCCCAAATAGATCTCAATTTAAAAATTACATTTCTGTCTCTTCCCTATTTTGTCCTCTTGTGGATGACACTATAGCTCTTTTTTCCTGTAGCGGATTGTTGTTTTCTTTACTGTAGCTACTCTTCAGGAGGATCTTCTTCTTTGGCTGGGCTATCCTCTTGCTCCTCAGAAGCTGCATGTTCTATGTACTTGAGGACGATGGCCTGGAGCTTGTCGATTTCAAGGATTTCACATCATAATGCCTGGTAGCTCCACTCCTTAGCGTTTTCTTCTAGTCTTTTCCAATCTTCGTCATACTTCGAGCCTTGGTATCTGAATAGCTCTGATTGGTCGAAGGCACGGGCAGCAAAACTTAGGAACTCTGTTGTGATCTCTCTGGCTATCCCGTCCTTCATCTTCTCCTGGAAGTATGGCTTGATCTTCTCTGTATCCATTTGCACAGTGGGCATATCATAGCCCATCATCAACTTGAGATATTCGGCGCATTCCGCCCAGATTTCTTTGATCCACTCAATATCTGGATCCACTCTACTCAAGATTTGCTCCAACCTTTCTTTCTGGTTGTCGAGGTCCCTGCACCACACATCCACCAGCCAATGATCCTCCTTCTTCAGTTCTAGCTTCTCCTCCCACATGTCCTCAAGCATCTGAAGGATGGTTTCAATTCTCAGGAAGGTGGAGTCATAGGTGGCGGGAAATTGGTGCAGAGTCTCTTTGTACTCTCCAGGGACTAGATAAGGTCCAAGAACTTGATGGTTGTTCACACAACCTTGTTGATTCCCAAGTTATCGACATATGTGACTTGTCAGAACCAATCCTCGGTGGTTTTCTCCAATTTCTTCTTTCTCTCCATCTTGTCAATCTGTTCTTTGGAGAGCAACTGCAGTGCTACTATGGAGGCGGTGGGCAGGTCATCTACTGAGGACCATTGTTGTATGTAGTCTGTTAGGGTAGCAACTTGGGCTTTAAGCTCATCCTTGGAGACCTTATCCTACTTTATTAGGTGCACCACTATGGCCACTGACTCCTCCGAGTGTTCAAACTTTTGCTCTCTAGTCGCTGTCCCCAAGTCAATGGTGGAGATATTATAGCTCACCCCTACCTGGCCAACTGTAGGTGTTGCAATTTGTGCTGCTTGAGAACTAGAAGCATCCATTGTTATCTTGGATTAGACCTTGGGCTTCTTCTCCTTCTTTGTCATGATCAGGGATCGAGCCAAGATGGCCTCCAATCTCGCCCTTGGGTCCTTCAGCATAGGAGTCGTCTTCTCAAGTTGCTTCTCTAACCAATTCGGCATAGCAGATTTATCCTTGGATGCATCATGGCTACCCTCACCTTTCTTAGTCAGAGGTAAGACTTCTGCCTCCTTTTCCTTTTGGGGTTCTTCTTTCTCTTTGGTAGCATCCTCCTCCTCTTCGTCGGAGTCGCGAATGAACACGAGGCATTTGATGGGTAGTTTGGTGGACGGCTGTCGGGTGAGACTTTCTTCTTTCGCTGCCTCTTCTTCTTTCTTCTCTTCACTAGCCTCGGCCTTGGGGCTTTTGACAGCAAGGGTCTCATCCTTAGATAAATCTTTTTGTGGGTGCTCCTCCGGTGGCTGCCCTTCTTCACTATGGGGTGACTCTTATGTTTCCTCCCCAATGTTCTTTAGCTGTTGTGCCATCTCCTCCTCAAGGTCCTCACCGAAAGTCTGGATGATTTCCTTGGCACCCGAGCCACCCTCCTCATCTTCACTCTCGGAAGAGCCTGTCTCTTCTTCCTCATAGACCACCTTATCGATGGTTCAGTGCTCGTACTCAGGGTGCTCGTGATACTCATCGGCCTCCTCCTCGATAGAATTCGAGGCTTCCAGCTCTTGCTCCTCCATCTCTTTTGAGATTTGCATTGTAGCTTCCATAGCTGGTGGCCCTGTTGGTGGTTGTGAAGGTTGGGCAGCTGTGATGACTTGGACAAGGGCTGCTTGGAGAGCAGGATTCATTAAGATCTGTGAAAGCTCAGGGGGGAGGTTTTGCATGTGTCTTGTGAGAACCTCAGGCATAGTGGTAGCAGGAATAGACGATGTTATTATTGCCAGAGGGAGGGATGTAATCAGAGACATGGTAGCAGAGGAAGGGGGAGTGGTCACGCCAGAAGAGGAATCAATGACGACCACTGACCTAGCCAGGGACGAAGGTGCAAGATGGACAGAAATGTCCACTGCTGGCGGAGATGCGGCGACCATAGCTAGCGTGGTGGGCGGTACAAAAGGAGGAGCATGAAGAGCCAAGGGAGGCCGGGATTCTTTTGCACTCACCATTTGTTTCAGTCTTTTGGGAGATGAGCCTCCCGTATCTTTTTTTGCTTGTTCCTTGGGATCGGGAGACTGTGCAATCTTCATTCCTTTCCTCTTCTAGAATCTAGTGATGGGAGGAGATTTGGAGGTCCCGCCAGTTGATGTGGTGGAAGCGATGTCCTCTGTGGCACTAGGCTCACTCTTGAGCCCCTCATAGGTCAGGACCACCCCTTGTCGCTTCAGATGCGCCACCTGCCCATCGATCCACTCCCTAGTGCGAGTTATGATTGGCTGGGTGATGGTGTCCAGGTCGTCGACCTCTTGCTTGTCCCAGTCGATCTATGGTATTGGTAGGTCAGCAACCACAGGATACCTTAGGTGCATAATGGTGGACTCATCCTCCTTGACTTGGTCCGGTACCTAGAATGGTTGCACTCTTCTTAGGAATAGTACCGTCATGCGCATGTAGTGCCTCACACATACCTGCTTGTCGTCCTTGCAGTCAGCCCAAAAATATTCAATGTGGTATTGGTGGGCATATGCTGGCCCCAACGCTTTTCTAACATGGCCATGTGGATCCATCCACGGGCAAGCGGTGTACCAGTTGAAATTGTACTCTTTGAGCTCCTTCTCATAGTTACTAGCACATTGAGACGTTTGCAGGCAATACAAGCCCTGGCCGAGGGTCATGGGGTAGGATATCCCCGCTACGTGCTTATTGCTAAAGATCACCTATATGTGTTGGAGCTATCGAGAAAGCTCTAGGAGGATGATCCTATCATTTGGCTACCGTGGCAATCTATTTGGCCATTCCGTGAAACCCTAGGCCCGGTTGTAGGTAAACTTAGGAAACTGGATGAACAAAAAAACATATTCCTTTAAGAGTGCCCTGGCACTATGGGAGACTCTCCTCTCGAAGTCCCCGGTGATCAATCTGATGATATGGCCAATGAAGGCATCATTGATCCGGCAATACTCCTTGAAATTGCGGTATTGGAGTTGAGGGTACTTGTCAAACGGTTTGAGCCATTGCTTATGCCCCTAATCAGGTGCTACAAATAACTTGTTGTATTGTCTTTGACTTGCCAGGGAGTACACCAGGTAGGAGGTCATGTAGAACTTAGAACTTTTCTTGATGTTGACAAATTGCTCATGGAAGCAGTTGCTAATGATGCTTCCCCAGTCAAATGAGACCTTGGTTGTAACATCCTCATTCCCCCGCAGGATCTGTTTAATGTAATATGCCATCCACTCTTGGAAGTAGGCGGCCGTTGGAAGACCCATGACCTCGGTCAACATGGTCACTAGGTCGCGGTAGTCCTCATGGAAATCGCTACAGAAGAGTTCTTGGGGAACCTTCGTAGCGCTGCCCCATTTTTCCTTAAGCTAAAGGAGGTTGATTGACTTTTTGTACCCTGATGGATTAGCATCCCACACTACTTGGCATTGTTCTAATATAGGGACATCCATCTGTTGGAACGTGGGAATGTGGAATGTCTTCGTGATTGCTCTTGGTGACATGTCTACAAGGATGTTTCCATCCTTATCCACAATAGTTCTGGTGTCTGTTTGATAGGCTTCTCAGCAAGCCATCACTAGTTCAGGTGCCATGAGAGAGGGAGGGAAACTGACAGCCTTGGCTATTCCACTCTGTTGTATTAATCGGGCGTTCTTCGTTGTCGGGTTGACTTTGACCTTCTGAGTGAATTCATCTATGTCAACCTGACCAATATTTGTATATGAAATCTCCTTCCAGTCCATTGAGACCTTTGAGTGGAGCGGCTCACCCTGGAACTAGTACTTCATTTAATCCTTGTCTTCCTTTCCCTGAGGGGTCCTTCCTGACTTCTTTCCCTTGTCCTTTTTGGCGGAGGCCCCTGAAGTTCCTACAGTCGATTCCATATATTCTGCAAGCAAGGGAAAAGTCAGCGCAATAAAGCATCAAAAGCGTTCATGTTAGTCCATATCTCAAATATAACACCTAAATTATCAATCAAGTATATCATAAACCTTATCTTTAAACGTTATCGATCTTCGTTTCAGGGCATTTGGACAATCCGGGCCTAGAGGGTCAGACTTCCCTGGCAAGAATGCTGCCTAGAAGGGAAAACGTAGCTGAAAGCTCCCGGAGAGCCTCCTTGGCCAAATTTTCATGTTTCAAGAAGCTCATGATGAAGAGGGCCAAAATTTAGCATGTGGGTCGAGGTCGTATTTTAATTTTTGGATTGTTTGGATGGACTTAAGGGGCATTGGAGGTTTCAAGCTGAGAAGCTACCAAGAGGCAGCCATTGGTGACAACGAAAAGTGGGCAAAAATTCGATGGCGAAAGTCTGAGGCCCCGGGCCCGGAGGGAAAAAAGGCGGCCAACATGTGCATTGTTTAGGCTTGGCGGCATTCGGCCAGGCAGGGCCCAGCGACCTGGGCACCGGTCAATATTTTCCACTAGCAGCGACAGACGAGAGACAAAAATTCGGTGGCAGAAGTCTGGCAACCGACACCCGAAGAGTAGAAGGCACAACAAGAACCTCCGTTCAGAATGGCGAGCGAGGAGCTTCGACGACAAGAGACCACCGGACTTTCGAAGATGGAAGTCTGGGAGCCGAGGCCTGGGAAGCGAATGGTCGAGGCCAAAATTTTGACGGAAGGAAATCTACGAACTCCCTAGGACGGAAGTTCGGGAGGCGGGGCCCGGTGGTCGGGTGGCAGCTGGGGACTTCATAGAACGGTTTTGTTATTTGGACGGTGGAAAATCAGGCACGGAGGCTCGACGTCCGGGGGCTGAAGGGAAAAATGATGCAACAATATGATATCGCCCAAGAGTTAATAATAAGGGTCAGGGCAGAGGCCAGGGCGTGGGAAGCCGGGGCACAAAATCCGTTGCAGACGGCGAAAATAGGGCAGAATTTCGGGGACGAAACCCCAGGGCCCAAAGCCCGACGCGACAAAAGGACACCTGCTCAATTTTTAAGTTTAGACAGTGATGGACATTCTGGGGCCCAAAAGTCAGGAGGTAGGAGTAGGTTCGTAGTTCAAGCATAGTGAAGTTTAAAAGGAAGCTCGGGCAGGGAAATCCGACGGACCGGGCCCGGTGGGGTGGATTACCGTCTCGGTGAGAGTTTGAAGTTTGAACTTTGATGGTGAAGGTAGGTCTCTGACCCGGGACGAGGAATCGCCTTGTCCGAAGAACAGCCACGCTGTGGAAAAGTCCTGAATCGGTGACGAGGGCAATTCTGATAGGTTTGTCAGTTTTTTAACATATGGGTTATGAGCACAATTTGGTGTTCTTCAATTTCATGCCACCCTAACTAATTGTTTATCCATTTAGATCTTTCAAAATCGTGAAAAACACACATGAGATGGCAAACGAGCCACCTACCTCAAACACGCTAAATGGCGAGAAGTGGCATCTACGGGGAGTCGACGAAATGAAGTTGACGGCGATGATCGCGATGCAGTCGAAGGTGGTGCGCTCCAGATGCTAGCTTGTGCAATTCATTCTAATCCAGATTATAAAAATGACTTTGGCAGATTGGGCATTTTATTTCCCAATCACCATTAATACCTGCATTAATTTCCCATACGGCCGCGGGAAAAGGTTGGTGAGTTTGAATTTAGGTCGGCGGTGACGGCAGTGACTTTGGGGCCCGTCGGCCGGGAAGACGTGACGTGAAGTCCGCCGTTTGATTTTTGGCAACTTTGAATGGCGATGGCAAGGAGCAGACCAGGGCCTGGAGGGCAGGAAGCCGACGGGGATCCACCGTCGATGATGGCTGAACCGCCATGGAATTCTGGAAACAGAATTCCAGGGAGTCGATCCCGGAACGGTCGGCGGCGGGCAAGGACAAACAAAACATTGGCAGAAAAAACCCAGGTAGGGCCCAAGGAGCGGGAGGTCGCCAGAGGCTCGCCATTGCGGACAGCGAGACCAGGACAAAAGTCCAGAAAAAGACTTCCGGGGATGGAAGTCTAGAAGCAGACTTCTGGGTCCCATGCCCGAAGGGGCAAGTGCCACTCCACAAATCCGTGCAAGTTTCAGGCAGCGGGCAGTAGGGCGGGCCTCGAGGGGCAGGGAGACGCCCGAAGAACGCTGCAAAGGACGGCATTTCCAGAGAGTAAGCCTGAAAAGGGAACCCCGGATGCCCGGGCCTGGAAGGGCCCAGAACTGTTTCAGGGCCAAAATGCCAGAGGTACTCCCCGAGGCTCCAGAAGGTAGCAAAACCAAAAGCGGAGGCATGATCGATTTATGATGGAACCTTGGAGCAACATTGACCATGCGAAACATCAAAAAAGAGGGGCACGCACAAGGAGGCAACTCCAAAAGACCTGACAAGGCGAAAGAAAAGAGGGTCCCCGTTCTGAACGGGGCGTGTGTGCTATGGGCACAACAAATGGCGACTCTGCTAGAGAACGCCCCCGAGCGTTCTAGGGATAAATACTCATTCATGACCCAGAATCTTTGGTTTCGCAGACCAGGAGTGGCTTCCAGAGATGAATCTGGGAGGATTAGATCCTTAATTGGATCAGCTTGCTGGACATCTCAGAAGTGTGTGTGAAGTGAGTTCATTCATTTCCTAGGGATGGTGACTAGGGTTACCAATTCAATCGAGTGAGCTACATAAATCGCCTAACACCAAAAGTAACCTGGACATTGCCTTGATGCCAGTCAGGCGTTCATAGCCCTGATGGGGTTGTCGCTACAATCTCATGGGTATTGCTCTACTGCCAGCCGAGCGTCCATAGCCCCGGTAGAGTTACCTGAACACCCATATGGTCATTTATTTTATTTTTTCAGAATTCCCTTTTTTTCACTTTTTTGCTTTGATATTTCACTTCTCTTTTACCATGTAGTTTGACCAAGTAAGCATTGAAGCCTACAATGGGTTTGAGACTGCAGTGGTCACTGGAGTAGACTTAATATTTTTCACTCACTTGGGTGCCATAACAACCATAGTACGGTCCTTCAAAAAAATTTATTATGTAATTTGTGCAAGATTCGAGATGTGGGTAAGAAGATCCAGCTAAGGGTCCAATTCTGAGCAGATTTCAAACAAGGAAATAATTTGTGGACAGCTCATAAAGACTGATAGTCTAGAGTGAATGTTTAGCCAAAGAACACAAAGAACGAACAACAAAGTGAACCGCTTGTCAAGCAAGAACAGGCCGCCGCAAAGGAGCGGGAAACATCTTTCAAAATAAAACTGCCGGGAGGGAGAAAACAAAAAGCGGCGTGAACAAAACACAAACAAGCAAGAAAACAATCTACTCTAACCTATGTACAAGTATTTACAACGAAGAGCCCAAAGGAGCTCAAACTTGGAAGTAATGCTTCAAGTGTTGCCCGTTGACTAGCAACAGGACATTCTCACCGGTTAAGGTCTTTAGGTGGAAGGCATTATCTCCCAAAATCTTAGCTATTTGAAAGGGGCCAAGCCAAAGCTTGTCAAATTTGTTGTGTGCCCCTTTCCTCTCATGGGCCTTGTCCCAATATAGGACTAGATCTGCAATTCTAAAGGCCTTGATTTTGGCTCGGCGGTCGAACCATCTCTTCACTACGCCCTGATGTTTAGTGAAATTTTCTATTACGCGGTTTCAGACTTCCTCTAAATGTAAGAGCTCAGCTAGCTGAGCTTCACTACAGTCTCCTCCCTCATAAAAATTATTGATGAACTGAAGAGTAGGAATCTTTAGATGGATGGGGAATATGGGCTCTAGGCCACAGATAAGGTGGAACGGAGAATTTCCAAGAGTAGCCTTGTGGTGAGTGCGATCAGCCCAAAGGGCGAAACAGAGCTGGGTATGCTAGTCCTTGGGATTCCTATGTAGTAGCTTTTTGATCATAGTAATCAGGTTTTTATTTATGGACTCGGCAAGGCCATTGCCCTAAGGGTAGTAATTGGATGAGAATTTAAGGGATATTCCATAGTCAAATGCCCAACTAGCAAATTTTAATGAATCAAATGTAGGTCCATTATCACATACCAGAGCATATGGACAACCAAAGCGATTTAAAATGGAACTTTCTAAGAAATTAGTAACTACTTCAGTTGTGCATTACTTACATATTATTGCTTCTGTCCATCTAGTACAGTAATTAGTAGTGGTAAGAATGTACCTGTGTCTTGCAGATGATGGAGGGCTTACCGGACCGATGAAGTCGAGACCCCATTGCGCAAAAGGCCTTACCTCTAGTACAGGCTGCAGTGAGATAGCAACATTCCTCTACCTGGTGGCAGCGGTCTGGCACATATAACATGAGTGAACATGGCAATGGGCATCCTTGAAGACGGTTGGCCAATAATACCCCACTCTCAGTATTTGATGCGTCGTGGAGGAACCAGAACTGTTACCCATGCCAAATTTATTACAAAATTCCTTCAAGACGTGTTCTGCTTCCTCCTTGCCAAGGCATCTCAGGTAAATGCCTTCATGGTTCTTCTTGTAGAGAATGGAACCCTCTAACATGTAGCCATTACTTTTCAATCTTAGGGCCCGCTTTTGGACTCCTTGCAGGTGCAGTGGGCACTTATGGTTCAGCAAATAGTAGATGACATTTTGGTACCATTCTCTTGGGGAGACATCTTGAAGCTGGTACTACTGCACCGTGAGTTCAGGTCCAGCCTCTGCTTCTATTTTGGCAATTATGCGGGTGAGTGCCTTCCCTCATACTAGTTTCATCAGTTGGATCTCCATATCATACTCTTGGAGCAGGGTGACCCATTTAGCTCTTCGTTTGCCCAATTCATTTTGCATAAGCAACATTTTTATTACTGGGTCAGGGACAATGGCGAACACCTTGTTGCATAGAATGTAGTGTCTAAATTTCTTCACCCCTCTGACAAGAGCATACGCCTACTTTTTAATGTTGTGGTAACGCAATTCAGCATCCTTGAGGGGAGCACTCATGAAGGTGATCGAATGCTCATTTCCTTCATCATCCTTTTTGGTCAACATGCTAGCACAGGAATGCTCTGAAGAAAATGAGTAGATGTAGAATGGTTTCAGATAGTCTGGGCTAACTAACACAGGTGCCTCAGCGATAGCCCGTTTGACTTCTTCGAAGGATTGTTTGGCATCAGGCATCCATTCAACTTTGGCATCTTGTTTGAGTATGGCATTGAGAGGTTTGAAAATCTCCGTGAAACCCGTGATGAATTTCTGGACAAAATTGATCTTTCCAAAGAAACATTTTAATTCCTTCTTGTTGCTCGGGGGTTGAATTTTGAGTAAGGACTCGATGGGCTTAGAATCAATGGAGATTCCTTGTTCTGAAATGATGTGCCCAAGCAATCTTCCTTCAGTCACTCCGAAAATGCACATCTTGGGGTTGAGGGAAACCCTGAACTCTCTGCATCTCTGAAATACTTTGCATAAGTCGAAGACGTGATTGCCCCGCTTTTTAGAAAATACGGTCAAATCATCCATGTAGATGATTATGCACTTTCCAATTAGGTCTTTGAAGGCGATATCCATGGCGCATTGAAAAGTGGCGCCAGCGTTGATGAGCCCGAAAGACATTCTCCTGTATGCGAACGTCCCCCACTTAGTGGTGAATGTCATTTTGTGATGATCCTCATATTATACCATTACCTGGTTATACCTAAAGTATCCGTCGAGGAAAGACATCATCTGGGAGCTGTTGACGATCTGTAGCACCTCATCCAACGAAGGTACTAGATAGTTGTCTTTCTCCGAGGTGCGGTTTAGATTGCATAAATCCACACACAATCTAATCTCTCCATTCTTTTTCCTGACCGGGACCAAATTAGCCACCCACGTGGAGTGCCTGACTGGAAAAATGATTCTTGCCGAGAGAAACTTTTGCACCTCCTTGTAAATGACAGGTTCCAGCAAGGCATTGATAGGGCACTACCGCTGGAAGAACGACCGCACTTCTGTCTTAAAAGGGATAGTGTGTGTAATGACAGAAGTGTCATAAGTTTTCAGATCTTCATAGCTCCATGCCACCACATCATGGTACCTTCGCAATGCATCCATGATTCCTCTTCTTTCCTCCAGCGTGCACACCTTACTGATAAAAACATTTTTGATCTCCTTGGCTATCCCAAGGTCGTGTGCATCACACTGGTTGCTTATGGCCTCCTTTTTCATTTGTTGATCCTGATCCCTGATCTGATCCAAGTCAAATATGCATTCTAGCTAAAACATACCCTTAGGGATCGTATTAGTTTTGAGTTTGATAACCCCCTCTGTGTCCAATTCGGCCTCTTGTGGATCGGCCTCATCAATTATTTGAGCTGCGAAGACATCAGAACTTGTGATGAACTGAAGGATATGCTTGTCATCATTGAAGACTTACAGGTGGGTAACATTATCTAGGACCGATGGTGTAGACGTTAGCTCAACAGTGAATTTCTTGAGCCCAGACAAAGAGAGGGGTTGTAGTGTGCTAGCTGCTTGAGCTAAGACATCGATTGTGCGATTCTGAGCACGAGGGATCAATTGTATGTTGAATACATATAAGCCCTCTGAGAGATCCCAAACCCTATGCCTATAATTTGTGAGCCTTCGATCATGACAAGAATACAACTTCCTGACTTGTTTAACTACGAGTGCAGAATCTCTGAAAACTTGCAACACTTTTACATTTTTCTTCAAGACCATAAGAAGGCCAAGGACTAAAGCCTCATATTTCACTACGTTATTAGTGCAATAAAACTACAATTGGTGGGCAGCTAGAAATATCCTACCCGTTGGGCTGATGAGTTTGAATCCAGCTCCAGCCCCTTACCTGCACTTCAATCCATCAAACCGAAGAGTCCAGCATGCGGAGGATTCTTTATCCTTGGGTCTGATTGAGCTTCTGTTCCCTTTTGGTTGGACGGCTAGCCCTGTGATCTTAGGGGAGTTTTCTGGTTTGATACAATGATCAACAGGCGGTTCAACTGGCGTCTCCTTTGGCGTTTCCATTTGGAGGGCAGCTAATTTTTTAATATGTGCCACTGCTGCTTGACACAAGCAATAGTCAAAATTAGAGTGTGCAGCATTGTGAACCCTGCACCAGTTCGGCAATAAGAAATCCTGAAAATTCATTCCGGCTCCTAGGATGAGCTAATCCCTTGCACATTTCTCCATGAATTCTTGGAAGCCATTAAGTAGTCCCCAATTGTCATCCCTATCCGGCTCATCATCGGCTTCCACCAATATTTCTGTGTCTCAGGGCATTCATGTAAAATTGGTCGCAGGGCTACACAACACCAGTAACACTTCATCTGCATGTTCTTCCTGAAGCCCGATCTTATTTTGGCAGGCAAAAGGGTGATAATTCCCCAAATCGGTCTCAATGAACAACACCTCACTGAGATTGTTTTATTCTGTGATCATGTACTTCATACGGGGTTCACGGTCAATATGGATCTGATTTGGCAGCCCCTTCCATAGCAGCCACATGTGAGAAAGGTCCGTGATGGTGTATCCATTCAACGCCTTGGTGAACTCCCTTCCCAGAATGATTCTATATGCATCGGGAATATCAACCACTTCAATATCAATGACCTATTGTATCCGTGGGTCTATGACAATCTGCATTGGGATACGGTTTATTTCACCCACGATGTTGATCTCTGTTTTGTCCAGCTGGGTCACCTTTCTATTTTTATCCTGTATCTCCAGCTCTTACCTAGGCTCTTCAAAGGTTACCCTCTTAGCTGGGGTTTCTTGTGTTGTATTAGAGGATGGAGTCCTATTCAGAACCCTAAAGAAAGCATGTCTCACAGTAGGAACTTTGAGTAATTCGAAGGCGGATAAGCTAATTTTTACCTTCTTGAACTCTTTTGCCACATATTCACCCATTTGCTCAATTTCGAAGCTAAAAGCTTGGCATATAGCAGAACTAGGGGTTTGTACCTTTGTTTGTCTAGACGGATTTTGAGGTTGGCCTTGAGGCTAATTTTGCAATTAATTTTGAGACTGATTCTTGTTGACGTATTGGGCAGGTATATGAGGAAGCCTAGGGTTGTTACTGGCATTTGGATCAGGTGGAGTGGCAAAATTGTTTATTGGGGTAGAAGTTGTAAAGGGTCCTCCTGCTTGTCTATTCCTAAGGAAGTAGGGACTCGACCGTTGATGGAACATGTAGACCTCATCTACAAATGATTCATCTTCATCTACCAGACCATTATCTACTGAATCAAAGAGGTGAGCCAAAGTTTGTTTATTACTTACCTCTTGTACTTCTTCACCCTCAACAGGAGTAGGCTCGACTTCGGGCTCATTGCGGTCTCCTCACGGAAACGACGCCTGATTGACCACGAGACAGGAGGAATCATATGGCTCGGACGGGATGATGTCCCTACAGTTGACATTGTCGATTGTATTTTGTACCTCCACTTGGAAATTTTCAGCAACCGTTTGGAACATAGGACAATCCAGTTCAGAATGTCTGTTGGTTTTGTAAAGTTGACACCATCTAGACAAAGAAGCTTCCGCAAGATACATGCCGCTGGATGTTTTGTCATTGCTTGCTGGTTGATCGAATGGCGTGGGGACACCACCATTATTGGGCCTAGTATTCTATGTACGATTCTGCCTCTGAGAAGGTCTCTTTTCTATATTCTGATTGGCGTTTAGCCCCCTTTCATAATTCTACCTGGAGGAAGTGCCTACTTCACGATTATCCCTACCCTCCTTATTATCTCGGTTGTCTCGATTGAGATTGGCTTGGAAATTACGCTAAGAGGCCTGCAACTGATTATTCTGATTCTTTAAATGCATCATTTCTGTAGATATTGTTTTGATCATCTCAGTCAGCTCCTCTAGCTTATCTTTCTCAGTTGTGCCTCCAAGCAACCAGGCCATATTTTGGAGAAAAGCGAGCGGGGCCGTCGACTAATTATGATAGGTTGGAGGAAAATCCGATCTCGATAGGTACAACGGTCCCTAGGGCTATTAGGAATATGACTGCTGTTGCGGAGCAATCTAGGAATAGTTGTACTGCTGCTAGTGCTGCAAATAGGAAGATGTGGGAGGCGCATAATTCAATGGCTGCTCCAGATGCGACACCATAGGCAATTGGGGTACCTAGTTCATAAGAGGGGTTTGGTGAGCAAATGCTTGATTAAGCCCCTAAATCTGCATTGGATGGGCCACCGGCCCCAAAGAAGGTAGCGGGCCAGAGATATTTTGCCCCAAGTCTGCACTAGCGACAACGACTTCTGCATAGGCAGCCAATAAGATAGCGGGCGGTGGGCGCATCCTTTTCACAAGGGCCGACGTGAGGTTGTCTAGTGCCACATAGTAGACCGGGAGAGCTACCGCATCATTATGGAGGTATGGATCCTGAAGCCTCATGTGAGCCCGATGGAAGGGGTCATTGAAGGAGCCGATAGGCTCGTTGACCTCCCTCCTGATAGACATGAACTGTTGGTAAAGCTCCGAAGAGTTGATGGGAATCTTGTATTTCTACAGAAAGGCATTCTTCATCAAGTTCCATGAGGTGATGGACCCCCTCGACAGGTTAATGTACCAATAGAAGGCTTCTTCTCCCAATGAATGCAGAAAGAGGTAGCAAGCAATGTCTTCATAGTTGACTTGCATCTTGGTGATCGTTGTTTTGAATATTTTGATATGCTCCTTTGCTATTCTCTGCATATCACATGGGTGAAACTTCGAACAAAAGCCCTCAGGATTCTTGGGCATATCATTGTAGATAGCAAAATGTATCGGTGAAGGGTTATGAGCTAGCAAGCCATGGAGGGTGGCGGAAGTGGTGCTTGCTATTGGAAAACAAGAATTTGAAGCTGTATTTGCAATACAACAGCGAAATGGGGCTGCCCTTGAGCTATGGCTACCTCTACTATACCTTGGGCTGGAAGGGCCGGAAGAGAGGCAATCCCTTGGCTGCTAGAGATAGAAGGTGTAAATGTTGTTTGAGATGGTTGGGTGAAAGGTGAAAGCCAGCCAAAAGAAGGTGAGGGTGAAATGGGGGCGGATAGAATAGAGGAAGAGGAAGAGGCAACGCTACTTCCTTGTGCTCACTTTGCTCTCCTGGGAGACTACAATTCTTCAAATTCTCCCTTGTTTGGTGTTGATCGTAGAATCCATTGAAATCTCTCTGGGGAGAATGATCTGATTCGATCCAGCTTTGCTTTATCCTTTAACTTAACATTTTCACCAAGGCCCTCCTTCTAGCGCCAGTTATGTTGATGGCGTTAGAAGGAGGGCATAAAATGAATCACTTCCAACCTTCAGCTTTGCATTCCCAATGTGTTAGCCCTCTTTCTAGTGCTAATTCTGTTGATGGTATTTTTATGCACTTCTCAATACAGGAAGTGTGTAGGTGCACTATCTCTCTTGAAAGCCAATCACCCACAATCGAATTGCAGAACACTATCCCAAGGTCTCTTGGATGTTAGGTCATGACAGTGCTTAGATACCTTAGTAGTTTGATGTGATTTGCTGGAATCACAAGGCGGTCTTACAAAAAATACAAAGTGTGAACAGAAAGCATGAAGTTGGATCTTGGAATGGAGTTCTTAGGATAAAAGCTATTATGAATTGGCTATAGGTTCAAACAGCAATCTTGAACTCCATTTAGTTGTTGGATTTGGCTTTACAATATGCAATGAACCTTAGCATAGGTCAGTTACTAAAAAAAAAAAAAGGGCGAAGGAGAGGAAAAGTTCCTAAGTATGAAGCTTGCTATGAATGGTGACAATGGAGTTCCTGCAATAGACAATTCCTTAAAACAATATTCCACTTAACCAGAGATTTCACAGTATCATAGAAATTGTGCTATCTTCTAAGGGCTGTAGATATTTTATCCTTCATCCACCACATACATGCATGAATCAAAGATGAATGTTTGGAACAACCTCAAATCAAGTCCAAGCTAACTTTGCACAGCTATCTACCTTCAACAAATAGTAAAAAGTATGGACTAAGGCATCATCAACAAGGTAGGAATTTTCACAATCACCCAACAACATTCTTAAGATTTATCCAAATAAAGTAAACAACTAACTAAACAACAATAAAATTTAAGCTAAATATGTGAAATTGGAGAATGAATCAAATAACATGAGAGAAACCAAGAAAATACACCAAGTCAATATCTTTTCTTATAAATTTTAGCAGCATGTCTTTACAACTCAACTCTCACTTTTGCAAATGAGGGGAGTGCTCTATTTATAGTTTTCAAAAAGTTAAATGAATGGTCAAGATTCATTCTCATTATATGGCTAAGATTTATTACAAAATAGGGTTTCACCTACCCCCAAATAGATCTCAATTTAAAAATTACATTTCTATCTCTTCCCTATTTTGTTCTTTTATGGATAACACTATAGCTCTTTCGTCATGTAGCAGATTCTTATTTTTTTTACTATAGCTATTATTTAGGAGGATCTTTTTCTTTTGCTGGGCTATCCTCTTGCTCCTCGGAAGCTCCATGTTCTATGTACTTGAGGATGATGGCTTGGAGCTTGTTGATTTCAAGGATTTCACATCGTAATGCCTAGTAACTCCACTCCTTAGCGTTCTCTTCCAGCCTTTTCCAATCTTCGTCATACTTTGAGCCTTGGTCTCTGAATAGCTTTGATCAGTCGAAGGCACAGACAACAAAACTCAGGAACTCTGTTGTGATCTCTCTGGCTGTCCTGTCCTTCATCTTGTCCTAGAAGTATGGCTTGATCTTTTCTATATCCATTTGCACGGTGGGCATATCATAGCCCGTCATCAACTCTAAATATTCGGTGCATTCCACCCAGATTTATTTGATCCACTCAATATCTAGATCCACTCTGCTCAAGATTTGCTCCAACCTTTCTTTCTGGTTGTCGAGGTCCCTGTGCCACACATCCACCAGCCAATGATCCTCCTTCTTTAGTTCTAGCTTCTCCTCCCACGTGTCCTCAGGCATCTGAATGATGGCTTCAATTCTCGGGAAGGTGGAGTTGTAGGTGGCGGGGAAATTGGTGTAGAGTCTCTTTGTACTCTCCAAGGACTAGATAAGGTCTAAGAACTTGTTGGCTATCCGCACAGCCCTGCTGATTCCCATGTTTTCGACGTATGTGACTTGTCAGAACCAGTCCTCAGTGGTTTTCTCCAAGTTCTTCCTTCTCTCCATCTTGTCAATCTGTTCTTTGGAGAGCAACTACGGTGTGGCTGTGGAGGCGGTGGGCAGGTTGTCTACTAAGGACCATTGTTGTCTGTAGTCTGTTAAGGCAGCAACCTATGCTTTAATCTCATCCTTGGAGACCTTGTCCTACTTTATCAGGTGCACCACTGTGGCCACCGACTCCTCCAGGTGTTTGACCTTTTTCTCTCTAGTCACTGTCCCCAAGTAAATGGTGGAGATATTATAGGCCACCCCTACCTAGCCAACTATAGGTGTTACAATTTGTGTCGCTCGGGAACCGGAAGCTTCCATTGTTATCCTATATCAAACCTTGGGCTTCTTCTGCTTATTTGTCATGATCAGGGATCGAGCCAAGATGGCCTCCAATCTCGCCCTTGGGTCCTTCATCACAGGAGTCATCTTCTCAAGTTGCTTCTCCAACCAATCGGGCATAGCATATTTATCGTTGGGTGCATCATGACTGCCCTCACCTTTCTCAGTCAGAGGCAAAAATTTTGCTTCTTTTTCTTTTTGGGGTTATCTTTCTCTTTGGTAGCAACCTCCTCCTCTTTGTCGGAGTTGCGAATGAACACAAGGCGTTTGACGGGCAGTTTGGTGGACCGCTGTCAGGTGGGACTTTCTTCTTTCGCTGCCTCTTCTTCTTTCTTCTCTTTAGTAGCCTCAGCCTCCGAGCTTTTGACAACAAAGGTCTCATCCTTAGATAAATCTTTTTACGGCTGCTCCTCCGGTGGCTGCCCTTCTTCACCATGGGGTGACTCTTTTGTTTCCTCCCCAATGTTCTTTAGCTACTGTGCCATTTCCTCCTCAAGGTCTTCATCAAAAGTCTGGATGATTTCTTTGGCACCCGAGCCACCCTCCTCATCTCCGCTCTCGGAAGAGCCAGTCTCTTCTTCCTCATAGACCACCTTGTCAATCGTTTAGTGCTCATACTCGGGGTGCTCGTGATACTCATCGGCCTCCTCCTCGATAGACTTTGAGGGTTCTAGCTCTTACTCCTTCATCTCTTTTGAGATTTGCATTGTAGCTTCCATAACTGGCGGCCCTGTTGGTGGTTGTGAAGGTTGGGTAGTTGCGAGGACCTGGGTAAGGGCTGCTTGGAGAGCAGGATTCATTAAGATCTGTGAGAGCTCAGGGGGAAGGTTTTGCATGTGTCTTGTGAGAACCTCAGGCATAGTGGCAGTAAGAATAGGCGATGTTATTGTTGCTAAAGGGAGGGATGTAATCAGAGACATGGTAGCAGAGGAAGGGGGAGTGGTCACGCCAGAAGAGGAATCAATGACGACCACTGACCTGGCCGGGGGTGAAGGGGCAAGATAGACAAAAATGTCCACTGCTGGCGGAGATGCAGCGACCATAGCTAGCGATGTGGGTGCTACAAAAGGAGGAGTAGGAAGAGCTAAGGGAGGTCGGGATTCTTCCACACTCACCATTTGTTTCAGTCTTTTGGGAGATGAGCCTCCCGTATCTTTCTTTGCTTGTTCCTTGGGATCGAGAGACTGTGCGGTCTTCATTCCTTTCCTCTTCTAGGACCTAGTGATGGGAGGAGATTTGGAGGTCCTGCCAATTGACATGGTGGCAGCGATGTCCTCCGTGGCACAAGGCTCGCTCTTGAGCCTCTCATAAGTCAGGACCACCCCTTCTCACTTCAGATGCGCCACCTTCCCATTGATCCACTCTCTGGTGCGAGTTATGATTAGTTGGGTAATGGTGTCCAGGTCGTCGACCTCTTGCTCATCCCAGTTGATCGACAGTATTGGCAGGTCAGCAACTACTGGATACCTCGGGTGCATAATGGTGGACTCATCCTCCTTGAATTGGTCCAGTACCTAGAATGATTGCACTCTTCTTCGGAATAGTACCGTCATGCGCATGTAGTGCCTCGCGTGCACCTCCTTGTCATCCTTGCAGTTGGCCCATAAATCTTCAATGTGGTATTGGTGGGCATATGCCGGCCCCAGCGCTTTTCTAACATGGCCATGTGGATCCATCTGTGGGCGAGCGGTGTACCAGTTGAAATTGTACTCTTTGAGCTCCTTCTCAGAGTTATTGGCACATTGAGACATTTGCAGGTGATACATGCCCTGACCGAGGGTCATGGGGTAGGAGATCCCCACTACATGCTTATTGTTGAAGATCACCTAGATGTGTTGGAGCTATCGAGAAAGCTCTAGGAGGTTGATCCTATCATTTGGGTACTGTGGCAATCTATTTGGCCGTTCCGTGAAACCCTGGGCAAGGATGTAGGTAAACTTAGGAACCTGGATGAACAAAAAAACATATTCCTTTAAGAGTGCCCTGACGCTGTGGGAGACTCTCCTCTTGAAGTGCCCGGTGATCAATCTAATGATATGGCCAATGAAGGCATCATTGACCCGGCAGTACTCCTTGAAATTGCGGTATTGGAGTTGAGGGTACTTGTCAAACGGTTTGAGTGCTCACTTATCCCCCTAATTGAGTGCTACAAATAACCCATTGTATTGTCTTTGACCTGCCATGGAGTACATCAGGTAGGAGGTCATGTAGGACTTAGAACTTTTTTTGACGTTGACAAAATGCTCATGGAAGCAGTTGCTAATGATGCTTCCCCAGTCGAATGAGACATTGGTTGTAACATCCTCATTCCCCTGCAAGATCTATTCAATGTAATATGCCATCCACTCCTAGAAGTAGGCGGCCATTGGAAGACCCATGACCCTGCTCAACATGGTCACTAGGTCATGGTAGTCCTCGTGGAAATCGTTACGGAAGAGTTCTTAGGGAACCTTCGCAGCGCTGCCCTGTTTTTCCTTAAGCCAAAGGAGGTTGATTGACTTTTTGCACCCTGATGGATTAGCATTCCATGTTGCTTGACATTGTTATAATGTATGGACCTCCATCTATTGGAACGTGGGAATGTGGAATGTCTTCATGATTCCTTCTGGTGACATGTCTGCAAGGATGTTTCCCTCCTTATCCACAATCGTTCTGGTGTCTGTTTAATAGGCTTCTCAGCAAGCCATAACTAGTTTAGGTGCAACGAGAGAGGGAGGGAAACCGGCAGCCTTGGCTATTCCACTCTGCCATATTAATCGAGCGTTCTTCGTTGTCAGGTTGACCTTGACCCTCTGAGTGAATTCATCTATGTTAACCTGACCAATATTTGTATCTAAAATCTCCTTCCAGTCTGTTGAGACCTTTAAGAGGAGCGGCTCACTCCGAAACTGGTACTTCATTTGATCCTTGTCTTCCTTTCCCTAAGGGGTCCTTCCTGACTTTTTGCCCTTGTCATTTTCGGCGGAGCCCCCTAAAGTTCCTGTAGCCGATTCCATATATTCTGCAAGCAAGGGCAAAGTCAGCGCAATAAAACATCAAAAGCGTTCATGTTAGTCCATATCTAAAAGATAACACCTAAATAATCAATCAAGTATATCATAAACCTTATCTCTAAATGTTATCGATCTTCATTTCAGGGCATTTAGACAATCTGGGCCTAGAGGGTTGGACTTCCCTAGCAGGAATGCTACTTTGAAGGGAAAACGCTGCTGAAAGCTCCTGCGGAGCCTCCTTGGCAAAATTTTCATGTTTTGAGAAGCTCATGATGAAGAGGGCTAAAATTTAGCATGCGGGTCGAGGTCGGATTTTAATTTTTGGATTGTTTGGATGGACTAAAGGGCCATCGGAGGTTTCAAGCCAAGTAGTCGCCAGGAGGCGGCCGTTGGTGAGGGCGAAAAGAGGGCAGATATCCAGCGGTAGAAGTTCGAGGCCCCAGGCCTGGAGGGAAAAAAGGTAGCCGACGTGTGCATCGTTTAGGTTTGGTGGCATTCAGCCAGGTGGGGCCCGGCGGCCAAGGCACCAGTCGATATTTTCCACTAGCAGCGGCAGATGAGATAGAAATCCGGCAGCGAAAGTCCAGTAATCAGCACCTGGAGAGCGGAAGGCGCAGTAGGAACCTTCGTTTGGAACGGTGGGTGAGGAGCTTCGACGACAAGAGAGCACCAGATTTTTGAAGACGGAAGTCCAGGAGCCAGGGCCCGGGAAGTGGATGGTCGAGGCCAACATTCCGATGGAAGGAAATCCACAGACTCCCTAGGAAGGAAGTCTGGGAGGCGAGGCCCGAGGGTCGGGTGGCAGCTGGGGACTTCATCAAATGGTTTCGTCATTTGGACGGTGGAAAATCAAGCACGGAGGCCCGACGTCTGGGGGCCTAAGGAAAAAATGACGCAACAATATGATATCGCCTAAGAGTTAATAGCGAGGGTTAGGGCAGAGGCCGGGCACGAGAATCCGGGGCCAAAATCTGTTGCAGACGGCAAAAATAGGGCAGAATTCCGGGGACGGAACCCCGAGGCCCGGAGCCCGACGTGACAAAAGGACACCTGCTCAATTTCTAAGTTTAGATGGTGATGGACATTCTGGGGCTCGGAAGCTGAGAGGCAGGAGTAGGTTCGCAGTTCAAGCATAGCGAAGTTTAAATGGAAGCTCGGGCAGGGAAATCTGATGGACCGGGCCCAGCGGAGAGGATTACTGTCTCGGTGAGAGTTTGAACTTTGAACTTTGACGGCGAACGGAGGTCTCTGACCAGGGATGAGGAATTGCCCTGTGTGAAGAATAGTCATGCCGCAGAAAAGTCCCGAGTCGGCGGTGAGGGCAATTCTGATAGGTTTGTCAGTTTTTTAACATATAGGTTATGAGTGCAATTTGGTGTTCTTCGATTTCATGCCACCCTAACTAATTTTTTATCCATTTAGATATTTCAAAATCATGAAAAACACACATAGGAGGGTAAACGAGCCACCTACCTCAAACACGCTAAATGGCAAGAAGTGGGATCTACCGAGAGTTGACGAAATAAAGTTGACAGCGATGATCACGATGCACTCGAAGGCAGTGGGCTCCAGATGCTGGCTTGTGCAATTCATTCCAATCCGGATTATAAAAATGACTTCGACAGATTGGGCATTTTATACCCCAACCACCATTAATACCTGCATTAATTGCCCGTACGGCTGCGGGAAAAGGTTGGTGAGTTTGAATTTAGGTTGGCGGCGGCGGCAGCGACTCTGGGGCCCGACGGGCGGGAAGACGTGATGTGACGACCGTCATTTGATTTTCGAGAACTTTGAACAGCGACGACAAGGAGCAGACCGGGGCTCAGAGGGTGGGAAGCTGGCGGGGATCCACCGTTGACGATGACAGGACCACCATGGAATTCTAGAAACAAAATTCTGGGCAGTCGGGCCTGAAACAGTCGGCGACGGGTAGGGACAAACAACACATCGGCAGAAAAAACCCTGGTGGGACCCGAGGAGCGGGAGGCCGCCAGAGGCTCGCCGTCGCGGACAGCGAGACCAGGATGGAAGTCCAGAAACGGAGTTCTGGGGATGAAAGTCCGGAAGTGGACTTCTGGGTCCCGGGGCCTGAAGGGGTAGGCGCCACTCCATAAATCCGCACAAGTTTCAGGAGGCGGGCGACAGGGTGGGCCCTGAGGGGCGGGGCAACACCTAGAGAACACCACAAAGGATGACATTTCGAGAGGGGAAGCCCGAAAAGGGAACCTTGGATGCCCGGGCCCAGAAGGGCCCGAAGCCGTTTTAGGGGAAAAATGCCAAAGGGACTCCCTAAGGCCCCAGAAAGCAGCAAAACCAAAAGCGGAGGCATGATCGATTTATGATGGAACCTTGGAGCAATATCGACCATGCGAAACATCAAAAAAGAGGGGCACACAAAACAAGGTGGCCTCAAAAGACCCGACAAGGCGAAAAAAAGAGAGTCCCCGTTTTGAACGGGGCGTGTGTGCTATGGGCACAACAAATGGCGACTCCGCTAGAGAATTCCCCTGAGTGTTCTATGGATAAATATTCATTCATGACCTAGAATCTCTGGTTTTGCAGACCAGGAGTGGCTTTCAGAGATAAATCTAGGAAGACGAGATCCTTAATCGGATCAACTTCCTGGACATCTCAGAAGTTTGTATGAAGTGAGTTCATTCCTTTCCTAGGGATGTTGACCAGGGTTACCAATTCAACCAAGTGAGCTACATAAATTGCCTAACACCAAAAATAACCTAGACATTGCCCTGCTGCTAGTCAGGCGTCTATAGCCCCGACGGGGTTGTCGCTACAATCTCATAGGATTGCTCTACTGCTGGCCGGATGTCCATAGCCCCGGTAGAGTTACCTAAACACCCATATGATCATTTATTTCTTTTTTTTTTAGAATTCCCTTTTTTCTCTTTTTTGGTTTGATATTTCACTTCTTTTTTCCCATTTAGTTCGATCGGGTAAGCATTGAAGTCTACAATGGGTTTGAGACTGCAGTGGTCACTGGAGTAGACTTAAGATTTTTCACTCACTTGGGTGCTATAACAACCATAGTATGGTCCTTCAAAAATTTTTATTATGTAATTTGTGCGAGATTTGAGATATGGGTAAGAAAATCCAGCTAAGGGTCAAGTTCTTAGCAGAGTTCAAACAAGGAAATCACTCGTGGACAACTCACAAAGACCAATAGTCTAGAGTGAATGTTTAGCCAAAGAACACAAAAAATGGACAGCAAAGTGAACCGCTTGTCAAGCAAGCACGACCGCTGCAAAGGAGCGGGAAACATCTTTCGAAACAAAACTGTAGGGAGGGAGAAAATAAAAAGTGGCATGAACAAAATGCAAACAAGCAAGAAAGCAATCTACTCTAACCTATGTATAAGTATTTACAATGAAGAGTCCAAAGGAGCTCAAGCCTAGAAGTAATGCTTCAAGTGCTGCCTGTTGACTAGAAATGGGACATTCTCACCGGCTAAGGTCTTTAGGTGGAAGGCATTATCTCCCAAAATCTCAGCTATTTAAAAGGGGCCAAGCTAAAGCTTGTCGAATTTGTTGTGTCCCCCTTTCCTCTCATAGGCCTTGTCCCAATATAGGACCAGATCTGCAATTCTAAAGGCCTTGATTTTAGCTCGACGGTCGAACCATCTCTTCACTACGCCCTGATGTTTGGCAAAATTTTTAATTATGCGGTTTCAGACTTCCTTTAAATGTAAGAGCTCGGCTAGCCGAGCTTCCCTACGGTCTCCTTCCTCATAAAAATCATTGATGAACTGAAGAGTAGGAATCTTCAGATGGATGGGGAATATGTGCTCTAGGCCACAGACAAGGTGGAATGGAGAATCGCCAAGGGTAGCTTTATGGCGAGTGCGATCAGCCCAAAGGGTGAAATAGAGCTGAGTATGTCAGTCCTTGGGATTCCTATCTAGCAGCTTTTTTATCATAGTAATCAGGTTTTTATTTGTGGACTCGGCAAGGCCATTACCTTGAGGGTAGTAATTGGATGAGAATTTAAGGGCTATTCCATAGTCAAACGCCCAACTAGCAAATTTTAATGAAGTAAATGCAGGTCCATTATCACATATTAGAGCATATGAACAACCAAAGTGATTTAAAATAGAAATTTCTAAGAAATTAGTAACTACTTCAGTGGTGCATTGCTTACATACTATTGCTTTTGTCCATCTAGTACAGTAATCAGTAGCGATAAGAATGTACCTGTGTCCCGCAGATGATGGAAGGCTTATCAGATTGATGAAGTTGAGACCCCATTGCGCAAAAGGCCTTACCTCCAGCACAGAATATAGTGGGACAATAGCATTCCTCTCCCTGGTGGCAGCGGTCTAGCATGTATGACATGAATGAACATGGCAGTGGGAATCCTTGAAGATGGTTGGCCAATAATACCCTGCTCTCAATATCAGCCACTTGAATATCAATGACTTATTATATCCGTGGGTCTACAACAATCTACATCAGGATACAGTTTATTTCACCCATGATGGTGATCTATGTTTTGTCCAGCTAGGTCACCTTTCTCTTTGAAGGAATAAGAGTGATGCTATGAGCTTTGTAGATAGCCAAAGACATGACATTGGCAAACGCCCCTAAATCGAGCAGGCAGTTATGTAGGTTCTTCCCAAAGACCCTAATGGTAGTCAGGAAAGAGGGAGTTTCCAATCTTCCCTGGAGGATGCCCATAGGCATATCCATATGAGCTATTTGACCTTTGTTCCTTTCATTATCCATATCCCTGGTCTTCTTAAATAACTGGTATTTGGAAAGCTATCTATTAGCCCTTTCTTGCTCCTTTTTAATTTGTCTACCTACTGACCGATTTACAGGGACATCATTCATTCTTCTGATATTGTCCTATATCTCTGGCTCTTACCTAGGCTCTTCAAAGGTTACCCTCTTAGCTCGAGTTTCTTGTGTTGTATTAGAGGATGAAGTCCCATTCAAAATCCTAAAGAAAGCATGTCTCACGGTAGGAACTTTGAGTAATTCGAAGGCAGATAAGTTAATTTTTACCTTCTTGAACTCTTCTACCACATATTCACCCATTTGCTCAATTTCGGAGCTGAAAGCTTGGCCTATAGCAAAACTAGGGGTTTGTACCTTTGTTTGTCTAGACGGGTTTTGAGGTTAGCCTTGAGGCTGATTTTGCGATTAATTTTGAGACTGGTTCTTGTTGAGGTATTGGGTAGGTATATGAGGAAGCCCAGGGTTGTTACTGGCATTTGGATCAAGCAGAGTGGCAAAATTGTTTATTGGGGTAGAAGTTGTAAAGGCTCCATCTGCTTGTCTATTCCTAAGGAAGTAGGGACTCAACCATTGATGGAACATGTGGGCCTCATCTACAAATAATTCCTCTTCATCTACCAGACCATTATCTACTGAATCAAAGAGCTAAGCCAAAGTTTGTTCATTACTTACCTCTTGTGCTTCTTCACCCTCAATAGGAGTAGGCTCGACTTTAGGCTCATTGCGGTCTCCTCAGGAAAACAGCGCCTGATTAACCACGAGACAGGAGGAATCATATGGCTTGGACGGGATGATGTCCCTGCAATTGGCATTGTCGACTGTATTTTGTACCTCCACTTGGAAATTGTCAGTTGCGCCTCCAAGCGACTGGGTCGGATTTTAGAGAAAAGCGGGCGAGGCCGCCGGCTGATTTTGATAGGCTGGAGGAAAGTCTGATCCCGACAGGTACAACTGTGCCTAGGACTGTTGGGAATATGACTACTGTTGCAGAGCAATCTGGAAATAGTTGTACTGCTGCTGGGGCTGCAAATAGGAAGACGTGGGAGGCGCATAATTCAATGGCTGCCTCAGATGCAGAACCATAGGCAATTGGGGTACCTGTTCATAAGAGGGGTTTGGTGAGCAAACGCCTGATTAAGCCCCTGAATCTGTATTGGATGGGCCATCGGCCCCAAAGAAGGTAGCGGGCCGGAAATATTTTTCTCCAAGTCTACACTAGCGACAATGGCTTCTACATTGGCAGCCAATAGGGTAGCGGGTGGTGGGCGCATCCTTTTCACCAAGGCCGACATGAGGTTGTCTAGTGCCGCATAGTAGACCAGGAGAGTTGACACATCATTATAGAGGTACGAATCCTGAAGCCCAATGTGAGCCCGATGGAATCAGTCATTGAAGGAGCCGATAGGCTCGTTGACCTCCCTCCTGATGGACATGAACTGTTAGTAAAGCTCCGAAGGGTTGATGGGAATCTTGTATTTCTATAGAAAGGCATTCTTCATCAAGTTACATGAGGTGATGGACCCCCTCGATAGGTTAATGTACCAATAGAAGGCTTCTTCCCCCAATGAATGCGGAAAGAGGCGGCAAGCAACATCTTCGTGGTTGACTTGCATTTTGGTGATCGTTGTTTCGAATATTTTGATATGCTCATCAATTATTCTCTGCATATCGTGTGGGTGGAACTTTGAACAAAAGCCCTCCGGATTCTTGTGCATATAATTGTAGACAACAAAATGTATCAGCGAAGGGTTATGTGCTAGCCAAGCCATGGAGGGTGGCGGAGGTGGTGCTTGCTGTTGGAAAACAGGAATTTGAGGCTATATTTGCAATACAACAGTGAAATGGGGCTGCCCTTGAGTTGTGGCTGCCTTGATTGTGCCTTGGGCCGGAAGGGCCGAGAGAGAGGCAATCCACTGGCTACTGGAGATAGAAGGTGTAAATGTTGTTTGAGATGGTTAGGTGGAAGGTGAAGGCCAACCAAATGAAGGTGAGGGTGAAATGGAGGTGGTGCTACTTCCTTGTGCTCGCTTTGCCCTCGTGGAAGGCTGCAATTCTTCAAATTCTCCCTTGTTTGGTGTTGACTGTAGAATCCATTGAAATCTGTCTGGGGAGAATGATCTGATTTGATCCAGTTTCACTTTATCCTTTAACTTAGCATTTTCACCGAGGCCCTCCTTCTAGTGCCACTTTTGTTGATGGTGTTAGGAGGAGGAGGGCATAAAATGAATCACTTCCAACCTTTAGCTTTATATTCCCAATGTGTCAGCCCTCCTTCTAGCGCCAGTTCTGTTGATGGTGTTTTTATGCACTTCTCAACACAGGCAGTGCATAGGTGCACTACCTCTCTTGAAAGACAATCACCCACAATCGAATTGCAGAACACTATCCCAAGGTCTCTCAGATGTCAGGTCATGACAATGCTTAGATACCTCAGTAGTTTGATGTGATCTGCTGGAATCACAAGGCAGTCTTATAGAAAATACAAAGTGTGGACACAAAGCATGAAGTTGGATCTTGGAATGGAGTTCTTAGGATAAAAGCTATTATGAGTTGGCTGTAGGTTCAAACAGCAATCTTGAACTCCATTTAATTGTTGGATTTGGCTTTACAATGTGCAATGAATATTAGCATAGGTCAGTTACTAAAAATAAGAGAAGGGCGAAGGAGAGGAAAAGTTCCTAAGTATGAAGCTTGCTATGAATAGTGACAATGAAGTTCCTACAATGGACAATTCCTTAAAATAATATCCCACTTAACCAGAGATTTCATAGTATTATGGAAATTGTGCTATCTTCTAAGGGCTACAGATATTGCATCCTTCATCCACCACATACATGCATGAATCAAAGATGAATGTTTAGAACAGTTTCAAATCAAGTCCAGGCTAACTTTTCATAGCTATCTACCTTCAGCAAACAACAAAAAGTATGGACTAAGGGATCATCAACAAGACATGAATTTTCACAATCACCCAACAACATTCCTAAGATTTATCCAAATAAAGTAAAGAACTAACTAAACAACAATAAGATCTAAGCTAAATATGTGAAATTGGAGAATGAATCAAATAACATGAGAGAAACCAAAAAAATACACCAAGTCAATGTCTTTTCTTATAAATTTCAGCAGCATGTCTTTACAACAACTCAACTCTCCATTTTGCAAATGAGGGGAGTGCTCTATTTATCATTTTTAAAAAGTTAAATGAATGGCCAAGATTTATTCTTATTATGTGGCCAAGATTCATTACAAAATAGAGTTTCACCTACCCCCAAATAGATATCAATTTAAAAATTATATTTCTATCTCTTCCCTATTTTGTCTTATTGTGGATGACACCATAGCTCTTTTTTCCTATTGCGGATTATTGTTTTCTTTATTGTACCTACTCTTCAGGAGGATCTTCTTCTTTGGCTGGGCTATCCTCTTGCTCCTCGGAAGCTGTGTTCTATGTACTTGAGGATGACTACCTGGAGCATGTCAATTTCAAGGATTTCACATCGTAATGCCTAGTAGCTCCACTCCTTAGCATTCTCTTCCAGCCTTTTCCAATATTCATCATACTTCGAGCCTTGGTCTTTGAATAGCTCTGACCGGTCAAAGGCGTGAGCTGCAAAACTTAGAAACTCTACTGTGATCTCTTCGGCTGTCTTGTCCTTCATCTTCTCCTGGAAGTATGGCTTGATCTTCTCTGTATCCATTTGCACAGTGGGCATATCATAGCTCGTCATCAACTTGAGATATTTGGCGCATTCCACCTGGATTTCTTTGATCCACTCAATATTCTGATCCACTCTGCTTAGGATTTTCTCCAACCTTTCTTTTCGGTTGTCAAGGTCCCTGCACAACACATCCACCAGCCAATGATCCTCCTTATTCAGTTCTAGCTTCTCCTCCCACATATCCTTAGGCATCTGAACGATGGCTTCAATTCTAGGGAAGGTGGAGTCGTAGGTGGCGGGAAAATTGGTGCAGAGTCTCTTTGTACTCTCCAAAGATTGGATAAGGTCCAAGAACTTATTGGCTATCCGCACAGCCCTGTTGATTCCCATATTTCTGATGTATCTAACTTGTCTGAACCAATCCTCAGTGGTTTTCTCCAAGTTCTTCCTTCTCTCCATCTTGTCAATCTATTCTTTAGAGAGCAACTACGGTGCGACTGTGGAGGCGGTGGGCAGGTTGTCTACTGAGGACCATTGCTGTATGTAGTTTGTTAGGGCAACAACCTATGCTTTAAGCTTATCCTTGGAGACCTTGTCCTGCTTTATCAGGTGCACCACTATGGCCACCGACTCATCGAGGTGTTTGACCATTTTCTCTCTAGTCGCTATCCCTAAGTCAATGGTGGAGATATTATAGCTTACCCCTGCCTGACCAACTGTAGGTGTTGTAATTTGTGCCGCTCGGGAACCGGAAGCATCCATTGTTATCCTGGATCAGACCTTGGGCTTCTTCTCCTTCTTTTTCATGATCAGGGATCGAGCCAAGATGGCCTCCAATCTCGCCCTTGGGTCCTTCAGCACAAGAGTCATCTTCTCATGTTGCTTCTCCAACCAATCGGGCATAGCATATTTATCCTTGGGTGCATCATGGCTGCCCTCACCTTTCTCAGTTAGAGGCAAGACTTTTTCCTCATTTTCCTTTTGGGTTCTTCTTTCTCTTTGGTAGCATCCTCCTCCTCTTCGTCAGAGTTGCAAATAAACACGAGACGTTTAACAGGCAGTTTGGTGGATGGCTGTTAGGTGGGACTTTCTTCTTTCGCTGCCTCTTCTTTTTTCTTCTCTTTAGTAGCCTCAACCTTGGGGCTTTTGATAGCAAGGGTCTCATCCTTAGATAAATCTTTTTGCGGCTGCTCCTCCAGTGGCTGCCCTTCTTCACCATGGGGTAACTCTTCTGTTTCCTTCCCAATGTTCTTTAGCTGTTGTGTCTTCTCCTCCTCAAGGTCCTCATCGAAAGTCTGGATGATTTCCTTGGCACCCAAGCCACCCTCTTCATCTCCGCTCTCGGAAGATCCTGTCTCTTCTTCCTCATAGACCACCTTGTCGATGGTTTAGTGCTCCTACTCGGGGTGCTCGTGATACTCATCAGCCTTCTCCTCGATAGACTTCGAGGCTTCTAGCTCTTGCTCCTCCATCTTTTTTGAGATTTGCATTGTAGCTTCCATAGCTAGCGGCCCTGTTGGTGGTTGTGAAGGTTGGGTAGTTGCGAGGACCTGGGCAAGGGCTGCTTGGAGAGCAGGATTCATTAAGATCTGTGAGAGCTCAGGGGGGAGGTTTTGCATGTGTCTTGTGAGAACCTCAGGCATAGTGGCAGCAGGAATAGGTGATGTTATTGTTGTCAGAGGGAGGGATGTAATCGGAGACATGGTAGCAGAGGAAGGGGGAGTGGTCACGCTAGAAGAGGAATCAATGACGACCACTGACCCGGCCAGGGGCGAAGGGGCAAGATGGACAAAAATGTCCACTACTAGCGGAGATGCGGCGACCATAGCTAGTGAGGTGGGTGGTGTAAAAAGAGGAGAAGGAAGAGCTAAGGGAGGCCGAGATTCTTCCGCACTCACCGTTTGTTTCAGTCTTTTGGGAGATGAGCCTCCCATATCTTTCTTTGCTTGCTCCTTGGGATCGGGAAACTGTGCAGTCTCCATTCCTTTCCTCTTCTGGGACTTAGTGACGGGAGGAGATTTGGAGGTCTTGCTAGTTGATGTGGTGGCAGTGACGTCCTCCGTGGCACTGGTCTCACTCTTGAGCCCCTCATAGGTCAGGACCACCCCTTATCGCTTCAGATGTGCCACCCGCCCATCGATCCACTCCCTGGTGCAAGTTATGATTGGCTAGGTGATGGTGTCTAGGTCGTCGACCTCTTGCTCGTCCCAGTCGATCAACGGTATTGGCAGGTCAGCAACCACAAGATACCTCAGGTGCATAATGGTGGACTCGTCTTCCTTGACTTGGTCCGATACCTGGAACGGTTGCACTCTTCTTAGGAATAGTACCGTCATGTGCATGTAGTGCATCACACGCACCTCCTTGTCATCCTTGCAGTCAGCCCAAAAATCTTTAATGCGGTATTGGTGGGCATATGCTGGCCCTAGCACTTTTCTTACATGGCCATGTGGATCCATCCGCGGGTGAGCGGTGTACCAGTTGAAATTGTACTCTTTGAGCTCCTTCTTAGAGTTACTGGCACATTGAGACATTTGCAAGTGATACAGGCCCTGGCCGAGGGTCATGGGGTAGGAGATCCCTGCTACATGCTTATTGCTGAAGATCGCCTAGATGTATTAGAGCTGTCAAGAAACCTCTAGGAGGATGATCCTGTCATTTGGGTACCGTGGCAATCTATTTGGTCGTTCCGTGAAACCCTGGGCCCGGATGTAGGTAAACTTAGGAAACTAGATGAACAAAAAAGCATATTCTTTTAAGAGCACCTTGGTGTTGTGGGAGACTCTCCTCTCAAAGTCCCCGACGATCAATCTGATGATATGGCCAATGAAGGTGTCATTGACCCGACAGTACTCCTTGAAATTGTGGTATTGGAGTTGAGGGTACTTGTCAAATAGTTTGAGCCCTCACTTATGCTCCTGATCGGGTGCTACAAATAACCCGCTATATTGTCTTTGACCTGCCAGGGAGTACACTAGGTAGGAGGTCATGTAGAACATATAACTTTTCTTGACATTGGAAAATTGCTCATGGAAGCAGTAACTTTGCTAATGATGCTTCTCTAGTGTAATGAGACCTTAGTTGTAACGTCCTCATTCCCCCACAAGATCTGTTCAATGTAATATGCCATCCACTCCTAGAAGTAGGCGGTCGTTGGAAGACCCATGACCCTGCTCAACATGGTCACCAGGTTGTGGTAGTCCTCATGGAAATCGCTACGGAAGAGTTCTTGGGGAACCTTCGCAGTGCTACCAAATTTTTCCTTAAGCCAAAGGAGGTTGATTGACTTTTTGCACCCTGATGGATTATCATCCCACACAGCTTGGCATTGTTCTAATGTAGGGACCTCCATCTATTGGAACGTGGGAATGTGGAATGTCTTCGTGATTCCTTCTAGTGACATGTCTGCAAGGATGTTTCACTCCTTATCCACAATCATTCGGGTGTCTATTTGATAGGCTTCTCGGCAAGCCATCACTAATTCAGGTGCCACGAGAGAGGGAGGGAAACCGACAGCCTTGGCTATTCCACTCTACCATATTAATCGAGTGTTCTTCATTGTTCGAACTGACTTTGACCCTCTGAGTGAATTCATCTATGTCAACCTGACCAATATTTGTATCTGAAATCTCCTTCCAGTCCGTTGAGACCTTTGAGTGGAGTGGCTCACCCTGGAACTGGTACTTCATTTGATCCTTGTCTTTCTTTCCCCGAGGGGTCCTTCCTAACTTTTTTCCCTTGTCTTTTTCAGCGGAGGCCCCTAAAGTTCCTGCAGCCGATTCCATATATTCTGTAAGCAAGGGAAAAGTCAGTGCAATAAAGCATCATAAGCGTTCATGTTAGTCCATATCTCAAAGATAACACCTAAATAATCAATCAAGTATATCATAAACCTTATCTCTAAACATTATCGATCTTCGTTTCAGGGCATTTGGACAATCCAGGCTCGGAGGGCTGAACTTCCTTGGCAGGAATGGTGCCTAGAAGGGAAAACACAGCCGAAAGCTCCGGGGAGCCTCCTTGGCCAAATTTTCATGTTTCGAGAAGCTCATGATGAAGAGGGCTAAAATTTAGCATGTGGGTCGAGGTCAGATTTTAATTTTTAGATCGTTTGGATGGACTTAAGGGGCATCAGAGGTTTCAAGCTGGGAAGCCGCCAGGAGGCGGCCGTTGGTGACGGCGAAAAGTGGGAAAAAATTCAGCGGTGGAAGTCTGAGCCCTGAGGCCCGGAGGGCAAAAAGGCGGCCGATGTGTGCGTCCTTTAGGCTTGGTAGCATTCGGCCAGGTGTGGCCCAGCGACCGGGGCGCCGGTCGATATTTTTCGCTAGCAGCGGCATACGAGAGACGGAAATCCAGCAGTGGAAGTCCGAAAACTGGCACCCGGAGAGTGGAAGGCATAGCGGGAACCTCCGTTCGGAATGGTGGGCGAGGAGCTTCGACGACAAGAGAGCACCGAACTTCCGAAGATGGAAGTCCAGGAGCCGGGGCCCGGGAAGTGGATGGTCGAGGCAGAAATTCAGACAAAAGGAAATCCACAGACTCCCCAAGACGAAAGTCCGGGAGGTGGGGCCCAAGGGTCGGGTGGCAGCTGGGGACTTCGTCGAACAGTTTCATCATTTGGACGGCAGAAAATTAGGCACAGAGGCCCAACTTCCGGGGGCCGAAGGCAAAAATGATGGAACAATATGATATCGCCCTAGAGTTAACAGCGAGGGTCAGGGCGGAGGCCGAGGTGTGGGAAGGTGGGGCACGAAATCCGTTGCAGGCGGTGAAAATAGGGTAGAATTCCGGGGATGAAACCCTGGGGCCTAGAGCCTTACGCGACAAAAGGATACTTGCTCAATTTTTAAGTTTAGATGGTGATGGACATTGCGGGGCTCGGAAGCCAGGAAGCAGGAGTAGGTTCGCAGTTCAAGCATAGCGAAGTTTAAACTAAAGCCTGTGCAGGGAAATCCGACGGATCGGGCCCGACGAGGAGGATTACCGTCTCAGCAAGAGTTTGAACTTTGAACTTTGACGCCGAAGGTAGGTCTTAGACCAGGGATGAGGAATCGCCCTGTGCGAAGAATAGTCGTGTCGCGGAAAAGTCCTGAGTCAACGGCGAGGGCAATTCTGATAGGTTTGTCAATTTTTTAACATATGGGTTATGATTGCAATTTGGTGTTCTTCGATTTCATGCCACCCTAACTAATTGTTCATCCATTTAGATCTTTCAAAATCATGAAAAACACACATGGGAGGGAAAATGGGCCACCTACCTCAAACACGCTAAATGGCGAGAAGTGGGATCTACCGGGAGTCGATGAAATGAAGTTGACGGTGACGATCACGATGCACTCGAAGGCGGTGGGCTCCAGATGCTGGCTTGTGCAATTCGCTCCAATCCGGATTATAAAAATGACTTCGGTGGATTGGGCATTTTATACCCCAACCGCAATTAATACCTGCATTAATTGCCCGTACGGCCGCGGGAAATGGTTAGTGAGTTTGAATTTAGGTCAGCAGCGGCGGCGGTGAATCTGGGGCCCGGTAGCCAGGAAGACCTGACGTGACGACCGCTGTTTGATTTTCCACAACTTTGAATGGTGACGACAAGGATCAGACCAAGGCCCGGAGGGCGGGAAGCCAGCGGGGATCCGTCGTCGACGATGGCGGGATCGGCACGAAATTTTGGAAATGGAATTCTGGGGAGTTAGGCCCAGAACGGTCGGTGGCAGGCAGGGACAAATGACACATCGGCAGAAAAACTCAACCAGGGCCTGAGGAGTGGGAGGCTACCAGAGGCTCACCGTCGCGGACAGCGAGACCAAGACAGAAGTCTGGAAGCGGATTTCTGGGTCCCGGGGCCCGAAGGGGCAGGCGCCACTCCGCAAATCTGCGCAAGTTTCAGGCGGTGGGCAGCAGGGTGAGCCCTGAGGGGTAGGGAGACACCTGGAGAACACCGCAAAGGACGGCATTTCCAGAGGGGAAGCCCAAAAATGGAACCCCGGACGCCTAGGCCTGGAAGGGCCCAGAGCCTTTTCAGGGCCAAAATGCCAGAGGGACTCCTCGAGGCCCCAGAAGGTAGCAAAACCAAAAGCGGATGATCGATTTATGATGGAACCTTGGAGCAACATTGACCATGAGAAACATAAAAAAAGAGGGGCACACACAACGAGGTGGCCCCAAAAGACTCGATGAGGCGAAAGAAAAGAGGGTCCCCATTCCGAACGGGGTGTGTGTGCTATGGGCACAACAAATTTGAAGATGAATCAAAATAGTTATTTGTTAGATATTTTGTGTAGATTCTAATTATATATTTTTTTTTTAAATAAAAAATAAATTGTGAATCATTTTATGGAATTTTTAATAACTTATTTTTTCTACTAATCTACATTTTTAAAATGTGATGTTTACTTCTAACTGCATAACTTTTTTTATAGACATGATACAATTCTAAATTTAAAATACAAAAATTGCACACCAATATCTAGTGCATGGATATTTTTTCATAATTTTTTGTTGCATAACTTTTTTTATTTAATTTTCCAAGTTAGAGTAATTGTAATTTGGACAGAGGTGTGCTTCGGCCCCCATAACTTTTTTTGTATTCATTTTGTAGACATCTAAATTTGACCACTCCCATATAGTCAAACTCGTCTCTTTCATCCATTTATTTCATCAATATTAATTAAGTTACTTATTTAATTAATATTTCCCTTTTCCCTAAGGTTCCTAAAGTATTAATTGTATAATTAAATACTGTACCTTTCATTCCTTTCTCTAAATTAAATAAATACATCAATTTATTTAATTTGTTCATTTAGCCTTTTGGAATTTAAATCAATTTTAAATTATTTCCTTTTCTCTCTCATTGTCACATCCTCCATGATCCTCTCCTAATCTAGATTAGTCTAATTAATCCATGATTAGGATGTGCACACCCTTAGTCATGATTAATGTCACATCCTCCAATCTTTTCCACTTGCTTCTAATCTATCATTAATCTTCTTAATCACCTATTTGCACAACCTTAATCTAACCCTCTTCCGATTTCTAGCATTTTCTTCAAGTCAACCTTCATCATCACTTTCTCGATTTGTCTATGACCTCTATCCCATGTGAATTTAAAATTCACCTTTATTCCTCCAAGGTCTCTCCTCTTACCCATGTGATCATTGAAAAAGTCACATCACTTTTATGGGTCAAAGTCCTCCTTTTTGGGAACCTTTTCTTATCCACAAGATTCTCTCAATCATGTGAATTTAAAATTCACATTTATTATCCCAACCACTTCTCTCTTTTCCATGATGATGTGTGAGGAGTTCTAAAATTCTTGACATGTCAACAACCCTCCCACACAGGGACAAGAAGTTCCTTTTCGAGGAAATCTTCTCCCCTTTCCAAGGTACTTGCAAGTACCTCCACCTTACTTGTACTTTCTCAACCTCACCATGTCCTTTTTCCATCCCACTTCCACATGGCAAGATGTGAGGGCTTGTGAGTCCTCAACTCACCATTTCCTTCCATCTTTGCCATGTTGGCTCAATCTTGACAATTAAATTCTCTAGAGAATTCTCCGCTTAATATAGAAGATTTCTCTTTCATTCAAACATTATGCATTGACGCCTTCAAGCAATTCAAACACTAGCATTCTCAAATGCTTGCATTCTTGCACTCAAGAGAACCTCCATTGTTGTATACTTTCAAGCTTCCATCTCTTTCACTTGCATTCATCCATCCAACTACCCACATATTTCATTGCATTCCTTATCTCACATATATCATTTTGAGTCCATCTTTAATCCATCTTGCCATGAAAGGAGCACACAAGACATCAATCATCAAAGGGCCGACCAAAGAGAAACTCTTGTAAGGTAAATTTGTTTTCTTTTATCTCTATTTTGTTTTAGTTAACGTAGTCCTATCATGAGGTGTTAAATTTTGTTTGTTATCTTTTTCATTATGTTTTGTGTCATTTAGATAGGCTAACAACTCTTGATCACACATTTGAATTAACTTATTCTTTTTTTTTTGGAATAAGGACATCAATACCTAGTGCACATGTATTTGTTAGAATTGTTTTTCTCTATTTTCTATTTTTCCATATGTGTGAAACAAAGAATTTGATGTTCATTGAAAATCCTACATTCACAAGAAATAAAAAATAAACATAATAATCAAATTAAACATATTTAAAATTATAATTTTTTGGAAGCTTATAGTAAGAGCTACATGCTTACGTAAATCAAAAGTGGTTTTTTATCAGAATTTTGATAGGTGTAGAGGAGACTTGATTATAGGTATGGTTCAAGTGTATGTGTAGGTCATAATGGAAAAAACATGCCCTTAAGTGGCAAAAAATTCAGAAAAATCAAAGTTAGGAAACTTGCCATAAAAAATTAAATAAGTTATCTATATTATTTCAAAAATATGTAAGAATAGAATCTGTAGAAAACTGAATGTCGTTTCTAAACTACTAGGTTTTTTTTTTTTTAAATCTATTTGGTGAAAATTTGAAATTTCAAAGTAGTAGTACTTAAATTTCAGGGAAAAAATAAGAAGTGTTTGTCTAACCACCATAACCACAATAAAATGATAAAAAATTTATAATATTTTAGATATAAGTAGAGGACTCATGTCCAAATGTGATGCATATTTTTTTATAATTTTTTTCCAAGTAAATACTTAATTATGATTTTTTTATTACAAGTTTTTAAAATATTAAAAACTCGTATGTCTGACGACCACCTTAACTTGGTCAAAACTTCATGAAATTCATTTTTTTTTTAATCCTATAGTATGCAAAGCATAGAATGTGATGCATGTTTTAGATTCAAAAAATGTGATACCGTTTGAAAGCTATAGATGTTTTTCAATCAATCTATCAATCAAGAGTTTAGTTGTAATTCAAATGCAAAATGAATAATAATTATTAATTAACTTCAAAGTAAAGCATAATTTATATTGGTGAAAAGCTAAGAATCTCCTTTAAAACCCCTTTTTGTTTCATGAATTTTGGGTAAAACAAATGTTGTCAGCCACATACCCTACACATACCCATCATATTGCAACTTTTTGGCCCATCATGATCGTGCACATACCCTTAAATCTAACAAGGTTCTATCCACGGGGGTTTGATCTAAGGGGATTTGATCAATCCCTCTTTAATTAAAATCATTTAAATGGAACCTTTAATGTCTTAAATCACTATATTTTCTAAAAATATGTGATTTCAGGCAAAAACCAGGATGTCCCAAAAGTTGTAACCCATTATTGTGGTAGCCAGGTGGATGGGTGGGCACCACTCCATCCCCATAAGCCAGTTTGGAGTGGTTGAGTGGCAGGTGAAAAGGAGAGGTGGCTGCGTTGGCTTCATGGTTTGCATGCGTTTAAGGGGGAACTTTCTAGATAGTGTTATTTTCATCATTATCTATCAGCTTAGTGAAGTGTGCGATGTCCTTTCAAGGATGCTCACCTACTAACTTGGGAATTATAGCCAAGCATGTATGCTTTGGTTCTCATTTTTTACGGAAGCGACCATTCATTCCTTCAACCGTATGGTGGTTTAGCTTTCGATTTAATTCTGCATTTTGGTTTGGCAATGAGTAGATTCATTTTGTTGGTATTGGTGAAGGAGCTCAAGATGGGCGGCATGGAAAATTTGGTGCAGTTAAAGAGTTCAAAGAGATAAATGGATTTTGAAGGATAGATCAATTCCCTCCATCTACAACACATCATTCATCATCCTAATTATCTGACCTTCGTAGCTATTAAATGTATTGCAGGGAAAGGATTCATGGAGAAAGCTGAAGGGTACCTGTTGGATTCTGACATTTCTTCTTAGGTGTTGGTGAGCCTGTTTGATCTTGGGGTCTCCAAAGTAGACACAAGCGTAATTATGAGGTGTTTATTCTATAAGGATATGCTGGTGAGTTTGGACAAGGCTTTGGTTCCAAATTAGTTAGGGAAAGGTATTCCTCATTTGCAGGATATTCGCCTTCTAAATGACCTAGAGGCATTGGTAAGTATTTTCCTTTTCTGTTGGAAATGAATGGTTTGGAACTTGTGGAATATAGGCATTTGGCTATTATAGGGGTGGATTACTTGAAGAAGAAATTTTATTTTTTCCAAGTTGTAGATTTAGCTTGGAAGAGGGAATTTGTGGTCTTTTCCTAGTAGAATGTTTGGTGAATGGGGCTTAGGTGGTGGGTTTTGTTTTCCTAGTTCAGAGTAAAAATGCATTGTGTCTTTTATAATGCCCAACCACTAAATATCTTAGGTAGTATGGTATAAGTACTCTGTATGTTGGGTATTTGGTAGTTCTGTATGGGGGTTGTATATTGTCTATGAATTTTGTTGTTTTTTGGGATGTAAAGAATACTTGCAGGTTGTCCAAGATGGGCTCAAAAATTGTAATTTTTTTCTCAAATCAATACATAGTATCTTGCTTATTGATAAAAAAAAATTATATAAATAAAAATTGACACGATTCCCTTTCTTATAATAATATTTGAACAAAAATGTTATCATAAAATATTAAATTTGAATTTACTAAAATAATGAAACACATATGATTTTAAAAATTGTAAATAAATTGATTGAGTAAAATAATTTAGAGGAAATAATATAAAAAAAAATTCTTTTAATTATCAGATTAATTTTTTTTACAAGAAAAACATAATTTCCTTCAATATCTTTTCATAAGAATATGGATTTGAGCTAGATAAAATTATTTCAGAAAGAAAGTTATCTTCAAGGATTTTCAAACAGATTCTAATTTTCAAAGAACATAAAGATTAAATATATGCATTTTAATATTTGAGTGAAATATAAACATTTTAAGAAATCTTTGTTTTATATTTTCTTTAATTGAGCCCTCTACTTGTTAAGTAGGAAATCTTAACTAGCTATGCCTATTGATCTCAATTCCTTTCATTCTTATAAGTTCATATTCAAGTAGATACCTACTTATCAATTAGGAAAATCTAACAAACTATGCAAATTGTTCGTAACTTTGTTTACCTTAACAAACTATTTCTATTCCTCTCAATTACTTTCATCCACGTGTGTTCATTCTAAACTATAAAAAATCAACTGCCTCATCCTCAAATTTTCTCTAGCTTCACATAAAGTACAATTATGCTTCTTAATCTATAGCATCATGCAATATTATAATCTTATCAAAATATTATCTCTTGACAACTCAAGCATGATCATCCTAAATTTTTTTCAAAACTTATATCTATAGGATAACATAGTGAATTTGATCAACTTAGTTTTCCCTAGATTATGAAAGTATTTATAGTAGAATTGATCTTAGAGACCAAAATTTTGTATTATGACTAAAACAAATGTTTTCCTTCAGGTGGACTTGATAGAATATGTAGAGAAGCATGAATTTGTTTTTTATGTAGTCCTAGATGAGAATGTTGCAAATGATGATGTGACCTAATGTACCCATGTCATTTTTTTCATTTGAAGTAAAATCATTATATCATGCTTATAAGTATCCTTGATTATGTCTATCAATAGATTGCCTAATCTCCATTGAGAATGTCATAATCTAAAAATGTTGTCAGGTGAATGTCATAATCTAAAAGGGGTTAGATATTACTATTATTAACACCTAGAGTTGTCACATGGTACACCACTATTGTAGTTGATGTAATGTGGATTTGGTGGGAACATTTATCTATCTTGATGGTGTGAAAAGTTTTTATCTTAATGTTGATGACTAAAAGCAAACTAGATGTTGAAAGAGTGTTGGTTAAACTTAAAGTTTTATGCTATGTCATACTTCTATGGTTATACTATCATATCCATCTATGAATTAATTGTATTTATGTTTCATACTACTTGTATGAAAAAGAGATCACAAGAAGGCAATAATCAAGTATATTGTCCTAGACAATTGAAGATTCTAGCAACTAAGAGATGCCATCTACCAAACACCTCTAGTTAGGATAATAAAAAATGAAAGATGACATAATTTTCACAACATAATGCTTCTCAAATTAAATCTTGTTGAATGGAAAAAAATTGGAAGTCCTATCCACAGAGGGATATTATCCACTGAGATATTCCATATGCCAAACACCTCTAATTAGGATATTAAAAATTGGCAGATGGCATACCTTTCACAACAAAATGCTTCTAAAATTCAATCTTGTTGAGTGGAAAAAACCTGCAAGTCCTATCCACATAGGGATATCATGGTTGATCTAAATTTAGAGTTGGTCGGATTGCACCTTGAGTCACCTAAAGTTAAATTGTTCCCTTAAGTATTTAGAGAGAACAATTTCCTAGTAAACATACACAAGGGTAATTAAAAATCAAAATTTTTAAATCTAGGCCCTCCTACATCCCAAAGTTTCTATAAACTTTAATAACATTTTTTCCAAGTATACATCCACATTCTTAGATCTATACGTAGGTTCTCATCATGCATACAAATCTAACCAACATTCATAAACACCATACTGACATGTGAATGCATTGACATATTCAAAATTCCATTTAGAATTAGAATCAACCTTGATTTAAATTTTTATAATGGAAGTCCACTATCCACATTTTAGACACTTGGCAATTAGCTACTCTCTAAGTTCCATATTAAACCTGCCTTGATAGCAATCTTCATTTGGTAGTTATCTTTGTTTGAATTATGGGGCATAGAGAAACATAAAGATAGTTTTTAAGCCAATGACAAGCAAGACACCAATATCATGTATGTGACCTCCCTTGTGACAAACTACAAGGGGATTTTTTCAATTTAACTTGAATATTATGCATCTAGGGTGCATGTACTCTACTCTAGATTTGAAAATCTATTTCCTCCATGTAGTACACAAGCCTTCACCATTACCTCCACTAAAGCTTTGATTAGAATGGAAACCTAAATCCGTTATGGAATTTAGATACTAACACTTTGAGTTCCATGTTATTTCAAACCATTTTCAAAATCAACATTGAAATGCATTTTCTCTAAGAAAATGGATAATCACAAGATTTTGAACAAAATTCAATAGTGTTCAGCTTCTCCTTGGAAGTCATTGATGAGAATTCTCTCTTCCTATTCATTTTTTGTCTACCTAGAGGCCACTCAAAGTAGTGATCCTAATAACACACATAATTTGATTCCATGGTTATGATGGGTTCTTTGGGTTAAGATATACTAACATCTGTTAATAAGATTTGTACGCTACATCTTGTTGGAAATATAGTTTTGTGGTTGTTCATTGTATTTCATAATAAGCAGTCCAGGTTGTTTGTTATATTTGATCTGAATACACAAATTATTAATTTTGAAAGGACAATACATGTTTCCTATTTGTAACAAATTTCCTTATTTCTTGATATTGTTTATGGTATTACATGTCACCATTTGAAAAATTTCAAGATTACTATATTAAGTTGTTATAATATCAACACTGTTGCTAAAACATAGAAGACACAACAAATAAAAATAGGACTATTCTTGCACATTTTGGTAGGAACTTCGCTGCTCTGTAGCTCTTATTTTATTGTAGGTTAAATTGGTATTTCTTTATGATATTAAAAATAATTCATTTTATTGTAGGTTAAATTGTTGTCTCCAAAATTAATCCATTTTACTATAGATTTAAATTGGTATCCCCTTTATGATCTTAAAGTTAATTAATTTTATTGTACATTAAATTGGTGTCCCTTTTATGATCTTAAAACTAATTCAATTTATTGTAGGCTAAATTGGCGTCCCTTCTATTATCTTAAAATTAACCCATTTTATTGTACATTTTTGTCCCCTTTGGAATCTTAAAATTAATTCATTTTGTTGTAGGATAAATTGGTGTCCCTTTCTAATCTTAAAATTATTTCATTTTATTGTAGGGTGTCCCCTTTATTAAATCTTAAAATTAATTCATTTTATTATAGGTTAAATAGGTATCTCCAATATGATCTTAAAATTAATTACTTTTATTGTAGGCTAAATTGGTGTCCCTTTTACGATCTTAAAATTAATTCGCTTGTGATCCATAAGTGATATGGATATTATGTAGTGTAATTTGTTCATTCTATTTTTAAGGAAATGATTAAGATATTATTATTGAAATGGAAAAATTAAAATAAATAAATTATTTATGTTATTTAATTATTATAATAGTAAGTAATTTAGATGTAAAAGTTGATTTTTGAAATCTATATGTGATTGGGTTTGGAATATAAATAAAAAAATTAAATAAGAATATATCTTGGAGTTTTTAGGAGGGGGATTATTTTGACTATTACAAAAATCTAGTATGTAAAATCTAAGAAAAGATTGGAATAAGTAAATTGAGATGACTGTGTTTTATGAAAATTAAAATTGTGTGTGAATTGAAACATATCTTTCACATATGGCCTTGACCCCAAAAAAAAATTCATTGAATCATCTATGCACCTTGAACTTGAAGCTAAATTTGAATTTTATATCTACAATAAATGTTCACATATATCACCTACTAAGATTGGATGTTGTTATAGTTTACTAAGATTGGATGTTGGAGTGTACTTACTTCCCCTTCATTGATGGATTTATTGAATTCCAAAAATTGGAAGAGACGCCAAGTAGGATGTACAATAGATGTGTAAATAACTATTAAATATGTAATATATTTTTATAATAAATGTTTGAGATTAGATGTGTAGATAGATAAAATCTAAGCTTACCCAACCACACCTAATTTTAGTGTATCCTTATCCCATTAATTAAATAAATATTTATTGTTTATTTAATTATTTCCATTCTTTCCCATATTTATCCTAATCCTTTAATGAAATAAATATTTACTATTTATTTAATTAGTATCCCTTCACATGATCCCATTAATTAAATAAGTACTTTATTTATTCAATCATTTATCCCTATCCATCTAATTCTAGCCCTCCATCCAATTATCATGGAGCATAATCTAGATTTATCCTCATGTGATAGGTGTCCCCTTCACATGTCTAGCCAACTCCTTTTTTAGATGCATTGAACCTAAACATCTCCTAAAAATTCAAACTAACTTTTTATCTTATCCATTCATCTCAATGAACCTCTTAATCCTAGTCTTTTCCAAATATATTTTTATCCTTATCCCTATCCTAAACTTAAATTCTATGTTTCGTGTGACACTTGTCACATGACTATATCTTTGATCCAAGCCTTTAGCCTCTTATAATCTTAGCCATCTGTCATCAATCATTCTAGCCATTGACTTTTCTTGTTTAAGACTCTATATTTGTAGACATGCAAAATTGACATCATGCATCTTATCCATACCCAGTAATTCCATGGCGTCGTTAATCATCTTTTTATCATCATATTCACCCGATCAATTAAATAAATCAAGTTTAATTTATTAATCTCCTAAAGTCATCCATTTAAATTAAATAAATTCATCTTTATTTGATTTAACACTAGCATCATTCTCTTTGATTAAATAAATCAAATCTTTATTTAATTAAATCTAAATCATTTTCTTCTCATTTTGATTTATTTTAATCCTAAAATATAAGTTAAAATTCAAAATCACCTAATCTCCTATTAAATTAATTAAACCTTGATTAATTTAATCCTAATCTCCAAATTTCTCTAGTTTTTGCCACTTGCACATGAAAATGCATTTAAATGATTTATTAAAAATCTTTATTTATTTTCAACTTGGCATCTTTGAGAAATATTCTCCAAGTTTGAAATATCCCCCCAAATTAACATGTACATCCAACAAAGCATTTAAGAGCTCTTACATGTCTCTTACATGTCTCTTGCAAAGGTAAAACTTAGCAATTAACTCATCTTGTCATCAAATTCAAATTTCAAATCTCCCTCTCTTTGGAACATTGACCAAAATGTGCTCATTCCTCAACCTCTCATGTTGACAAGTGGAACCTTGTCATTGGTGGATCTTTAGTCCCACATCCTCCATGTTTGGCATTCTTCTATCCTTCTTGGTTATAGATAGAGGCCTCCTCTATTGTATTAATCCTCCACAATCTTAGTATCTTTCCACACAACTTGATACACATTACCTTGCATCTTCATATCTTGAGCTTATCAAAAATGGGTTGGAAAAGGGCTATTTTCCACATCAAAATAGCACTAATCCCCCTATGACATGATAGCTTGATACATTTTAGATAAGTTTACATGTTTATGCTTTCTTTGTATACTTTTTATCATGTTTCCTTGTCTTAATGTGATTAAGAATTTCATAGGGAGTTTGATTATTGTTGTGCTAACTTGAATAATTATCTATTGTGTTGCTTATGTTAGCATGAGGCAAAAATATTGCTCACATAATGGCACTAGAAGGAGGGAAATATTTGTTTTCTCTATTACTAATCAATACAAACTTTGCGGGCCCTATCTTGTTGAGAGATTTGAAGAAATCTGAAATATAGTTAGCTATGTTTTTTATTTTAAAAATAATTTAGGATAGCTATTATTCAAATCAATTGCTACATTTCTTTAAGATGCAAAGTGATGACGTATGACTTGATCTGTGCACAGTGATAAGACTTCTTCAATGCTTGTTCATTGTGTTTTCTATTATTTAAATTGATTGTCCCATTTAGTAGAAAGAAAATAAAATAAAAACATCTCCATTTGTTGGGATCTCAGGTGGCTTTTCCTTGCAAACATCTCTATTCACTGGGACTTCATTTGATCGAAGTGTCCTTTCAAATAGTCTGTGGAAAGCATTAAATATTCGATTGATGCCTCAGGACTGTCTTGACTAATCTTAAATGCTCTTACTATTGAATGCATTAAATAATTTTTATTTAACATCTATCTTGAAGTGTTGTGATCTATGACATAATAGTGATTGAAGGATTCAAGCCTATCTCATGACCATCTCAGTTGCAGCTTCTCTTCTTTCAGTTGACCACCACCCTGACTTAACGGTAGTGAACTTCATTTAGGTTACATATCCTTTTCTAAGTTTTAATTTATCAGAATTTTTCATATAGATCATTATCATCTTGGCCAAAATCTCTTGGCATCTTGGTATCTGCTTATCATCTCACTTTATACAATCCATCCTTCACCTTTAATCTCCCAACCCTCACGTCTTGGTATCTATTTTGTTTTCCAGCTCAAGCAAATATTGAATTTCTAGGCTTTCAATATTGTCTTCTCAATTTTTATTGAATGCTTTGATATTGGTATCATGTCGTATGCTTCATAAAGGTATTTCCATGATATCTTAAGATATGCCTGGTCTAGAGCTTGTGAAGCACGTCCTTGAGAAACATCATATCCAAGCCCATGGTATTGTTTCCACACCTCTCCACTATGAACATCAACCACATTATCTTTGTTCTCCCACTGGAAAGCAAGGAGTATGAATTTTTTTCAACATATCCTAAAAAAATTACATTCCATGAAATGTCACAGCCTTGAGAATATATGGGGTGCACTCCATGATTTCTATTTATAATAGATGGTTGCAATTTAAAAAGACTTAATCCTCTTTATCTCATAAATTTGGGTGGCCAAATGACCATGGTTGCATCGATTACAATGACACACTTCTTTAAAATGATGTATTGACTAGGCTGCAACTCGCTAAATGGGAAGAAGTATAAGCATTTGGCTAAAAGATCTCTAGTTGTGTTTAGTGGTAATGAATGAGATATGGAGGATGGTGTCACAAGTATTCTGGTATACTCTAACCATTTAATGTCACATGAGAGCCATGCTTACCTCTGTGTATATTGTAGAATTTGTAGCACGTACTTTTGATAGTGAAGTCATTTCAATATTGATGGTTGGTTAATATATTGAATGCCTAAAAGGAGGAATATGTCTTGCAAACACATCATGCCATCATAAATATTGTTGTTCCTCTGGTATTATTGTTGTTCATCTCATTTACATTGTTGTCTTTATCATTAAATGCTTTGTAGCTCTTGTCCACATTGTGAGTAATAACATTGATTGTTGCGATTATAATGGCAGTTCTTTTTTCACTTGCTTTGATTTTTTCTTGTTGGGTAGGTGAATCTATTTGATATTGATTTCATCTTGTCAAAATCATTAGGAAATGTGACAAGTATTTAATTTTGAGATATATCTGACTCCTCTTCTATGAAGGTGCTAAAATATACCATTATGCTTACAACTTATTGATCTTTTAATTTATGAGATAGTAAATGTTTGAACTTATGATGATGCTATCAAGAGATTTGTTCTTTGTGGTTGATTTTTTGACTCAATACCTAGTGATGGGGATTATGTAGAGTTGACACTAACAAGTGTGGTACTCTCCCAATGCAATCAATATCGAAAGTTTCAAATCATTTGTCCTTTCAACTAAGATCATATTATTGTTTGAAGTTAATGATAAAAAAGAATTTAATATTTTAATCCTCACATTATTGTCCTTTTGTTGAACATGAAAAGCGAGGAGGAAGGATTTTCATTCAAAGGACTAGCAACATTGGAGGATAAGAGGCAATCTTGAACAAATCGTGGAGTTGAAAAGAATTGGGCATTAAAACTTGAAATCAACAAAGCATTTTTTAATGCTTTAAAGGGCTTCCATTTTTTTCTTTAGTTTTTTGTTTTAAATCAACTCACATCTTTTTGAGCCCTAAAAAGAACACTTCAATTTCTTGTTACAAAAAGGCTTAAAATGAACATTAGGACACAAACTTACTAAAGTTGGTTTTGGATTTAAACAATTGAACAAAGGAAATTATCACATTTCCTTTGGTGCTTAAAACGGAGTCATTATTGCTTTGTGGGTCTTAAAATGAACATGTTTTTTTTTTGTTTTGTAATCTTTTTTGAAAAATAATCTCATCTAAAAGGGTGTATGCAGTTATCTCACACTTCACAGCGATCTTGAGAATAAAAAGTCTTTTTGATGACATTAAGTTGCAGAAAATATTTCCTCCACATTTCGATTTGGGCTTAAAATTAAACAACAAACTTTACGAGTGTGAGTGTAACCTATTGCATGTGTTATCCATTTGTTTCTAAATGAAGGTTGATCGAACTATGAATATGTTTTCTCGCTATTATTTATCTTAGAGGGCCTACCTTGGGGAAAAAGTACTCACTCAAGGGAATGACTCAACTGGTAACACTCTAAAGCCAATAGTATTTCCAGCTAGGATATAAATGTGGGTATTAGAATAAATGCCAGTATCACGCAGCTGGCTCCAACGAGAAGGGAAACAATGGTCTCTCACCACATTGGGTCAACTCCTATGAACAAAAAGTATGAATTAAAACCCTTGCTGTAGAAAGGCCAAAATCCCTATCTATTTGTTGGTGCAAGAATAATCGTTCTGAAGCTGCCCCACACTTTTATGGTCTTTAGTAGAAATGGAAAGCATGCCATGGGAGTTTCATGGGTGTTGATGCTTGGCTGCCCTATATAAGTGAGTGTCGTGGAGGGGAATCGGTTGGGTCAAGCATCTAACCATTCACTAAAAATAAGCATAGTTGGACTTTTCCAAGTGGGATTCAACAAATACTGTCTTTCATATCGATAGGGTTGTGATTGTTCTTGAAATAAAAATACTTTTCTTTATCGAAAATGTTGGAAAACATACATTCAACATGAGCATCAAATCTCAAACCCTTTAGGAGAAGCAAATATCCTTGAATGAATTCACATGCTATTGCTTTCCCTTAGGATTCTCATCCTTAGAGGCTTCTAAGCATTTGTATTTCATCTCAATTTTCTCCTACTAAGGTCAACATTAGGAAAATTTTGCCTTAATTTCCTCGATTTCCACATAATGCACTTTGTGGGATGAAATAAAATTAGGACATTGGAAATTTAGCTTGAAAAATAATCAAGAAGTGTTTGTGGTAAAAAGAATCCATTAAGAAAAGATTAAATCAATTGGACCCCACATATGTGTTTGTTTATCTTTTTATCGTCTTTCTAGCAAACATTGGTCTTTTGGTTTGAACTACTCTTAGATAAAAGCATGATCTTCAATATCTTGGTCTAGTAAACAAAGTCTCTCTAAGTCTCTTAGGATCAAAATCAAAACTTTCATCCATCTCCCAAACATCAAAAATCAAAATCGTCTCATCACCAACTCTTGGAAATCTTGGAAAAAATCCCTCATCCTAAACTTTGGGAAAATCATTTGAACCAAATCAAAATCATTTCATTTGATTAGATGTGTGTAGATGAATCCTTCTCCACATATTTAGTCAAATTATCAATCCTTTTTAACAAGTCTATCCCTTGATAACATCCAACGTCTTGGGGTTAGGAGTTCATAAATCCAAAATCAAATCAAAGTCATATTGTTTGATTAGTTGTGTTTAGATGAATCCTTCTTTTTGCATTTAGTCAAATTAGCATCTTGTGGACAAATTTACTCTAGGACAACATCCAACCGCTTAGATTTTATGAGTTCACTATCCAAATCAAATCAAACCAATCCCAAATCAAATCAAACATCAATCCAAGTCCTAAAGTTTAGTATCCTCTTCAAGGTTTCCTAAAAGTTATAATCATTCACCAATCATCCATCTTTCATATCTCATCACCATCCTTTTGATCCTTAAAATCTTAGACTTTCTTTTTTGTACCTAGAGTTTGGATCAACCCAAAGAATTAGAGGTTCACCTCCCACATTCTTGAAAATTGATCCTTATTTTACGGTCCAAACTAGACCTCAACACAAGAAAAGCATGGAATATAAACTTGCTCCATACATCATGAGTAATCCAAATCAACTGAACTTTCAAAGCCTTACAATGCCAATTAATTATCAAAAATCATATTTATACAATCCATACATGGGATCATTATCTCCTACAAACCTCAATGGTACATCAAATGTGAGTATGCCCATTCAAAAGTTTGGAACACCTTTCCCGATGATAGATTTAAATCCAAGTCCAAACCTATAAGTTTATCAACCGAACAATCAATGTGTGAGCCTTAAAATGAACAACATCATCCCATCAAATCCCTAAATGCCAAACGAGAATGTACCAAGTACAACTTTACTAAACATGAAAATTTTGAGTCCAAACTTGGTAAACTTTGGGATGGATATGTTTGCAAATCATACAAATGTTGTTCAAAGTCCGAACAAGATGTTAACAACCTCATGTCTTAATCCAAGTCAAGGTAACACCATGAAAAATCAAAGTTACATAAATCAAGGCAATATGATTCCCAACATCAATAATGTTCAATTTCAACCTATCATGCTAAATCTAAACATCATCCCAAATCAGAACATTATCCAAAATCAATCAAACCAAGGCAATCCATCAAGCACCAATCAAATCATTGCATCAAATCCTCCAAATACACCATTTATATCGCAACAACAAGTGGTATCTAACCAAGCAATGACATTGATCCCAACACCCCAAAATGCGTTCTCCCAAGGACCCAGTACTTCAATCACACCAACCACTATGATCACTCCAAACGTATCTCAACCATGCATCACTACATCTAGCACAATTCCAAATCCACCACCACTACCACCTAAACCAAACTTAACAAGCCAATATTGTAATGCGCTAAAAGCTTACCAAGCCTACAAAAGGGCCCTTTAGTAATACCAAGCTGCCTAGGGTCAAGCCCAAGCATTGTTACAACAACAAGAAGCCTGACAAGTAACTCAAGTTGCCCAAGCCTCTCAAGCTACCCAACAAACACAAGCACAAGCACAAAAAATGATAACTATTGAGGACAATGATCAGTATTCGACCAATGACTATGTTGAAAATGTCTCTACATCACCTAATGAGTTAGAGGACATATCTCAAAAATTCATTCCAAAGCATGATCAACATCTTTCACCAAAGTCTAGAAATGGTCCTTTCGAAGACATATTGACATCCTTCGACCTCATGGTTGTAGATATTGAAGGAATATTCAACTAACCATTTGAACCAATTCCAATCAAAGATCAAGGGTATATTGAACCACTTACTATGACTAATGATGATGTCCAAGAACCCTTTGTAAGAAATCCATCCTTTCAAACTAACCCATGTCAAGAATTGATCCAAAGCATGACAAAAACAATTCTAAAATCATTCAAGATCAAGAATTCGTATCTCCAAGATACTATAATGATCTAATGGAAACTCTCCTATCTATACAAGATGTTGAAAATGATGACCATATCCACATAACACATACTCCTCCATCTACCCATGAGATGCTTTTTGTGGATGGACACATAGATGATCTTCATTCAAAACAAGATTTCTTTACTCCTGACATTATTACACAAAAAAATTAGTTGTCAACATTAGGATCAGATATATCCCAAATTCAAACTGAGGACATCATGTATGAAGATATCCAACATTATCCACTCAAGGAAATAGGTCAGACAAAACAAGATATTATGAAGTCAGCAGAGCAACAAATTCCAATAACATCATTTGCAGTGGTCATTTATCAGAGGATGCATTCTAAACAAGAACTCTCAAAATAGGAAGAATCAAAGAATAAAGGTACTACTACCACCATATCGAGGGAAACTATGTCTCAAGCAAACATCAACATAGAGAGCATGAAGAATCCTTATGATGAAACCGATGCCAATACTACAACAAACCACATCATGAATCTTCATCCACCCATCACCCCATCCATGAATTGGGACCAACGTCAAAAGAAATAATTAAATCAAAGTATAAGGAATGTCATCAAAGGAGAAAAACAAGGAAGCATAATGGAAAAATAAAATACACATGGATACCAAAGAATACAAAGAAAGATTATCACTATCAAACTCCATTAGTCAAAGAAACTATGGGAAAAAATAAAGAAAGGGAAAAGTATCCATCAAAGATGTCCACAAAAGCAAAAGCAGGTTTCTCAAGTGATGTACAAAGTATATCAAGTGGTTGGTCCTAATTACATGCACACTTCTGTATCCACCCATCATTGCTCATCTTCCCAAGTTTGGAGAGTTAAAGGTTCAAAACCGTCAACCAATCCATCTCGTATCCCTAAACACACTCCATCCATGCCTCCACACATAATATCAAATTCTTACATTGACCATGTGTTGGCAACGACCCTTCATCATAAGGATTCAAAAGGAACTCTATTGCGATGTATGCACAAAGATAGAGTCAACTCCGGTATCAAAAAAGTAGATCAAGAATCTCAAAAGTTGCATTCAAGTGCACGTATCTTAGAAAAAAAACTTCTTCAAGCAAGATATCGATGGCACATCATGACATAACCATCTACATCAACAACACAAGGTGGTTCAGTATGAGCTTAAAATCTTTTAGAAAAACCAAAAAATAAAAATAAAAAATCATGAAAATAGTAAAGATAAAAATCGTCCTCTAGTGAAAACCACTATGGTGGTGCTTTGGGCAAGACCATGATGAAATCCTAGAAAATAGGCATCATGTATGGAATCAAGCATCTATGTGCGCTAGTTTAGGTGAAAGCGTCTTATTCCATCCATAATAAATCTAGCATTCCATCCATCTCAACCATAATAAATCCATTCATCCATGAACCATATATCCAATCCATTCTACCTTCCATCTTCCTATATTATATTGATGTTGACAAGGCTTGGTGTACACTTTACGCTTGCTTACAGTAAACATCTTGACATGGGTCATTTTCATGGATCTTATCCTATCCAACATTATCTAAGCCATGAAACATTATCCAAATGAGCATCCTTTATCTGCACACCGTATCTTATCACAAGATAATCCTTAGCATCCTTAGTGTGCTTACCATATCCCTCCATCCATACACCTATCTAGACATCCACCCATGGCATTCCATACATTGCTAGACACTAGGGGAAAATATGTACATCTTGCTTCGAGAATAAATCTTGATCTATATCCTCCAACTTATGTGGTGATCCAAACATTGGAAAACATGAAATTAAATTGGTCAAACCACTTGTGGGAAAAAATCCAAATCACTAGCTCATGGCATATTTTGACAAAGAGGACATTCCTTATCAATCTTCATCTTTCATCGAACATCAATCCAAACAATCACTATTAGTCACATCTAATTTGCACTTCAAACTTCACATCAAATCATCAAAAACATCTAAGAAGTTTGTTTCAAATCAAGCTTCAAAATCCTGATCAATCAAATCTAATCAATCCATCATCATCCTAGGAGATCCTTCCCAATCCTTGTGTTTCTTAACACTATCCTTACATTGTTGTGCATCCTCAAAAATGTTATCATCATCAATCTTGATCAATCAAATCCTTGCATTGTTGTGTATCCTCAACAATGTTATCATCATCAATCCCTTATCATCTTGGGATATCCATCCTAATCCTTGTGTTGCTTAACACTATCCTTCTATTGTTGTGTATCCTCAACAATGTTATCATCATCGATCCATCAATCATATCAATCAACCTTAGCTTGGTTTTCAACAAAATCCCCAAATAGAGCACTAATATCATATCCATATCCAAATCATCAAAATCATGCAAAAATCAAAAAATATTCATAAAAATAGAAAAATGTAAAAAAAACATGGTTATCCGAAGTATGTCATCTCTGACCTTAAACGTAGGCAAGGCTAATCTTTGATCAATCCTCAAGACATCAAAATCCAAAAACATTCAAAAAACACAAAATCCAAAAACATTCACAAAATCTCAGAAAACCCCAAAACATTCAAAAAATCAAAAATCAAAACATTTGTAAAATCTTGAAAATACCAAAAATAGCCTCAAAACATCAAAAACATCCAAATATTTGAAAAAATCCATCTGTCTCATCTCGCTATCACCCAAAATAATCAATCATCCATAATAAATCAATTGTTGCCTTCATCCTTTAGCAAAACAAACAAAAAAAGTACAACAATCAACAAAAACAAACTTCAAACGTAAAATCAAAATCGAAACAACTTTTAAATGCAAAATCAAACTCTTGATCATTTTCAAACATGTCAATCAACCTTATATCAATAGCCTATCAATCAACTTATCAAACCATCATCATCCTATACAATGGATGTCCTAAGATATATCATTCTGACAATGGGCATCATTTTGGATATCACCTTGGATTCTTATCCTATCAAAACACATGCCTTTGACTGAAGGTATGAATAACATTGGCTTGTTTGTGTACTAGATCTTTTCTTTTGATTTATCTTATTGCACTCATTCCAATGACCTCTCGATGATGTCTACTCAAAATGATTTAGAGAGAAAGGAATGGGGAAATGATCATTATCTTTTGTCTACTATGCTTGTTAGACATTTTTTGTAAAATAACATTGGAAAATACCCACTCTATTAGGTGTGTATGGAAGGTGTTTTGGGCAGCTTGTTGACTATTGCATTGATAGGTTATACCTTTGCATGTTTTGGTCTGAGATGTTTGAAACTTCAGAAGTGCATCCTAGCAAGGTTTCTGTATGTCAGGTGTGAACAATAATACTCCTATTTGTTTGTCAAGTCAAAGTCCATCGCACTAAGTACAACGCCATCCTGGTTCTTCATACCTTGATTCATCGTGCCTATTTGTGTTATCAAACATAAGGTAAGCGGCCCTTTTGAAATCCCAATCCTTGATAAGAAAAGCATCATCCATCTCTCATCATCATCTCTAATAAAGTTGGCTTGTTGGATCCTCTTGTAATCATCTCATTTATTCCTTTCCACACTAACATCATGGCATGTTAGTTAGTCATCATTGCCAGTGCATCCATCCTGCATCCACAAATCATTAGCATACATAAATCTTATAATCATAGCATATCACATCATCCATCTCATCCATCTCACATGCATTGCATCATCATTTAAGTTGTTTAGGATAATATAGATTGGTTATTCTAATCATCTTAAAATCATCTCATTTGCATCATCATCATAACCATGCATATGTCCATCTTCAACCTCTTTATTGAAAGATTGACCCTCAAATAAAATATTTTCACTCGATCTCTCGAGGGGGCAATGTACTAGTGTTCTTCTTTCCACTGGGGCATCCAAAAAAAAAATAAAAAAATTGAGTTTTGATCGCAGCAAGTTTATTCTTTGAACCAACGCAACAAGTACATTGCTTCAAAGAGGAGTAAAATGTAGACATGCAAAATTGACATCATACATCTTATCCATACTCACTAATTCCATGGCGTCTTTAATCATTTTTTTATCATCATATTCGCCTGATCAATTAAATAAATAAAGTTTAATTGATTAATCTCCTAAAGTCATCCATTTAAATTAAATAAATTCATCTTTATTTGATTTAACACTAACATCATCCTCTTTGATTAAATAAATCAAATCTTTATTTAATTAAATATAAATCATTTTCTTCTCATTTTGATTTATTTTAATCCTAAAATCTAAGTCAAAATTCAAAATCACCTAATCTCCTATTAAATTAATTAAACCTTGATTAATTTAATCCTAATCTCCAAATTTCTCTAGCTTTTACCACTTGCACATGAAAATGCATTTAAATGATTTATTAAAATCTTTATTTATTTTCAACTTGGCATCTTTGAGGAATATTCTCCAAGTTTGAAATCTCCCCCCAAATTGACATGTACATCCAACAAAGAATTTAAGAGCTCTTACATGTCTCTTGCAAAGGTCAAACTTAGCATTTAACTCATCTTGTCATCAAATTCAAATTTCAAATCCCCCTCTCTTTGGCACATTGACCAAAATGTGCTCATTCCTCAACCTCTCACATGTTGACAAGTGGCACCTTTTCATTTGTGGATCTTTAGTCCCACATCCTCCATGTTTGGCATTCTTCTAACCTTCTTGGTTATAAATAGAGGCCTCCTCTATTGTATTAATCCTCCACAATCTTAGTATCTTTCCACAACTTGATACACATTATCTTGCATCTTCATATCTTGAGCTTATCAAAAAGGGGTTGGGAAAGAGCTATTTTCCACATCAAAATAGCGCCAACCCCCCTATGAGATGATAGCTTGATCCATTTTAGATAACTTTACATGTTAATGCTTTCTTTGTACACTTTTTGTCATATTTCCTGGTCTTAATGTGATTAAGAATTTCATAGGGAGCTTGATTATTGTTGTGCTAATTGAATAATTATCTATTGTGTTGCTTATGTTAGCATGAGGAAAAAATATTGCTCACAATATCTAAAGGCTTTCATCCTTCATTTTCATATCTAAAATCTACTATCATACCTGCATGATATCATTTTGATATATTATTATCAAATTATATCAAGGTTATGCTAGAGCATCAAGAAATTCACATACTAATATCAAAGAGAAAATCAAAGGAATAAGGGTGCACTTCATTTCCACACAATCAAGGAGAGAAGCAAATCTAGTATAGGTGAAGGTATTGTTCTTTGTATTTCTGTATCTTCCCTTTGTTTTCTTTCAATATTTTTCCCTCTTGATTTTGGCATGCCTGGTGGGACACACATCCCTCTTTAACCTTTTTTGGTGAAATATTTGGGAGTTTTCATGATGAAGAAAGCATTTTTTTGTCTCAGACTATAAATTGGCACCATTGTTTCATATAAAGGCAACTCTGTTGCATAGAGTTGTGCCTTTGTCTCATAGAAAGGTGCATCTATTTTGTGAAGTTGTGCTTTCATCACCAAGAACTATGCTTTTTCTTTGTGCTTTAGATTTGATCATTTTGAGCTAGATCTAGAGTTTTACTTACCTTTGAAACCTTGTTTTGAAGGACTTCATCATAATAACACTTTATTTTTTCAAGTTTTCAACTCTTTTCTTGCAAAAATTAGGGTTTCTAGGGTTTTTTCAAACTAGGGTTTCTTGCATGTTTTCTAGGAGATCTAGGGCTTTCTTCATTTTGAGATCCTTTGAATATATGTATTTTCTTTAAATCTAAAAAGGTTTTTCTTGAAAATATGTCAAGGGTAAGGATTTTCTTGGAGAAACGAATAGATAGGATTTTATGAGAGGATTTTAAGAGAAGCAAATGAATAAGACAAGTACACGGCAAGTTAACCATGGTTTAAGCATGTTCATGGATTAATCAATCATTTTTAATCACCTAATTAATTAAAAGAAATTTTAGATGAATTAAACAAATAAGATGCATTTATTTAATTTTTCAAGAATACAAATATGAACCATCAACTTAATTAAATAATGTTGAATATTTAATGAAAGGTGAACTATATTAAAAAGAAGGATAAAAAATAAATTTATTAAATAAGCTAATTAAATCTCTTTAATTAATAAAAAAATAGTTGAAAATCTTAATTACATAACTGATCTTATTTAATGAATGTCAAAAATAATAAAATATGATTACCAAATGAAACAATTTTAAATGTCTAGCAAAAAAAATAACTAAAATATTATCAACTACTATCAAATAGTAAATATACACAAATGGTTTATTTTCTCTCCAAAAGATTTTCCAAAAATAGCCTTGAACTATTGCGCCCTATCACAACTAGCTATAAATACTGCCCCATATTGCTAGGGTACCTATAGGTGAAGAATGCAAATATGAACCATCAACATAATTAAATAATGTTGAATGTTTAATTAATGGTGAACTATATTAAAAAGAAGGATAGAAGATAAATTTATTAAATAACCTATTTAAATTTATTTAATCAATTAAAAATTATTTAAAAATATTTCTTAAATAATTGATCATATTAAATGAATGTTAAAAATAATAAAATATGATTAGAAAATGAAACACGAGTTGTAAAGTTATAGAATAATTATGTTTTAATTAATTGTGTTTGATAAGTTTTAGCAACATTATTATGCATAAATAGAAACTTTTTTTTTTTCAATAAATAAAATTTAAATGTTTGCAGTATAATTAAATATAATTAAATTATTTTATTAAAAACATTTAAACTAAGATGAATAGTTATGAATTTATTTAATCATTTTCTATGAAACTCAAGTACTTGATTTATTACAAAAGAATATATGAGTGAATTTTGAAGCTTCTTAGTAATTATTTATTAAAAAATTTATCCAAAATTTTTTGAGAGAAAATAAATAAACAAATTAAGATATTTGTTTTATTTCTGTAAAATTAGAAGATATTTAAAAGTATATCTATTAAATTTCATTTAAATAATAACAAAGAGAGTAAATATTTAATCATAATAATTTGACTTTTAAAATATTCTTCTAGTTTATGATGTTTCCATGTTTCCAACTTAATTAGTTATTTTAAGCATCTTTTCACTACCAATTCAAACGTTGTGAAAGGAAAAAAACAAGTAAATAAAGATAATTTATAATTTAAACGATATACAATTTAATTGAAATAATAAAATAATTTTATTACATATTTTATTATATTTAATATTTGATATAATATAAAAGAATAAATACATTTTTTATTAAAAAATATAATCAAATAACATATAAATAAATATTTAATCGCTAATATTTTATTTCATAATTAATATTGTAATATAAAAGATGTTATTTAAAATAAATATATAGAAATTATTTGAAGTGCTATTAAAAGCAAAATAAATAGAAAAATAAAATTTTAGAGGAAAAAACAATAAAAGACTATATTCATGAAGTGAAAAAAAAAAGAAATTAGATTTTTTTAGTTTTAATTACAATAAGAGTTTATATTCATGAAGTGGAAAAAAGTAAAGAAATTAGATTTTTTTAGTTTTAATTACAATTATAAATGTCAAACAAAAAATAACTAAAATATTATCAACTACTATCAAATAGTAAATAGACACAAACAGTTTATCTACTCTCCAAAAGATTTGCCAAAAATAGCCTTGAACAGCTAAAGAATGCAAATATAAACTATCAATTTAATTAAATAATGTTGAATATTTAATTAAGAGTGAACTATATTAAAAAGAAGGATAAAAGATAAATTTATTAAATAAATGATTTAAATTTATTTAATATGCAAAAAGTAATAAAATATGATTACCAATCGAAACAATTTTAAATGTCTAACAAAAAATAACTAAAATAATATTTTTTTTTATACTACAGATGTTCATGTGACCCAGTCCATTGGACCCAACAGCCAGTACATAACTAAAATATTGTTACCTATTATCAAATAGAACTAAAATATTGTTACCTATTATCAAATAGAAAATAAACACAGAACGGTTTGTCTGCTCTCCAGAACATCTACCAAAAATAGCCTTGAACTGTTGCGCCCCAGCTCGGCCAGACAACGGCTATAAATACTGCTCCATATAAGTTGCAGTGATCACAAATCTCAAACGCAAAATCATTGCAAAGCGATTTCCTTAACTTCAATGGCTTCACTACCTCTGTCTTCCATTACTCTCCTTTTACTGCTTTTAATTTCCACTGTAAGTGCAGATCCAGATGCATTGCAGGATTTCTGTGTAGCAGATACCAAATCCTCTACAAGTTTCTTCAATGGGTTGCCTTGCCTGAATCCCAGTGAGGTCACCGGCAAGCACTTTACCACATCGGTTCTGAACAGCCCAACGAATACAAGCAACCGGTTCGGGGTTGGTGTGGCGTTTACAAGTACAGAGGTGTTACCGGGTGTCAACACCCTGGGAATAACAATTTCTCGTGCAGATGTGGCAGTGGGTGGACAGGTGCCTCCCCATTCACACGTGAGAGGCGATGAAATTGCTTTCGTAGTGCAGGGAAAACTAACCGGGGGCTTCGTTGATACTTCCAACAAGTTTTTCTCTCTGACTGTCAATACCGGCGATGTGATAGTTTTTCCCAAGGGAACGATTCATTTCCTTCAAAACCAGGGCGACAGTCCTGCAAGTTTGATTGCTGCATTTAACAGGCAGAATCCAGGGGTGTCTGTTACTCCCTTGGTCACATTCGCTTCCAATCCGGCCATTCCCCCTAGCCTTCTTGCCCAGTCATTCCAGATTACTAAGGAGGAGGTGAACAAAATCAGAAAGGGTCTTGGTGGCAGTTAAAACGGTTATACATGTTTTCATCGAGTGCTGATAATATAGCTATTAATAAGTGATATCACCAATGTTGTGAGTTCGTCTGGTTTAAGACCTTTCAAATATGTTAATCTGTTTTTCTTTTTGAACTGGGTTTGTTTTAAATTCTTGTTTGGTGGGCTGAAATGAGAAGATTGCTGATAAATGCTCCTGGATTGATTTTTGATACAGAGATTTCCTGATCCTGTGAAATTATGAGGAATTATATAGGTTATTTGTGTCAAATCTTTTGAAATGAATATTACGTTAAATTGGTGTTCCTTTATGATATTAAAATTAATTCATTTTATTGTAAGTTAAATGGGTTTTCTCTTTATCATCTTAAAATTAATTTATTTAATTGTAGTTCTAAATTGGTATTTCTTTTGTGATCTTAAAATTAATTCATCATATTGTAGGTTAAATTCAAGGTGTTCCTTTTTTTTATTATCTTAAAATCAATTCATTTTATTGTAGGTTAAATTGGTGTCCTCTTTATGATCCTAGAATTAATTCATTTTATTGTAGTTAAAATTGGTGTACCCTTTATGGTGTTAAAATTACTTCATTTTATTGTAGGCTAAATTGGTGCCCTCTTTATTGATCTTAAAATTAATCCTTTTTATTGAAGGCGAAAATTGGTGTCCCCTTTATGATCTTAAAGTTAATTCATTTGTGATCCATAAGTGATAAGGATATTATGTAGTGCAATTTTTTCATTCTATTTTTAAGGAAATAATTAAGATATTATTATTGAAATGGAAGAATTAAAATAAATTAATTAATTAGATTGATTAATTATTATAATAATAAGTAATTTAGATGTAAAAGTAGAGTTTTGAAATGTGTATGTGATTGGATTTAGAATTTAAAAAAAAAAATTAAGAATATATCTTGGAGTTTTTGAGAGGGATATTATTTTGATCATGAAAAAAAAATAGTATGTAAAATCTAAGAAAAGATTGGAACAAGTAAATTGATATGATTTTGTTTTATGAATTTTGAAATTGTGTGTGAACTAAAACCAATCTTTCACATATTGCCTTGACCCAAAAAGAAAGTCCTCAAACCATCTTGCACCTTGAACTTCAAGCTAAATTTGAATTTTGTATCTACAATAAATGTTCACATATATCACACCTACATATGCAAATATGGTGGCATTAAAATATATTGTTATAGTTTACTAATATTGGATGTTGGAGTGTACTAACTTCCCCTTCATTGATGGATTTGTAGGATGTGCAATAGATGTGTAAATAAATATTAAATATGTAATATATATTTATTATAAATGTTTGAGATTAGATGTGGAGATAGCTAAAATCTAACCTTACCCAATCACACCTAATTTTTGCCTATTCCTAGCCCATTATTTAAATAAATATTTATTATTATTTAATTATTATCTCTTCACATGATCCCATTAAATAAATAAGTACTTTATTTAATTAATTTCTTTGTATCCTTTATCTCTGTCCATCCAGTTCTCATCGAGCATAATCTAAATTTAATCTAAATTTTTCCTCATATGATAGGTGCCCCTTCACATGTCTAACTGACTCCATTTCTAGATTCATTGAACCTAGACATCTCCCTGAAATTCAAACCAACTTTTTTATCTTATCCATTCATCTCATTTAACTCTTAATGCTTTTCTTTGCCAAAAGGACTATTATTCTTATCCCTATCCTAAACCTAAATTCTATATTTCATGTGGCACTTGTCACATGACTACATCTTTGATCCAAGCCTTCATCTTCCTACATTCTTAGCCATTCATCATCGATCATTATATCAATTGATTTTTCCTCTTCAAGACTCTATATTTAAAGGATTGCATCCTTCATTTTCATATCTAGAATCTACTATCATACCTGCATGCTATCATTTTGATCTATCATTATCAAATTATATCAAGGTTATGCTAGAGTATCAAGCAATTCACATATCAATATCAAAGAGAAAATAAAATAGAATAAGTGTGCATTCTATTTCAGTACAATCAAGGAGAGAAGAAAAGGGTATAGGTGAAGGTATTGTTCTTTGTATTTCTTTATCTTCTCTTTGTTTTCCTTGAATATTTTCTCCCTCTTCATTTTGGCATGCCTAGTGAGACCCACATCCCTCTTTAGTTCCCTTTTTGGTGATTTTTTTTGGAGTTTTTGTAATGAAGAGAGAATTTTTTGGTCCGAGAATATAAAGTGGTGCCTTTGTTTCATATAAAGGTACCTCTATTGCACAAAGCTGTGATTTTATCTCACATAAAGGTGCCTCTATTTTGTGAAGTTGTGCTTTTTGTTGGTGTTTTTCTTACTGAACCTTGAAGACACTCTAAAGGGAAACCAACTCTCATGCTCAAGGAATTCAATATTAGGAGCCAACAAATAGGAGATGGATTTAAAATTTCTCATCTACACTTCATGCTCTATAGAACCTAGGTGGGTGTCCCTATATGTAAAGTAGATAAGCTTCATATAGATGGCAAGGGATTGTAGCACTAATTACACCCCTTGTTCTCATTTAAGTTTAGGTATGAAGTAGTAAACATGAAAGAAAATATAAACTATGAAAGTAGGAGAGTGTCGCTGTAACATTAATGGTGTCATGTGAAAAAATGCCAAATGTGAGCATGATCAGGCCATTAGGCCTAAAAGGAGAGCCTTTCAAATAATTAAATGACCTGTCAAGCCAAAAAAACAATCACTGCCATCAGATGTCAAACCTTGGGAATCTCCATACCTTATAATCCATATTCTTTATCAACACTGACATCTACATTAGTATTGGGATTTGGACCTTTTGGGCATGCAACTTACTGCATACCACTAAGCAATGGAAAGTGCAGGAGGAAAGGGTGAACATCAAAGTCCAAAAGCAATAATCAAATGTTAGAAGTTGTGGGTCAGGGAGAATGACTATTTCTTACCTTTAAGAGGAAAGGTTGAAACCACCTATGAAATATGCACACTTAGTTAACTTTTAGGATTCGGGGGGAAGAAAAAATGAAAGAAATAATGAGGAAGAGGGAGAGGGTAGAGGGGAAGCTCGATCCCCAATGTTCAAAAGGTAAACACTTACTTATATTTTGAAGAGAAAATGGGAATTGGGGGTTGGAGGGTAGATTTACCTCTTACCAAATCAAAAGAGGTAAAGGGAAAGGTTGAAGCCTGACCCGTGAAACATCAACACTTAGTTGATTTTCCAAAAGGAAGGGATGGGATTAGAGGGAAAGGGAAAGGGTTAAGCTCGATGGGTGAACCCCAAAATTCTAAGAAAAGATATGGAAAGAAAGGAAGAAGTGGAGAAGAAGAAGATCAAGAGTGATAGAGGAAGGATGAAAGTAAGGCAAGCAAAATCTTGAAACATCAAAATTTCCATACTTAGCCAATTTTGGAACTTGAAAATGGATCTTCAAACATGGGAACTTTGCAACTAGTAGAGGGTCCTAAGTACGATGCACCATAAAGATCTCTCAAATCAGTTATATCTGATAGGCATCACTAGGGAGAGGCAGACGCTGAAAATAGTGTCACCACTTTCATCACCAAGAAGTGTGCTTTTGTTTTGTGCTTTGTATTTGATCATTTTGAGCTAGATCTAGGGTTTGACTAACCTTTGAAACCTTTTTATGGAGGAATTTTTCATTATAACACTCTAATTTTTCAAGTTTTTCAACTCTTTTCTTGCAAAAATTAGTGTTTCTAAGGTTTTATCAACCTAGGGTTTCTGGCATGTTTTCTAGGAGATCTAGTGTTTGCTTCATTTAGAGATCTTTTGAGTATATAACATAACCTATTTTAAAAATATATTTATTTTTTCAAGTTTCCTATAGCCTTGTCTTATAGGTTTCCTAATTGGGTTGGTAAAAGACATCATTTTTCAGGTCCCAAAAGTTATTTTGAGGCTTAGCCTATGAAACTACACCTCTATTTCACAAAGTGGTGCCTATGTTTCATAAAGATACACCTCTACATAAAAAATTTCCTCTTTTATTACATAAGGGTAAAGGTACAAACTTGTGTCACACTTTATAAAGGAATCGGCCAACATGAGAAAAATTTCTCAACATCAACCACATAAAAGTGGTATTTATGTTTTGAATTTCAAAATGATGTAAACTAATAAAATGTAGAACTTTTGTTGAAGTTTATTCATGTAATTTTTCAAAAAAATAAAAATAAAAATTTTGATATATTTTTATCAATTTAAAAGCATATTTTTTTATGCTAAAAATTTCAAGAAAAAGTGACGTTTAGTTGACATCAAGAAACATACAAAAAAAAATTTCATTTTCTCCTAATTTATTTTTTCCTAGATAGCTGACTTCAATATCTAGGGCATGGAAAAAAAAAAGAAATTTTGATGTATATTTTTCTCGTAATAATGTTTTAAAGTAAAAATTACTTGAATTTGGTAGTTTTAAGTTGATGTCAACTATTGTTTTTTTTCTTTCATTTTCAAAAAACAAAATATACTCTTTTGAAGAGGATTCTCTCCTCTAGGGAATCATATATTTTGCAATTTGTTTTATGATGATTTACTATTTTTTATTTAATTTCTTGACTGAGCCTCTTTTTGACTTTGAACAACCTACTTGCAATATATTCAAATATTTATATACTAAAGTTAATCTATCTATATATATATATTTGGATTCAACACTGTGAGCTCTACAAAAGGGTATTTTTATTTTTTATTTAAAAAAAAAATTGATTGAAGAAATATTCAGTAGAAGTTGAAAATTTCTAGAAATTTGATAAAATGGTGAGTTTTCTGCCATGTCACTGGCCATGTGGATATATTCGGCCGAATCCCAATCGGTTGAATGGTGTTTGGCCAAATAATATCCGACTAAATATTGGTCGATTGGATGGTATTCAGGTGAAACTATGATTTATTCGAATTTGATTTTTTGATTGTTTCCATTTTCGTCAAATTTCTTTCCATTTTCATCGATTGTTAAAATGGTTGATCTTTTGATTTTTTTAATATGTTTTTTTTATTTTTCTCGTTTTTCGTCCATTTTTTATTAAAATAACTATTTAAGTTAGGTTTTACTAGTCTTTTTTTGGCTTTTTTCCATTTTTTATCCACTTTTTAATGAACTATTTTTATTATGATTTACTTTTTTCTCTTAAATAACTATTTAATATTGAAAAACAAGATACTTTTTCAATTATTTGCATTTGTCATAGGGTTGAATAGGAAAATCAAGCATCTAATACATAAGATTTGGTAAATTTTTTTAATTTATTTTTTGTTATGATGTTTATATGTTTGTTGCTAAATTATTTTATGTTCATGTTTATATTTTCATTGTGCTTTACTATGAATTTTTGTACCTAATTCTTGGACTAATAAGTGGTGTAGCTATCGACTGTCGAAGACTAATATTGAAAAACTACTAATTTGTGGTTTTGCAAGACATTTGGCCAAAGAATTTTTATTTTTGAACCCAATTGTCTTTTAGCTTACAACACATTTCAATTGGTGCATTAAAATGAACAATTGTCTTCTGCCATATAGATTTAACTAGGGGATGAATGAACACTGTTTATTATGCTTGAGATGGTAGGGAGTATGCTCTCACCCTATGCAAACTTGGTGATCAGAAACCAGACCCATCATCTGTGTTTAATCCTTTAGAGGTGCCTGCCTTGGTGGGAAAATGTACTCACCCCAAGGGAATGACCCAACTAGTAACAGGCTAAAGCTAAGCTACTTCCAGTCGGTATATAAAATGGGTGCTTGAGGAAAGTTCAAGTACCACGAATACAAATGTGTTATGTCGACAAGTGAATCCCCATAAACCTTGTAGAGTGTAACCTCTACAAGTTGGGAATCCTCCTCATCAGAGCTAATCTTTTCGCATGTATAACCACTCGAACGAATGCCCTTACTAGACACCTCTTATTTGTAGTTGCCAAAATCCTTTTCTATTTGTTGGTGCAACAACGACCATTGCCAAGGCATCCACATTCTCCCAGTTCTTAGTAGAGGTGAAGAGTCTGTCATGGGAGATTCATGAGGGCTCGAAGCTTGGTTGACCCAAGAAGTGAGTGCTGTGGAGAGGAGCCAGTGTGGCCAAGCTTCTAAGTCACCCACTAAGAATAAGTGCGGTTGGGGAAACCCACGTGGAATCTATTGAATATAGTCCTTTCCAACCTTAGGATTTGTGCTTGTATTGTTAAAATCAAACATTTTGTCTACTATGTCTTGCATGTGTGTTCAAAAATAGACCTGAAACATACATCACATCTAGTAATTTGCAACACATTAAACCTTGCAAAACCCTAGAATGTCAAACAACAAAAACATCCAAAATGAACCTATCATTTAGATTTCTTGGGGCTATCAATCATTCAGTTCTAATTTTTCAATCCTTGCATTCCACCTAGTCCTTGCATATCCTCCACCCTTGCATATCCACTATTGGTCAAACAAGCCTTTAGCTTGCACTTAGACTACTCTTCCTAGGTCTTGAAATCAAGCCATTGGCTATCTATCACCCGCATCACTTGAGGTTCATCATCCTTAAGTTAGGGAATATACCATTATCCTTGAGTAGGGAAATCCTTTTGGAGTCCATCATCTCCTACATACCCTCTCTTGATCATTGGTCCTTGTGTGTATCCATTATAAAACAAGTAAAGCCTTTACATCATAACCAACTTTGGACCTAGAGTTTCCTTTGAGATCTTGCATTCTTAGCTTGTCATATCAAACCATACCATTTTCATATCCCATCTTAGAATCATATCCTTTTATTGCTTCCTAGTCTTAGGTCTCATACATAATCTTACCTTAGATTGAAGATTAGAACAATCACATATGGCCTCTAGAACAAGAGAAAAAATGTTTGAAGAAGAAGGGAACCCTTGGGGAAAATAATTTTATGGGGAGGATCACATTAGTGTTGCAACTAGTGAAACAAGTGAAATTGAGGACGAAGAAAAAACCCAATCCACTATAAACGAAGCTCTTAATGATAATAGATTCAATAAACATCTTACAGAGATGGTCAAATGTAATCCACAATGATACTTCTAATTAAAGAACATACAAAAGCTACCATGGATCAAATTTATATCCCAAATGATCAAGAAGAGCCGAGCATGACGAATGATAAGGCCATAATATCCTATCAACTAGGATCATCCACTTTTATCAAATCAGGCTTTCTCATAGAGGAGAAGATTCTAGACAATAGTTTCCACATACATAATGATGGATTTACATGTTGTTTTCACTGTAACAAATAGTCATTCCTCCATGATATTAGGGGACACTTTATCCAATAAAAAACATCAAAAAGTTTGAATGCACATTATTTTTGTGTATGCATGTGAATTCAAACCTGAGCAATTTGTGATGGGGAATAAAAATACAAGAACAAGGTTGTATGATCAAAAAAGAGATAGTAGAAATGTGGATGAAAGTGAATCTTCTGAAGAAGAACCCATGGAAATTGATGATGACCAAGGAGTACAGGTACCAGGACAAACTGAAGGTGGCCATAGAAATATTTTCCTTGGTATGGAAAATCTTATAGAGATGGATGAGGAATCCCTTTTTAATAGTATTTCATCTGAAGCTATGTTACCTGAATGCACAGTAAAATTACACTGCAAAAGAATATGGGATGAATATTTTGAGGAAATGTCTATAGTTGGAAGAGCACAATTATTTGCAAAATTATTTAGGAGGAAAGAAATGACCCCTGTTTTGGAGTTGTTAGGGATTGATAATAAAAGAAATTCATTAGGATTAGTAAAGAAAACAATAGTTTAAAACCTATAAGAAGCATTGAATTCTATTGAAAACAAGAGTCGAGCTGTTGATTTAAGTGTTACACATAGAGCATTGATGACGGTAATTTCTAGTAAGAAAATATCACATAGAAGAAAAGTTAAAGTAGTTTCTGAATTACTCAATGTTTCTAGGAGAACTGTTCAAAGATATATCAAAAAGAGAAATAGATTGGATGGAAATGTTGAGAATAATTGGGTAAATATTTGTAGGGTTCCCTGAAAAAATAAAATTTTAGAAGATGTAAAGGAACAGGTGATTGAATATTGGAACAACCACTCTCATGTTTCTTCCAATAAAAGGTACACTATAAAAATAAAAGGTGCAGATGGTTAAAAAATTTCACATCCGAAACATTTTATAGATACAACTCAAAGTGAGTTTTTTGAAGCATTCAAGCAAGAATTTTTAGATGTGAATATTTTTCAAAGGATGCTTGAGAGACTACGACCAAGTTTTGTATGTATAAATAAGATACGTGAGACTTGTTGTCGAAATCATGTTGAATTTGATCTACACCTTCAAACATACAAAAAAGCTATGGCATTAATCAATCCAAAAATAGTCATCCTTGGAAGTACAACACAATTTGTGAAGTCTCTTCTATACGAAAAAATAGAAGATTCAAATGAATTTAAAGTGCAGTGTATAAAAAATATATGTAATGAATGTGGAAATTTGAAGAATCTTTTATAGGTTGAAAATATTGAACATTCAATGCAAGTTATGTGGAAAAGATTTGAATATGAAAAATACTCAACAAAGTCAGGAGTTGAGACCAGAAAAATTGTTCTCAAAGAGAGTGAGTTGTCTTACAATGAGTTTATGAACAAATTTTTCAATATCATATATCCACATATTCAACATTGTCATGGTGCTAGATGGCAAGCTAAGAAATTTCATGACTCAAAGAATTGCTTTCCAGCGGGTTGTATTCTCTCTATTGTTGACTTCTCTGAGAACTATACATTTAGTCCTCAAAGTGAGATCCAAAGCCAATATTATCATTTAGAGCAAGTTGCAATATTTGTACAAGTTTGTTATAGGCATGCCGAAGAACATGTGGATGGTCTACAAAGTAGCAAAGATGAATGAATTATCATCAAAGAGATTCAATTTTATATTAGTGATAATATAGGTCATGATAGAAGCTATGTAGCCCATTGTTTAGCAATGTTTTTTGAAGACCTGAGACGATGCCAAATAGATGCTTCACAACATTGGATATGGTCTAATGGATGTTTTGGTAAGTGTTGATTTAAGTTTTTTTGAAATTATATGTTTATTTGTTTACTTAACATGTTCAAACTTAATTAGTTGTACACATATAGTTTATTTTTACTAAATTGGTTTTAAATGAAATTGGTTGTAACGTCACAGGACAATTTAAGTCTACAAAATCTTTTAATTGGTTAATCCAACAACATATTAGACGTGGCATAAAAAATTTGTGGAATTTCTATGAGAGTGGACATGGAAAAGGAGAGCATGATGGAGCTAGAGCATGTGTGAAGCGTGCACTTCACCAACACAAACTTGCAGGTAATACCATGTATGGATTTTTAGAAAAAAATCTAATTATGTTTTTTGAGATCCGTCTTTTCCTTTCAACTACAAAACCTCTTAACTTGACATTTCACAAACATAAACTTGCAGGTAATGCCATAAGGAATCCACATGAAATTATTGAATTGTGCAAAATTCATTTTGTTGCCAATGAATCAATATAAACACACGATATTTTTGGGAAGTTAAAGGTACATAAATGATTTTTTTTATGAATTTCGATGTGTACATGAATTGAATTTTAAATTTTATTCAATTTTTAATTGGATACATTTGAAATTTACAAATATTGATTGATCAACTCTTACTAATTGTTAAACAATTAGTGGTATTGGAAGTTTGCATCAAATCATGACAGTAGGACATAATAGGCCTCTAGTAATTCAAGTGAGAGAAAAATCATGTTTTTGTGTTGATTGCATTGACAACAATGCAAATACTCTACAATGTGAGAATATTAGAGATGGGTATGTTTCACAATGGGAAACAAAACAATTAGTGGACACATCGAACCCTTTTGAAGATAATGACATTGCAAATGTCTATGATCCTCTGTATTCAGATGATTATGAACGTGTATTAGATTTAGTTGTTACAGGTAAATTTTAAAATTTAAAATTGAATTTTATTTCTAACAATTGATAATTTATATTCTACCTAAGTTGAGCATGGTTTACTACATGGTGTGTACAGGAGATATTTTTGTTGTTCTTGCAGATCCTGACAATACAAAAGGTGTAGATTACTATCTACTAAGATGTACGCAACCAAAATGAAAATTGTCAGAATCAATGACAGATGGTGATGGACAAGAGTATCCTGTTGGATCAATGGTTGTTGAAGGCACATACTATCAACAAAAAAAGATAGATACAAATGGCATTACATTTATTGATTATATGCCATGCTAAAAGGTTTTACATTATAGTCATTTAGTTATAGCAACAAGATTGAATATTGAAACTTTACCAAAAAGAGGGTGTGCCAAACAAAGGTGGAGGTTGCCTATTGAAGACCATGAAAAGATTTTAGAGATAATAAAAGATAGAGAGGATCTAGATTATATGTACCAAGAAATTTAAGATATTTTTGTGCATATATATTTTCTATGACAATACATACATGTAACATTTTGGGATGAGGTCCCCCATTTGTGACCTCACCGGTTCATAGCTCTAGGTCAAAAGCATTTACCCCTTGAATAAAAATAAAACATTTGGACCTAAATTTGATTTTTAAATTTTTTTTTTTATGTTGAATTCAAATAATTTCAATCAATAGTAGCCCATGAAGCTTTCCTTTTTGTGATCTTATTTTCCTATAAATATTTCTTGAAATGTATATGAAAGAGTCCATTTTATTTCTCCTGCATTCTTACATCATATAACCTTCAAGTTTTAGGAGACATTTCATGATAGTCTATAGATTTTAATTATGGTTGTACTTCTAGAATCTGGAATATTTTGGTGCTATAAGGATTTGACTAAATCTATGTATGTAGGACATAAAATGGTGGTGATTGTTTGGGAGCTTACATCTTTTCTATCATAATCTATTGTATTTTAATCCTACATTTGTTTTTAAAATTTTAGGCATTTTGCAGTTAGATTAGGGTGGTAAGATTTAACAAATATTAAGTACATACATAGTTTAAATTTCATTAATTATATTAAATTTCAACACATTATGCATATTCCAAAACTTCATTGAAAATTTGTATTAAATTACAATCCAATTATGTTTGCACAAAATTATTCAAATTAACTCTAAAATCCATTTTGCTATGAGAATTTAACTTTATTTTGCTTATGAAACACACAATCTCACCTATATATTTATTCTTCAATGTTTTTTATCCTTTCTGACCTAGATGCGATCTGATCTTTGATGTCAAAAGATCAAGGCATATCAACTAATTCATTTATATGATCAAAATTCATGGCATAGTTAGATTAAGTAGTACCATGAACGTGCAACACATCAGATAGTGTCTTCATTGAGACATCACTAAAAATTAGTGTCTTAATTGTGGAAAATAACTATTTTGGATGTGAAAAATAACTTGTTCATTTTCCCTATTTCTCTCTTCCCTCTCCTCCATGGTGTGAGCTATTATTTTGCAAAATTATTGCTTACAAATTTCTTGTGGATTAGGATATTTAGGTTGGATCTAAAAGATGGTTGCGAAAGGATTATGTGCATTACATTCAAGAAGGATAATCTTTGTTGTTGAGGGTTTTGATTTGTGAATGTATTATTCTATTTTATTTTATACAAACATTCTTAGATAGCTTTCATATTAAATTCCATCCTTCACCTAAGGAGATTGTATTCCTCTCCATTTGTAGTATGCTAAGTTTGAATCAAGATCTATATTTTTACTTGTGAAATTTATATTTGTAAGTTTTTAGAATTGGAAAATTACATTTTATGCTAGATCTATGGAATTATTTTTCTAAATCATTACCATTTGAAACTTGAGTAATCTCCTAATTTGAGTTCTCAAAAGGGTATATTCCATTTTAGTTTTTTATTTATTTTTAACATTGAAAATTTTCCAAAATTTGTTAATGATGTTTTTTGGGAAGTTTGTATGGTTTTTTTTTTAAATATCAAAATTGAGTTGTAGACCATATTAAACCTTTTTGTTTTGTAGGATGAATATTCTCCTTATGGAAATGCATTTATCTATCTTTTGGATAAGAGTGTCTTTTCTTTTTACCTCAATTTACGTGTCACGATATTTTAATCACTTTCGACCTTTTGGTGTTAGGATTTAACTCTAGAGTTAGGAGTTGAGTGAACTTTGATTTCCAATCAAATTTGAATGGTAAACTAGAGGAGCTTGAGAATGGATAAAATATAAAAATATAATTTAAAATGAGATCAAATAAACATAACCATAATTAAGACTCAAGACATTATCATCATATATTCACATGTTTATATCCAATGTCTGTACATAAATATATTCACATGATTATTGGTTGTCCTTTCCATTCTAATTGTATGTTATTGATTTTTGTTTTCATTTTCACTATTTGATTATTGGTGTTTATCACCATTTCAAATGTTTTAATTAATAGTTATCATTATATAATTTGTATGTTATTAGCAATTATCACCATTTACTTTGTGTGTTATTAGTGGTTAACACCAAATGTTACTATTGGATTCCATTATTCAATATTATTTTTCAATGTGTATTCTATTGGATGGCTCATGCATGATATGCAATTAGTATGTTTGATTATTCAACCACTTTGTTTTATGTGAGTGTTGTTGGACTACCTAATCAATATGCTCCTAGTACAGAGGGGTGGGCCTTATGGTCACACATTATTGGGTGATGTTGATCATTATTAGGGGGTATGTGTAGGATCATCATGGAAAAAAAAGGCTCTTAAGTGGCAAAAAATTTAGAAAAATCAAAGTTAGGAAACTTGATGTAAAAATTTGAATAAGTTAAATCTATATTATTTCAAAATTATGTAAGAATAGAATCTGTAGGAAATTGATTGTAGTTTCTAAACTACTAGTTTTTTTTTTAAAATAAAAAATTCTATTTGGTGAAACTTTGAAATTTTAATGCAGTAGTGCTTAAATTTCAGGGAAAAAATAAGTAGGTATCTGCTAACCACCCTAACCACAATAAAATGATAATATTTTTTATAAGATTTTAGATATAAGTAGAGGACTCATGTCTGGATGTGATGCATATTTTTGTAATTTTTTTCCAAGTAAATAATTAATTATGAATTGTTTATTACAACTTTAAAAATTATAAAAACGTGTATGTCGACCAACTTAACTTGGTCAAAACTTCATGAAATTCAATTTTATTTATTTTAATCCTATATTATACTTAAACATAGAATGTGACACATGTTTGATTCAAAAAATGTGATACCATTTGAAAGCTATAGATTTTTTCAATCAACCTATCAATTAGGACTTTAGTGTAATTTAAATAGAAAATGAATAATAATTATTTATTAAATTCAAAGTAAAGAATAATTTATATTGGTGGAAAGCTAGAATATCCTTTAAAAACCTTTTTGTTTCATCAATTTTGGGTAAAAAAAAAGTCATTAGCCACATGTATGCCCTACAAATACCCATCATATCGCCACTTTTTGGCCCATCATGATCCTACACATACCCTAGGTCTATATGGATTCTTTGAAATGTTCATTAGAGGGTGTGGAATTATCTTGTTTTATCTTGTTAGTTGTATATTTATATTTCTATTTTCTTGGAAAAGTTGTAAAGATGGATCTTGTAATCCTTGCTTAGCTTCAAGAATTTTTATTCCCATAATAAGATGAACCATAATGTGAAACAATAATGTAAAATGTATATATATTGTAAAATATAATAAGATGAACCATAATGTAAAATGTATATAAGTATATAAAACATAATAAGATGAACCATAATGTGAAACCATAATGTCAAATGTATATAATGTGAATATCATCATCTAAGAACCATAATGTGACAAATCACAATATAAAATGTATAACAAATCATGTATCTACATGTAAAATAAATCAAACTAGAGGATGCCTAATATGACTATGGATCGATCTCTCTCCTGATCCATGTCTGGATCCATGTCCTGATTCTTTGGATCCGTGGCTCCATGCCTCTCTCAATCCTCATCTTGATCCATGTTCTGATTTTTCTCCCTGCAAAAGAAAGTACATTAATTAATTTAATATACATATGTCTAAATGTATTAGAATCATCTTAAAGTTATGTACTTCAATGTTTGAATGTATTAAGTACTTTAAATATTATAAATGTGTACGTCAGATGTACCATGCATAGGATTGTCTACATGCTCCAAATCTCCAAAGCCTGCCAAACCCTCATTTTGCTACAAATTTAAAAATACCAAATTTCAATGAAGAGTGAGGACTACTTTAAATTCAATTTTATTTTATATATGTATGTGAATTTATATATATATGATTATTTGAAAGTACCTGCATCTCACCTTGGAGCACTCTACCAATGTCACTAATGTCATGAGAATGCATAGTCAAATCAGGGACACTTGCATCAGGTAGAGGACCAGTGCCAAAGAGAAGTGACCTATATGTGCCATGTACATCATGTGCAGTAACCTCAGGGGTTGTAGGCTAGTCTGGAATATGTACATCTTGTGAAGCCACCTCAACTTGACCTGACTGTCTACCAAAATGTCATCTAATATGAGAGTTGCTACACCATCTAAAGGAATCCCATAATTATCACTAATAAACTAGTACGATGATAGTAAATCAATAATGGAAACCATAGCAACATTACATATAGTGGCTTCACTCATCTGGGCCACATCTGATGGTGATGGTAGCTTTGCTCGAATGTAAGGATCATAATTGGCAGAAGTAGCCTCAATAGGAGGAAGGCTAATATGCGGATGTAATAATATCTTCATACTCGATTATATGACATCTGATTGACCTAAGTAGCAATCACAACAATACTGTCAAAATGTCAATTTAGGTAGGTGTTGTTGCTACACTTCCTGTTATTGCTAGTTCCAAACATTTTGGAAGAACCAAAAGGTTTGGACCAACTAATGCCATCTTGTTGATGGGTGGTGGAAAATCTACATGTCTAAATTGAGGTTTGTCAACAAACCTCCCTTTTACATGTCCAACATGTGAAGGAATAGATGTTTAGTCCATTGCTAACCCTAAATGAAGCTCAACATATAGTTGTTTGAAAAAATAAAGTGGCAACTCATCATTATGAGGCCATTTGTGATGGGCTATCAACCATCTGGGATATATAAAATTAGCAACAAGCTCATTTGTACATCTAGTAACAACATATCCTCTAACTTTATTTTGTCCCATATAATGAGGGAACATGTTGTGCACATTATGTGTCAAAACTCTACTAGTAATAGAGTCAATTTTCTCTGTGCCAACAACACTGCTGGCAAGGGACCTGTAAAACTCCTTTGTGCTAACCTCATCATAAGGATTATAAGATCGAATCATGTGAATCATATGATGGATCTCATATTAAATGCTAACTAATCTATCTCCATTAGTGAGATTAGGGGAGTTAAGTATTGTTTGGTCCAAACATCTCAAAGCATTCTCTAATCTCCTAATGCTATCACTATATAAATTAGACCTAGCCTCAGGTTGCTGTTGAGACTGGGCAAAATGATGTGATCTCTAATCATCAGCCATATCTATATAAATATGGAAAGATCTACAAATTTAATTAAAACAAGAAAATTACAAATATGTACTAATTCTATTTCTCTAATTTAGTAAAATATATGCAATAACCATTTTTCTAGTAAGATACTCCATAGGAAATTATAAAAAATAGGAAATACATGAGCAATGAGTGGCTTGAACATCATGAGGTAATTTAATAAGAACAATTTTGAGTTCATTCAACTATCTATGAAAAAGAGGGAGAAAGGGAGAAAGTAGGAAATTATAAAAAATTTCCTATAAAAGAACTGGTACTAAAATATCCTAATGAAACATTCACATGTAAAAGTAACAAATAAGCATATAAATACATAAATATTGAATGAACTCCTACACTATAATTATGTGTGGTGCAATTCTACTTCATGTTAGAGAAGGAGATATTCTATTATGATTGAGGTCTTAAAATTGTTTATCCTTTTGTCATCACACACATATAGGCATTTTTGGATGCCTCACTAAGTGAATGTATAATACCATTCTTGGTGATGGTGTACATGAACAATACAATAAATGATCAATCAAATACATAAGAATAATAAATAACAATAAATGATCAATCAAATACTTTATTGAAATAATCTTGGAAGGCTATTAATTGGATTTATGTGAATAGATAAAGGTATCTAGCTATAGTATAAATTTCAGTGCCTACAATGTATTTTAGGATATGACTTAAACAACTCTATAATTTTATTTAAATGCATGATTTTATAAATATATTTAAGTTGTGCATTTAAATGAAATTATATAGCCTAAAAAATTTCTTACATTAAGTTGTAAGTCATATATCCTAAAATACATTGTGCTAGGCACCAAATTTTTTACTATATAGCTAATTTCACTTATGTGAAAGGATAAGTGAAACTAGTTATATAGTAGAAATTTGGGTGCCTACGATGTGTTTTAGGATATGACTTACAACTAAATCTATAATTTCATTTAAATGCATAATTTTATGAATATATTTAAGTGGTGCGCATTTAAATGAAATTATAGTCATACTCTTACATTAATTTGTAAGTCATATCCTAATTTATACATTGCCCTAGGCACCAAAATCTCTACTATAACTAGTTTCACTTATCTATTTACATAAACTCCAATTACTACCCTTCCAAGATCATTTCAATAAAGTATTTGACTAATAAATTATTGTATTGAATGTACACCATCACAAAGCATGACCTATTAAACATTCACTTAGTGTGACACATCCAAAAATCCCAATTATTACCCTTCCAAATTATTTGTATAAATTGTTATTTAATATTCTTCTATATATTTGATTGGCATTTTGCACATTCAATGAATTCACTACATTCAAAGGATAATATGTCAAAGAGTGAGTCTACAAATATATTTTGAACAAAATATTTCTCACATTCAATACATTAAATGACCAATCAAATACAAAACAATATTAAATAAAAATTTATTAAAATAATCTGGAAGAGTAATAATTGGCCCTTTCCACTATTCTCCATGATGGTATACATTGAATAAAATAAATGATCAATCAAATAATTTATTGAAATAATCTTAAAAGGGTGTTAATTGGAGTTATGTGAATAGATAAGTGAAAGAAATTTTGTTGCCTTTAAGACAATGTATTTTAAGATATGACTTACAACTTAATGTATGAGTATGACTATAGTTTCATTTAAATGCACCACTTAAATATATTCATAAAATCAATGCATTGAAATGAAATTATATCTAGTTGTAAGTCATATCCTAAAATACATTGTAGGCACCAAAATTTCTACTATATAACTAGTCTCAATAAAACTTATTTAATTGATCAATTATTGTATTTAATGTACACCATAACGAAGCGTGACCTATTAAACATTCATTTAGTGTGAAGCATCTAAAAAGGTCAATTATTACCCTTCCAAATTGTTTCAATCAATTAATTATTTAAAATTCTGAACTATATTTTATTGTCATTTTGCATGTTCAAGTGAATTGAATGAGTGAGTCTACAAATATATTTTGAACCCAAGTTTTCCCACATTCAATACATTAAATGATCAATCAAATACAAAAGAATATTAAATAACCATTTATTAAAATAATTTGGAAGAGTAATAATTGGCCCTTTTCGCCATTCTCCATGATGGTATACACTGAATACAATAAATGATCAATCAAATAATTTATTGAAAGAATCTTCAAAGGGTACTAATTGGAGTTATTTGAATAGATAAGTGAAAGAAATTTTGTTGCCTAACACAATGTATTTTAGGATATGATTTACAACTTAATGTAAGAGTATGACTATATTTTCATTTAAATGCACCTTTTAAATATATTCATAAAATAAATGCATTTAAATGAAATATATCTAGTTGTAAGTCATATCCTAAAATACATTGTAGGCACCAAAATTTCTACTCTATAACTAGTTTCATTTTTCCATTCACATAAACTCCAACTACTACCCTTCCAAGATTATTTCAATAAAACTTATTTAATTGATCAATTATTGTATTGAATGTAAACCATCACCAAGCATGACCCATTAAACATTCATTTAGTTTGAAGCATCTAAAAAGGTCAATTATTACCCTTCCAAATTATTTCAATAAATTAATTATTTTATATTCTTCTATATTTGATTTCTATTTTGCATGTTTAAGTGAATTGAATGAGTGAGTCTACAAATACATTTTAAACCCAAGTTTTCCCACTTTCAATACATTAAATGATCAATAAAATACAAAAGAATATTAAATAACCATTTATTAAAATAATTTGGAAGAGTAAGAATTGGCCCTTTTTTCCATTCTCCATGATGGTATACATTGAATATAATAAATGATCAATCAAATACTTTATTGAAATAATCTTCGAAGGGTATTAATTGGATTTATGTGAATAGATAAGTGAAAGAAATTAAATTGTTTCCTAACACAATGTATTATAGGATATGACTTACAACTTAATGGACAAGTATTACTATAGTCTCATTTAAATGTAAGGAAATCTAGGGAGTGCATCTAATGAAAAACTCCAAACAGTAGTGCCTTTAGTAACTTTAATTTTGATTAATTACTTCAAAGACACGTACAACTATGTCCTAAAGCAGAAACAGACACAGTTAATTTCCACATTAATCCTTATGAGAGAATCACATGTAAATTCAACAGCAAGCACTGACAGATTCTAGAAATAGAATCAACACAGATGAAAGATAAGACAAAAAATAGAACACAAAGATTTACGTGCAGAAAATCCTCTCGGATAAAAAACCCCACACTCCAAAGATCAATCCATTGTATTATTCAGCAATAGAACAGTTACAATAAAAATTCAGGCTCATAGCCTCTTCTGAGATTCATCTTGTTCATTCTGGATACAACTGGTAGCAACTGATCAAACCATCAGACCACACAATCTTCACACTATTACAATACCCCCACATAGTATTTAGTGCAGATCAACAAGAGAGAGATCAATCATGATTCATGATCAGGAGAGATTCCAACAGCTTGAATCTGCCTCTCAATCCTCTGCTTCGACCTCATGGCTTCGGCCTTTCAGCCAACCACTCGGTCCTCTCAATATCGTTCTCTCTCTAGCTCTCTCTGTACTCTTACCAACACTCTCTCTCTCTCACTGTAAAGAACGTTCAATGCATATGTATTTACATTCGTTCTTTAACAGGCTCTCTGTGAATCGGTTAAAGATCACACAACAACAATCTCTAGCTCAGCATCCTTATCGTCATTCCATTCTAGTGTAGATTTTTCCTTGCAGATCATTCAATTCTGTAATCAAGGGAAAATCAGATTTGTTAAAGGGGTTAGCACAATAACATTAAAATTCCAATGAAATAACAAAGCACAAAGGAAATAATATGAAAACAAAAGGAACAATGTTACCATAAGTCTTCATCTTCCATGCTTCACCTTTGTTACACCTCCTAGCTTGCAGTAAATAGAGATGCCCTCAGATTTCAAATGAGAAACTATGACTAATGACAAAGCCCTATGCAAGTGTTGAAGGATTTGTATAAAAGAAATGACCTGACAATAGACTAAAATGACAATGACTGCAAAAATAATAATAACCTAAATTGACAGAATGAGCATGAGAGAGAGAGAGAGAGGTCCCCAAATAAGAACAAAATTGCCATTTTATAAAAACTGCAATTTTGAATGTGTGGCCAGGATTAGAAGATGACAAATACCCTATAATCAATGGTCAAGATTAAATGTTGTAGTATGAATTAGGGTTAGGTCAAAATTACGGCAATGACAAGAAATGAAGGGTTGAGATTGAATTATGAGATAATTCAATCAAGGGCCGAAATTAAATGAGATGTCAGGAGATAAGATTTGATTTGGAGGATAAGATTGGCATGGACAAAGAGGTTGCTGGAGAAATTAAATAAATAAAATTATTTAATTTAGGTGGCCAATGAATAATTAAATAATAAAAATATTATTTAATTATAGAGGAATGTGAAAAAAAGGATTATTTTGAATTAAATGATGATTTAATTCAAAATTCAAGAGAGTGGGCTAAATTAAATAAATAAAACTTATTTAATTTATGAGAGAAGTGGCCAATGAATAATTAAATAATTAAAATAATTATTTAATTATAGTGGAAAGTGGACAAAAATTAAATAAATAAGAATTTATTTAATTTTAGAAAGAAGAGGACCTAATTAGTGACGTAATTAAATAGATAAAAATTTATTTAATTAATCAAGGGAGGAATAAAGATAAAAAAATAAATAAATTAAATAATTAAAATTATTTAATTAATAGAAGAATTATGACTTTAGAAAATAATTAAATAATTAAAAATTATTTAATTATTAAGAATGAAAGGGGCAATGTTGAATAATCTAAGAGTTGTAAGCCTAGGACAATTTTATGTGTCTACATTTTGCCCCTCTTTGTCATAATGTCGCTTGTCACATTGTGACAAAGAAAAATAAGTCAAAAATATGCCCCAGTGCAAAATAAGATGAGGAAGAATGACGAGGAGGGTTGTGGTATGCCCCCTCGAGAGGACAGACAGGTTCCAAGAACATGGGTGTGCTCTCGAAATAGATGAGAAGACTAGAATATGAAGAGACAAAGAAATGTTAATGAAAATGATATGGATGATGATATGGATGCAATACCTATATGAGACGAGCGAGAGAAGATGACAAGACTAAAGGAGATGCATGTTAGTTCCTAGACCAAATCCTTCAAAACATTGCCATAGGACGGTAAAAATGACACAAATGGACAACAAACACCATGATATGATGTAGACCAAGGTGTGCAAGGTCATCCACTTGAAAAACAGACAGTCACAGACAAGGAATGTCCTAACTCATACTAAGGGCGAAGTTGCCCCAGTCTTTTTGTCAAGACAACCCACAGACAGCAGTCAGAGAAAATAAAATAGGCCAGGAGACGTCAACGCACCTCTAAATCCTTCATGGGACATCCTTGAGGTAGCTAGTAACATGACGAAAAAGACAAGATAGTAAAAAATATAAGACAAAATAGCCAAGATAGCCAAAAGATAAGATAAGAAAGACCAGAAAGATTAATAGCCATGTAATTTTGTTTGCCAATGTTTGTTTGCCAAAGATTGAATTCTTGTTTGATTTGACAGTTTTGACAGTTTAAGAGTTTTTCCAATTTGACGGTGTTGAGGGTTTGACGGGGCCTATTGTCAGGAAGGACACATCCTGATAAAAGGCAAAGGACATTTTGACGAGGTCAAACTCCAAGAAGGACACATCTTGAAGAGGACCAAAGAGTGATGAAATTGACATTGTTTTGACTAATGTGTTTTGGCAAGTTGACTGATGTTGACTGTATGATTGATTGGACTGTGTTGTCTAATTTTGACCAATTTTGACATTGACGTTTCAAATGACTGTCTTGTGTTCGAGTTTGACTATGTCTGACTTATTTGACCGATGTGATGATTGTGACAAATGCCATGATTTTATTTTGACCAATCTAAAAGGACTAACCTAATGTCTCGGGGACTCATCAACTGATGGCCTTGCCTACGTAGCAAATGCGCAGAGACAATGTAGTTCGACAATGACATGGATTGACTGACATCACTGACTTTGACTCCATGTGACTGACTTTGGCATTGATTTGGATGTTTTTGTGTTTTTCTTCCGGACGTTTTACGATTTTTAGGTCTTTTTTTAGGACATTTTATGACGTTTTTGGTCTTTTTTCAAAACATTTTATGATGTTTTTTGTCTTTTTTCAGGACATTTTATGATGTTTTTTGTCTTTTTTCAGGACATTTTTTCATGTTTTTTGGATTTTGACATTTAAGAGGATCGTGACAAATGCAAATGACTGATGCCTACACATGAGAATCCAAGGACAAACATTATTGTGCCCCTAGTCAAGCTAAATACCAATTGACAGGTGATGACAACATTGTTTGACGTGGGAAGGACACATCCCGAAACAATGTGATGACGATGACGATAATGTGACGAAAGTATGGAGGTCTATAGCCGGGCCAGGAATGCAGTCAAGTAAAATTTTGGATAATGTGCTTGTATGAATTGGACTTGTTGCATTTGGAATGACTTGGTTGGGGCTAGATGGGATGATGGAGTTTCCTTAGACCGTTTGACAAGGGAAAGCAAAGATAGGTGACATACATGAAAGGATGATAGGTGGCCTTGGTAAAGAATGGGAGACATGAGACTAAGGGAATTGTCATATGATTTTCAAGGACTATGTCATATAAGGACAATAAGGCTATGATGGTCAATGACATGATGTTTCGTGAATCGTGTATGACTAAAGGATAGACATGTCAAGATTTTTTCCAAAGCATGATTTATGTGTGCCAATTTTATGTCAAGACCAAGTTAGCTGGGAAAAATGCGTGGAAATGATAGGGCTTAGATGGATGTCAATGTCATAAGGAAGGCATGGGAAATGAGACGACTTGCCCCCAAGTGTAAGAGTCCACATAAACGATTTATTTTACACATGATGCCTGTTTGCCAGGTTTTCATCATGGTACTTATCCAGGGTGCCTGTTTGCCAGGTTTTCACCATTGGATGAAATTTTTCTCTTTACTATATTTTCTTGACTTTTTAATTTTTTTGGTGTCACCAAGACGCCTGTTTGCCAGGTTTTCATCGGGTGACAATTTTTTAATTTTTAATTTTTTTTTTGTATTTCTGATTTTGTGGATAGCCTGGATGCTTTAGATAACCACTGACTGTTTTGAATCCACTGACGGTGCCGATGTAGAGACTGGTGCCATGATATGCCAAAAATGACCTTGCTGAAGGACTTGTCTTGTCAGGATCGTAGCACTTGTATACAACTGATCGATGTCATTGTGATCCTTTCTGATACTAGAGTTGGCCTTATCAAAATACACACATCGCAATAGAGTGCCATGAGAGTCCTTGTGGTAAAGATTTGCTGCCATGATGTGATGGATTTGTGACGTGAGATTTTTGAACTTTAAACGAGATGTAGGGTTATGACGAATGATGGTAGACGTGGAAAATTTGTTTGGACATTTGGACGAATCACTTTTTATTTTCCAAACTTGGGATGGTGGATGACGTATTTTGGAGGGATGGTGTTTGGAACCAATAGTTTTATATGCCTTATTTGATGACCATTTTGAAGGAGGTGGACATATGTTATATGTGGGAGTCCTCTTGTATTGTGGCTCCACATTGTGATTGACTTTTGTATTTGACTTGGTGTCTTTGTTTGATCCCTCTTTCTTTTGGATCCATTTTAATTTCATTTGTCCACTTGTCCTTTTGTTTGATTCAATGGCCTTTGATATTTGATTTTTATCTTTTTACTTGTAAGACTTTTGTTTTTGTTGGTCCCAAAGGGGAGGTTGATTCATGATAGAATAACGGTTCATGGTGTGGGTGGACGGGGTGTTGGCAGCAATCTTATGACAAGGATTTCTCATGGACTCCATTTTGACATTTGTATCTGACAAAGTTGCCCCCAGTATCGAGGAGGTACCACTGACATCATTTGATTTGCTGACTGAAGAATACCCAAGACCTTGATGTCTGTAATTTGCCTGAAGTTGTATTGGTTCTTGAATGCCTTGCTCATGTATGCCTAGTCCTTTGCCTTGATATTGCATGCTTTGACAGATTCTATTTGCGATGGGGTATTTGTTGTTTTGAAAGCAAGATGCTAACCCATCATGATGTCTATGGACACTGTCACTTGTAAGATTTTCATCTACAAGAAAGCCTGCTCTAACAAAGATAGATGACCCTAAGTGATAAAGTGTCTTAGCTTCATTGTCTTGTTGGACATATTCTTGACTGATATCTTTGGTCTGATCATGCGACATGTCAAGTTCAAATAATTCTCTTGGTGCTTCCAAAGAAATGTCGAATCCATCATTATAGTCAGTGTCATAGAGTCCAATGAATTCAGCTATAGCTTGATCATTTTCAAATATGTCTATATTGGAATACTCTTGTGCTTGAGGAGTATCGTCTATGTGTGTAATGGAGGCAAGTGTCTCATTTTGAAAACTATCAATAGTCGAGGCCTGTATAGGATTGGAAAGTGTTTGATCATGAATGGCATAAAGGGCAAGGAGTGGATCATTTTGGACTTCTTTGTCAACAATAGGGTCTTGGTCAAAGATGGGGTTGTCATGGATTTGGACTTCTTGGTCAATGATGGGGTCTTGGTCAAAGATGGGGTTGTTGTGGGTGATGCAATCGGAAATAAGGTCATGGGATGGACTACCTTGTTCTTGACATGAGAGTGACATTATCAGGTTATGCTTTGGGCTTTCATTTTGACATGTATCCTCAAGTTTAGACAATGGGATTTGACTTTGAGCAATGATAGAATTTTCATGACTGAATGTGGCTTGTGAGGGGATGACTTGAGAAGGATTAATGACCAAATGACTAGGATAGGACGTGGGAACTTGGACTGGACTAGTATATGAAGGACTAGGATAGGACATGGGTACTTGCATTGGACTAGCATGTGAAGGACTAGGGTATGACGTGAAGACTTGGACCGGATATGACATGGAGTCTTGGACTGGAGTAGTGTAAGGTTGACTAAAATATGATGTGGAAACTTGGACTGGATTGATATGGTATGATGTGGGGACTTGACATGAGTTGATAGATGGTTGATAGGGCATGTAGACGTTGATAGGATTGATAGGTGAAGGACTAGCATATGATGTGGAGACTTGGGATGGACTAGTGGATAGTTGGTTTCCCTTGTCAAGGTTAGGATAAGGGTGATAAGTGGACGTTTGTTTTGAATTAATGGCAGGATTTGTGTCAAGTGACTGTTGATGGTGAGGGTAGACGGATGGAGACAAAGCATTTATGTCAAAGCCTTGTGGTAACTTAGCCCCTAAGCCCAAAAGCATGGCTAGATACCTTTGAGGGTCACGTAAGATATATTTTTTTACAAAGGAGACTATGTCAGGATTTTGCACTGCAGCTTTTATGTCTTTGAATTATACTTGTCCATTTTGGTCTCTTTGTATGAATGGTTCAAAATGTTTTTTGATGAAGACTGCATGTTCATGTTATGAAATGGATCAAAAAAGGTCCAATGTTTGACTGTTGTTTGGGTTGTTTCAATATCCAGAAAACACTTACAAGCATGATATTTTGACTGTAAGCAAGAACACATCAGATAAGTATAATCCTAGGTTAGGCCATGACAATATTCGCTAGATTCCATGCGGGTTTCCCCAACCGCATATCTGTAGCGTGTGAATTCAGAAGCTTGGCTGCACGGGATCCCCCTTACAGTGCACTCTCTTCTCAAGCCAACCAAGCTTCCAACCCCCATGAAACTCCCATGTCGAGCTGATCACCTCTACTAAAAACTATGAAAGTGTGGATGCCTTCACACCAACCGGTGCTACGCTAGCAAATAGAAGGATTTTGGCTTACTACACAAGAGTTTTTAGTTCGGGACCCCCGTTTGAGTGGCCATACATGGGGCAAGAGATTAATCACCATTAAGGTGGCACTCCAGCCTAAAGAGCTTAAGCTCAACAGGGTTTAAGGGAGTACAACTCCGTCCATATGACACATCTGCACTCGCAACCTTAGGTTTTCCCTTAAGGTTTGCATTTATATACTAGTTGGGAGTAGCTTGGCTTTAGCTCCATTGTTGGTTTGAGTCGCGTTGAGGTGATGAAATCCCCAGGCAGGCCCAATTTCTAGAGTTGGTAACCGTTTCTCTTACACCCAAGATCGCCCGAAAGCACGAGGGGAGAGGATACTCTGATGTACCAAGTCAGGGTAAATAACAAAAAATAATGGGTCTGGTTTTCTGATCACAAGGTTTTCACCAAGTGAGAGCATACTCACCTACCATTCCACAATCACAATCAAGCATAAAAGACAATGATTTTGTTTTATATGCACCAAATTCAAATGTTTGCTACTCTAGAAATAAAAACAAGCATGATGTTTGTTATTCCTTCTTTGACATGTGAATCTGCAAACAATGAATATTAGTAGTCTCTTATGCAATGGTCTTCGACAAATGAAAGAAGATTGCCACACGCTACAAGAAGATATTAGTAACACAAAAGATCTAATCTAGTTAACATGCAGGAATAAAATAGAATACAGAAAAATAGAAAATTAGAAAACCAGAACCAGAAAAACCTAAGAATCCAAAAATCAGAACCTCAAAACTGGAAAAAAAAAAATTTACCAGACAGTTGCGGCTCGACAGAGCAAATGCGTCATTCAGGTCTTCGAATGCGGCTCAGAACATCAAATGTGTCACATAAAACCAAGAACCAGAAAAACCTGAATGCAAAAATAAATAAATAAAAATAAAATGTTACCAGACAATTGCGGTGCGATTTTGCGATTGCGGTTCAATTTGGCGATTGCGGTTCAATTTGGCGATTGCGGCACTTGAGCCTGCAATTCTTCAACAAAAAATATATGCACAAACCCAACCTGCCATTCTTCAACAACAAATACTGCCTCCACCTCCCGCCATGGCCTAGTTGGCACATAACCCTTCGTTGATACATTTCGCCACTTATCATGATATGCCCAAGAATCTGGAAGGATTTTGTTCGAAGTTCTACCCTCGTGACCCATAGAGAACAACTGAAGAGCATATCAAAATATTTGAGACAATAATTACCCAAATGCAAGTCGACCATGAGGATGTTGCATGTTGCCTTTTTCCGCATTCGTTAGGGGAATAAGCCTTCTATTGGTACATCAATCTGCTGAGGGGATCTGTTACCTCATGGAACCTAATGAAGAATTCCTTCTTGTAGAAATACAAAATTCCCATCAGCCCTTTAGAACTTTACCAGTAGTTTATGTCTATCTGGAGAGAAATAAATGAGCCTATTGGCTCCTTCAATGATCATTTTTATCGGGCCTTCACAAGGCTGCAGGACCCATACCTTCATAATGACACCATGGCTCTCCCAGTCTACTATGCGGCATTGGACAACCTCACATCAGCACTGGTGAAAAGGATACGCCCACCACTCACCACGCTAGTGACCGCCTATACAGAAGTTGTTATCGCCAGTGCAGATTTGGGGCAGAACATCTCCAGCCCGCTACCCTCGGTGGGACCAGTGGCACACCTAATGCATATTTAAGGGCTCAATCAGGTATTCACTCATCAAACCCCTATTATAAACTAGGTACCTCAGTTGCCCATCGTCCCACACCCCGGGCAGCCACTAAATTATGCACCTTTCGCACCTTCATATTTGTAGCCTTAGCCACAACATAACTATTGTCAGGTTGCCCCACAATAGCAAGTGCATTTACAGCAGCCCCAGACACCATTATACCTACCAGGGTCAAAATTTCCTCTAGCACATCAAAACCAGTCGGCAGCTCCACCTGTTTTTCTCCAAAATCCATCGTCGCAGCCGGGCAACATGACTAAGAAAGATAAGTTAGAGGAACTAACAGAGATGATAAGGAAAATGTCCACCGAGATGACACATCTAAAAAATTAGAATAATCAGTTATAGGCCTCCCAACGTAATTTCCAGGCCAATCTTAATTGGGATAAACAAGAAAATAGGGATAACCGAGAAGCAAGCACCTCCTCCAGGCAGAACTATGATAGGGGACAAAGTGTTAATCAAAATTCTGAAAGATTGGCGATTGCGGCACTTGAGCCTACAATTGCGGCTCGATTTGGCGATTGCGGCTCGATTTTTGGTGATTGCGGCTCAATTTGGCAATTGTGGCTCGATTTTTGGTGATTGCGGCTCAATTTTGCGATTGCGGCTCGATTTGGCAATTGCGGCTCAATTTAGCAATTGCGGCTCAATTTGGTAATTGCGGCTCAATTTGGCAATTGCGGCTCAATTTGGCAATTGCAGCTCAATTTGGCAATTGCGGCTCAATTTGGTGATTGCAGCGCTTGAGCCTGCAATTGCGATGCGATTTGGCGATTGCGGCACTTGAGCCTGCGATTGCGGTGCTTTGTACCTGTTCCTGCAAAATTGATGGAAAATACATGCAACCGTACGGAAAAATGACAGAAAACAGAGAGTTGGGTTCACCAATGTAATCAAGGGAAAATCAGATTTGTTAAAGGCGCTAGCACAATAACATTAAAATTCCAATGAAATAACAAAGCACAAAGGAAATAATATGAAAAAAAAGGAACAATGTTACCATAAGTCTTCATCTTCCATGCTTCACCTTTGTTACACCTCCTAGCTTGCAGTAAATAGAGATGCCCTCAGATTTCAAATGAGCAACTATGACTAATGACAAAGCCCTATGCAAGTGTTGAAGGATTTGTATAAAAGAAATGACCTGACAATAGACTAAAATGACAATGACTGCAAAAATAATAATAACCTAAATTGACAGAATGAGCATGAGAGAGAGAGAGAGGTCCCCAAATAAGAACAAAATTGCCATTTTATAAAAACTGCAATTTTGAATGTGTGGCCAGGATTAGAAGATGACAAATACCCTATAATTAATGGTCAAGATTAAATGTTGTAGTATGAATTAGGGTTAGGTCAAAATTAGGGCAATGACAAGAAATGAAGGGTTGAGATTGAATTATGAGATAATTCAATCAAGGGCCGAAATTAAATGAGATGTCAGGAGATAAGATTTGATTTGGAGGATAAGATTGGCACAGACAAGAGGTTGCTGGAGAAATTAAATAAATAAAATTATTTAATTTAGGTGGCCAATGAATAATTAAATAATAAAGATATTATTTAATTATAGAGGAATGTGACAAAAAGGATTATTTTGAATTAAATGATGATTTAATTCAAAATTCAAGAGAGTGGGATAAATTAAATAAATAAAACTTATTTAATTTATGAGAGAAGTGGCCAATGAATAATTAAATAATTAAAATAATTATTTAATTATAGTGGAAAGTGGACAAAAATTAAATAAATAAGAATTTATTTAATTTTAGAAAGAAGAGGACCTAATTAGTGACGTAATTAAATAAATAAAAATTTATTTAATTAATCAAGGGAGGAATAAAGATAAAAATGAATTAAATAATTAAAATTATTTAATTAATAGAAGAATTATGACTTTAGAAAATAATTAAATAATTAAAAATTATTTAATTATTAAGAATGAAAGGGGCAATGTTGAATAATCTAAGAGTTGCAAGCCTAGGACAATTTTATGTGTCTACAAGTTCCATCACAACTGCTGCAAAAATCTAACAGCCAACCGTTTGAACTTCGCTTCCTCTGATTGGTCCATGAGCTACCACATAGGGTAGTCAAACAACGGTCAAGAGAATTCACACTGTGTTGGCATCTCAGTGAGACACTAACAGTGTCTCGCCGATGCCACATAACCTTCATATCAATATCGACAAGACTTTTCCTTTTTACCAAGATGTTACATCGAGTTTAGAAGACTATTGCTCAGCTTTCGCCATGTCGCCAAGACATATCGCTTTCGCTAGGACATTATACCGAATCCTCAAGTCACATAGCTGTGTGTTTTCCATTTGACAAGACTATCGCTCTTCAGTGAGACCAGATACCGATATTCAAAGTCATAGTGATCTCAACATCCCTATCGGCAAGACTTACTGCTTGCCAAGAGGTTATGCCGAATAAACACAAGTCATACCGAGCACCAAGTCACAGTTGACAAGACAAAAGCTTATCGCTGAGACATCTTCTCGAGGTCATTATTGTCACTCCGAAGCTATCATCAGTTGCCAAGACTACCCCGAAGGCTCCAACATTATATACTGTCATTGAGATATTTATACATCAGTAAGACTTCTTACCGATAGACCACAGGATACGCCGAAGACTATAACATGTAACATACTATCGGCGAGACACTTATCAATCACTAAGAGTTCTTAGCAAACCCTTAGTGCTGCCTTGATGATTCCAAGTGTATCTTCGTCGGCAAGATTTCCATATCGCTGAGAGCTCATAGCGAACAACCAAGACTCTCCCGATACCCGATTGAATGGCCTGTCGGCCAAAGATCCTTCATTCGGTGAGAGGTTACAACGACTGCACCTTGTCACAGCGATAGGAACGTTTGGTGAGATAGAAACTAGTTCATAGCAACCTGAACAAACCACAATATATCAAAGCTGCTAGTCGGCCAGACATGATGGATGTCATACCGACTCTGGTCCAGGAGAGATTTCAGCCTTTGATGATTTAGGCACATATTCCAACAATCTCCCACTTGACGAAGATAACATAGGTACCTCCAAATCAACCAGGAACTAAGATCACACTAGCTCCATTAGTTCAAACCCTGCAATACTCAAGACACCCAATCAACATGATTCAATAGATAACAGTCCACCAGACAATCTACAACAAAGACTAGGCATCCAACTGCAACTAAACGTCAACAAAGCAACTGACCACAACCTTCAGGAAACCACATAGATCACAACATGCTCTCATGCTCCATCAAGAATTCTACTCCGACATCCAAGATGTCCACCATTCAAGCATCAATCCTGTCATCTTCCACATGTGGAAGAAAGATACATCGCCAAGGTGAATAAGCACCAATCCAACGAACCCAAGCAAAAGATCCCAGTGACATCTTCAACAAGATATTGCTACCACTTCACTATGCTCAAAACACTATATAGAAGCAATATCAACTTCAAAGCTTCAAACAAAGTGCAGCCATGAAGTCATTCTCTAGAAACAAGATAAACAACACCAGTTAGAACAACAGTCATACTGATTTCTTCCATCCAACTGATAAACCCATGCAATTGAAAATAGCACCCACAGCTCGTGCTATACCATCCAATCTCACATACCTAGAAGGTATCACCATTAGTAAACTTCTTCTAATCCATTAACAACAAATACAAGTTCCAGTGTCAACCAGTCAAAGAAGACAAGACACATACATGAACTCCCACTACCTGAGTAATCTAGATGTGAAAGATCAAAGGCACCAAAAGTCTACCAATAACAACACATAGGAAATGTAACCATGTAGTACCAAGGAAATATCCACAATGACATGCACAACCTGCAACAAACTGCTACAAGAATCATTTCTCTCATCACAAACCTTCACAGCCACAGAGAGAAATTATGCCCATCATCTTCCTATAGAACATCTTCCTACATGCACTTCTAACAGCTAGCTGTGTCAAGAATGATCTCCTTCCCATCCCCCAAAAAAAAAACCTTAACAACATCCAACCGTTCAATCACTAAGATCAAACCAAATTCGAATATCATGTAATCAACATGGATGTAAGCCTCTCAAAGAAGATCAATCTACTTCATTTCCCATTTCAGGAAATCAGCCCGTGTATCATCTCCTACCAATTCTCATCAATAAATGACATAATAAAAAAGCTCAAGAAGATAAAACAAACTGTACAACTTCCACTATGAATCTTCCAGAACCAAATGTTAAACAGTAATTCAAGATCCATAACATGAAAGTGAACTTAACAAAACACATCTGAAGGATATAAAGGTCCAAATACCTTTCAGATAGACTTCCGAGTAGACCAAGAGTGGGAATGAGAATACTCCTTCAGGATATACAAATCATCATGACTAATACAAGAGCAATGTCCTCATTGGTCTCTGTTGAACTCACGTTCAACCAAGGTGTAGGCTTCTCAGACTTTCTGCTGAAAACATCACCAAGAATAACAAGCAGCAACACTTTTTTTCATAAGAGAAAGACAACCTCACCTTATTATTCATGTATCCATGAGTACTAGCAACCGATCATCTCATGCTAAAATTCAACTGCATTACTGCACTAACATGAAGTATCAAGCAAATAATCAAAGCACCCAATACACAAAGAATTACCAGACCACTGTCAAAGCTCCAATCATCTGAATCGGGAACTTATCATGACACCATGATCTACACATCCCCATAGGAGATTCCATGCTTCAAGTGACTCCACCATTGTCTCAAGTACAATGCACAATGCCAAAACTCCAGTGCACAAACAAGAGTATACCATCACATAAAGCAAATAGACTTAAGAACAACATCACTTGTCAAGCACCACCAACACCTTAGCCAAAGACTCCAAGCATCCTCCATGGTTCCAAGATGTTGCACATCTTCAAATAATGTCCATGCAAAAGTGAAAGAACCCTTATGCAACACTAAAGAAGACCATTCACCACCATGTGATGAATCCACAGCCACTGCTAGAGCTCCCACTAAAACGTGACACTTGAACTGTCCAAGCATCATGACCAATCTACTATAGGTTCAAATAACCGACTATTCAGGTACTCAAATAGTATTCATCCTCTCATCTCAAAAAAATCACACCAATGCACAAGTGACAACCGACAAGGCCAAATAACAAGTGTGCACCAACAATGAATCAACCCTCATGGATAAAGACAGTCCACATCCAAGTTATCTCACTATAGCCAATGGGTAGCTAATCCATCAACCGCATAACTCATAGTTCATAATCATCAAACATGCAAACCCATCATCACATTAGAAACTGCAACACTAAGATTTTAAAGAGAATATCCACGTAGACAACATGACTCAAACATCAGATCACACAAGATCTGATTTGCCAATCATGTCCACAACGAGCACCATAATCAAGGAACCCTCAAGCATTACCACAAGAATGCTGAGTGACAAAACACTTACCAACACTCCCATGCAGAGAAAGAGTCATACCTCCTCAAGACCATGCACCAAGCATGCATGCAGACCTGCAACTATCTCATCCAACAACACCCCAAAAGGCCAGTGTCTAGACAATAGCTTAACAACAACTCCACATGGCCACAAGTTTTTCTTAACCGTGTAAAACCTACAAAACCATAAAGCCATGCAAGTACAAAACATCCTTAGAAAGAAAACAATAGTTCAAGAGAATCCAGGCCCCTTTTAGGCCAAAATTGAACCACCAACATGTATATGCATCTGAGAAGAAAGAAAGGCTATTTCAGAAGCTTGCAAATCATCTAAATGATTAACTCCATAGCCTTCAAGCATTCGAGGTTAATAGGAAACCGTGCCTTCCAACGCCAGGAAACACCACCTAGCATAATCACTCTCTTCCATGACTGAGAAACAACCTAGGGTTCTCCATATTGTTGTGCCTTCAACACACATGCCCTGTTTGGAATGGGGACCCTCTTTTCCTTTCGCCTTGCTGGGTCATTTTTTGTCATCGCCTCATTTTGTGTGCCCCATTTTGATATCCCAGAAGGTTAGCATACATTCGAAGTTTCATCATAAGTCGACCATACTGCTCCCTTTTAAATTTTGTCAGGTTTTGGCACTTTGCGGGGTCTCTCTGGTAGTTTTCCTCTACCAGCGGCCTTGGGCCCAGTCGGGCCTGCCCCTTCGGGTTTCCCTGGTCGGGTTTCCCTATTGTGTCCACCGTTCCTGATGGCGGAGGGACGACGTCTTCCCGAATCCTGGGTCTTGGCATCCTGATTTTCGTTTGGTGAAATTTTTTGGAGTTTCGGCTCCTTTCAGACCTTTCGGGCCTGAGACCCCAGACTTCCACTTCCGGAGTTCTGTGGGGGTCTCGCCGTTTTCGATGGTGAACCTCTGGCGGAGCTCTGCCCTCTGGGCCCTAACTTCCTCTTTTCCGCCGATGACCCTCGAGCCGAGATTTCTAAACGCCCGCCGCCATGCGCCCTCCCGGCCTTCAGACCCCGGGTGTCCCGCTGTTGTCCGTGAATTTAATACCACAAACCCAAATGTCCAATGTAATTTTAGTTAATGAGGCCATTAATGGCGGTGGGTTATAAATATCTTGCCCCAAACCTGTCATTCTCACTTGTCAGTATTGCAGAGAGTGATCAGAGAACTTGCCAGAGGAGCCCACCGTCTTCGAAGCCTCCGTCTATCATCACCCATTGCAGTCACCTTGCCGATCATGAGTAGATTCCACACCTCCTTGCATCAAGTTTTTGAGGTAGGTTTTATGTTCGCCCTCCCAAACAATGTTTTCATGATTTATAGGGGTTAAAATGAACAATAACGATCAAAAGGACATATGAATGATGAAATATGATACAACGCACAAAACCCATGTCTTAAAAACTTGAGAAAACCCTCAGAAGTACCCCCATGATCAATCTGGAGCTTCACTTCCGCACGACTGTTCTACGCATAGGGCTGTTCATGCCCTCTGGGCATGGGTTCTCTCTTGGCAGTCGAACACTGAAAACATTGAACATTTTTTCCAAAATGACAATTTGACCCCTTGGGCCCGGAACTTCGGACCTCCGTCCTTCCCTCGCTAAGGAAACTGGAACTTGAACATAAATTTGGCTGGTGTTTTGGATCATAGGGCTTGAACCTCTAGACTTCCATGTCTGGAATCCCACCAAGTTGCCACTGTTCACAACTTAAATGTTGCCTCGTCCACTTGAGCTATGGGGCCCGCCTTGTCCTTTGCCGTCTGCATTTGATATTTACCAAACGCCCTCCAAGTTGCCAGGTCCCATCCTTCGTAACTCCGTTCAGATTCATCTATCCCTAACTTCGAACTTCTAGCAGAACTCCGCCCTTTGGTCCCCGACCTCTCCTCAGCCGTCCATATACATGGTGGATTTCAAAGTGGCCAATCATTGGCTGCCTTCCAACTCCCAGGCCCTGGGCTTCCGAGCGTCGCTGGGAATCTAGTGTGAACTCCAAACATCCTCGACCATGCCAGGCTCCATCATTCGGGACTTCATCCCGTCTCTGCAATTGGAAGAAAGAACATCTTACCCGCCTTCCCGAGCTCCGGGCTCTACCTTCCCGATCGTCGTGAGCCTTAAAATCAAAATCCAGCAGCATTTTCCTTCCCGGGTCTGGTCGTCCTTATGGCGGTTGGTAGGACATCGTTGGTTCGCTGGGACATTGCACCGATGAAAGACTTCTCACTGATATGCCCATTCTACCGTCGGTCGGCGAGACCCAAAGATCTCACCAAGATATCCCCCCTGCCGTAGAGGCCTCACATCAAAGAAGAGGGTCGACACTTGAGATTGCGGAGTCGGCGAGACCTCACGCTGAAGAAAACCCTCTACCAATTTGCCTTCTCCCTGTCGCCGATCGGTAAGACATCAAGCGTTCGACATGACTTCACCCCGATGATCGATGTCTCACCGATCGGGTATCTGCAGCAGAATTCCATCTGCCCGGTTCAATACTGAAAATGGATTGATGACTTTTTCTCCTCTCGGGTCCGGCCCACTGGGATGATGTCTCCAGACTTTCGCCCAACGATCGTCATCCCCGACGGCAAAAGCGTCGCGGCACCCCGACTGTTTGAGCCCGATCACATGAAAATAGTAAAACTTCTGGCTGCCCTTCAATCCTCCGGGCCCCGTACCCTAGAGTTTTATCTTCGAAACTCCATTTCTACTCGAGCATTCCAAACAGCCATCTCCGAACGGCCTCCCAGCCTTGTACCCACGGATGTTCCTAAATCGATCTAAATGAACTCAAAATTGGAATCTGACCTCGACCCACGTGCTTAAATTCGGCCCTCTTTGTTATGACCCTTTTGAACCATCAAAGTTCGGTCGAGAAAGATCTCCCAGATCGTTCCTTCCCATTTTCCTTTCCCATGCAGCATTCCTGCCAGGGAAGTCTGGCCCTCCAGGCCCAGACTATCCCAAAGCCTTCAATCAAAAGATTGATATCAAAAGGATGTAAAAGTATCATTTCATGAACGATAGATTATTTAAAGTTGATTTTATGGGATATCGACTAACATGAACACTTTTGTGATCCATTGCACTGACTACGCCTTTGCTTGTAGAATATATGGAATTGGGTGCAGGACCTTCGGGGGCAGCTCTAGAAAAGGACAAAGGAAAGAAGTCGGGCAAGATTCCTCAAGGGAAAGAGGACATAGACCAAATGAAATACCAGTTCCAAGGTGAACCCTTGCATTTGAAGGTTACCACGGACTGGAAAGAAATCACTGACACCAACATAGGCCATGTCGATATTGATGAGTTTACGAGAAGGGTCAGGGTCAATCCAACGACCAAGAATGCAAGACTGATAAGACATAGTGGAATTGCAAAAGCTATAGGCTTTCCTCCATCTCTTGTAGCCCTAGAACTCGTCATGGCCTATCGACAGGCATATCAACTGGAAACAAGAACAATTGTTGACAGGGATGGTAACATTCTCGCTGACATGTCAGTCGAAGGAATCACAAAAACCTTCCATATTCCCACATTTCAAGAAATGGAAATGCCTACCATGGAGGAATGCCAAGCAGCATGGGATGACAACCCGACAGAATGCAAAAGGTCAATAAATCAGCATTGGATCAACAAAAATTGGGGCAACGCTTTGAAGGTTCCTCATGAACTCTTCCGAAGTGATTTCCACGAAGATGACCTAGAGGAAGAAATGGCCCTGCAGCTGAAGGATACTAAAGAAAAGGTGGTAGGGTCACTCCTTGAAGAAGGACATCAGCAAGAAGATAAACCTGAGGGAGAGGCTCAAGCTGTCAAGGGCCCCAAAATTGAGCAACTCAAGGAACATGTGCAGGAGGTTGAACAAATTAAGGAAAAGAAAGGGGAGGAGAAGGAAGAGAAAGAAAGTCCCATGCAGCAATTTTCTACCAAGCCTCCTATCAAGCACCTTGTGTTCATCCGAGACTCTGATGACGAAGAAGGAGATGTTGTCAAGGAGGAAGAAAGGGCCTCGAAAGATAAGGAAACAAAAGCCTTGGCCGAGGAGGGCAAGGGTGATCGTGAATCACCTAAGGGAAATTTCGATGTGCCTGAATGGCTAGAAAAATAGCTTGAGAGAAAAACTCCTGTACTAAAGGACCCAAGGGCGAGACTAGGGGCTATCTTAGCCCGAGCTCAGATCACAACAAAGAAGGAGAAGAATCCTAGGATCTGATCTAGGGTAATGATGGATGCTTCTGGGTCCCGAGCCGTACAAATAGCAACACCTATGGTGGGTCAAACTGGGGTGAGTTACAATGTCTCCACCATCGACTTGGGAATCGCTACCAGGGAACAAAAGGTGGGGCATTTTGAAGAGTCAGTGGCCACAGTGGTGCACTTGATAAAGCAGGACAAGATCTCAAAAGATGAGCTTAAAGCACAGGTGTCTGTTTTGACAGATTACATTCAACAATGGTCTTCGGTGGATGACTTGCCTACCATGTCCATGGCCCCATCCCAACTGCTGTCCAAAGAATAGATTGATAAGATGGAAAGAAGGAAGAACTTGGAAAAGACTATGGAGAGCTGGTTCTAACAAGTCCTGCATGTCGGGAACATGGGAATTAGCTGGGCTATTCAGACAGCGAACAAGTTCTTTGATTTGTAGCAATCTTTGGAAGGCATGAGGAAGCTCTGCACTGACTTCCCTGTAACATATGACTCCACCTTTCCAAAGATCGAGGCTATCCTTCAGTTGCTAAAAGCCACATGGGAAAAGGAGCTTGCATTCAGCAGGGACGATCATTGGTTGATGGATGTGTGGCAGTGAGACTTTGACAATCGGAAGGAAAGGTTGGAACAAATAATGAACAAAGTGGATCTGGATATCAAATGGATCAAAGAAATCAGAGCGGAATGTGCTTGGTACCTCAAGCTAATGACAGAGTATGACATGCCTGCAGTATATATGGATCCGGAGAAGGTAAAACCTTATTTCTAGAAGATGGAGGATGGGATGTCTAGCGAAATAACAGTGGAATTCATGAGTTTTGCTGCTCATGCCTTCGATCAATTAGAGCTATTTAGGGATCAAGGTACAAAGTACGATGAGGACTGGAAGAAGTTAGAAGATAATGTAAAAGAATGGAGCTACCAAATGTTGTGGTATGAGATCATTGAGGTGGACAAGCTCCAACTTGTCATCCTGAAGTACATAGAATATACAACTTCAAAGAAACAAGAGGATGACCCTCCTGGCAGTGAAGAGCTTCCCAAAGAGTAGCTACAGTAAACAACAATCAGCTAAAAGACAAAAGGCTACAGTACCGTCACTAAAGGACAAAATAGGAAAGGGACAAAATGTAATTTTAAATTGTAATATATTGAGGGTTGGTGAAACCCTATTTTGTAATGAATCTTGGCCATACAATGAGAATTAATCTTGGCCATTCATTTGACTTTTGGAGCACTATAAATAGGGCTCTCCTCTAATTTGCAAAGAGAGTTGAGTTGTTGTAAAGACATGCTGCAGAAATTTATAATAAAAATACATTGACTTGGTGCATTTTCTGAGTTTCTTCACATGTTACTTGATTCAAATTCATTTTTAGATGCTTAACTTAGATTTTATTGTTGTTCTAGTTAGCCGTATTCTTGCCTTGATAGATTTCAGGAATGCTGTTTTGTAGTTATGAAAATTCCTGCTATGTAGATGCCTTCTTAGTCCATACTTTTTGCTGTTTGTTAATGGTAGATAGTTGTGTAAAGTTAGTCTGGGCTTAAATTCAAAGCTGCTCCACACTTTCATCTTTGTTCATGCATGCACATGGTGAATGAAAGATGAAACATTCACAGACCTTAGAAGATAGCACAAATTCCATGAGACTGTGAGATTTCTAGTTAAGCGAAATATTGTTTCAGGAAGCTTTCTATTGCAGGAACTCTATTATCACTATTCACCATTAGTTGCAGATCTAGGAACTTTCTCTCTTCCTTGCCTTTTTTTCCTTTATAAATAAGTACCTTAGGAAAGGTTCATCGCACATTGTAGAGCTAAATCCAATGATAAAAATGGAGTTCAAGACTGCTATTTGAACCTACAGCAAACACACAACAACTTCTCCATCTTAGGAACTCCATTTCAAGACCCAACTTCCCATGCTTTGTAACTCATCTATAAGACCACCTTGTGATTCCAGCAAATCACATCAAACAACTGAGATATTCCAAGTACTGTCAAGACCTGACATTAGAGACCTTGGGATAGTGTTTTACAATTTGATTGTGGAAGATTGTCTTTCAAGAGAGGTAGTGCACCTATGCACTGCCTGTGTTGAGAAGTGCATAAAAAACACATCAACAGAACTGGCACTAGAAGGAGGGCGACACGTTGGGAATACAAAGCTAAGGGTTAAAAGTGAAGCTCGATCGAATCAGATCGTTCTCCCCATAAATATTTCAAAGAGTTTTATGATCAACACTAAACAAGGGAGAATTTGAAGAATTGCAGCCTCTTACAAGGGAAAAGTGAGTTAAGGGAAGTAGCGTTTCTTCTTCCTCTTCCTCCATTCCATCCACTTCCATTCTACCCTCACCTTCATTCAGCTAGCATTCATCTTCCACCCAACTATTCTAAACTACATTTTCACCTCCCATCTCCGGCAGCTAGGGGATTGCTTCTCTCCCGGCCCTTCCAGCCCAAGGTATTGCCCAAACAGCCGCAGCTCAGGTATAGGCCCGAACTGCTATTTCATCACATGCACAAACCCAACCTGCCATTCTTCAACAACAAATACTGCCTCCGCCTACCGCCATGGCCTAGTTGGCACATAACCCTTCGTCGATACATTTCGCCGCTTATCATGATATGCCCAAGAATCTGGAAGGCTTTTGTTCGAAGTTCTACCCTCATGACCCATAGAGAACAACTGAAGAGCATATCAAAATATTTGAGACAATAATTACCCAAATGCAAGTTGACCATGAGGATGTTGCATGTTGCCTTTTTCCACATTTGTTAGGGGAAGAAGCCTTCTATTGGTACATCAATCTGCTGAGGGGATCTGTTACCTCATGGAACCTAATGAAGAATGCCTTCCTGTAGAAATAAAAAATTCCCATAAGCCCTTTAGAACTTTACCAGCAGTTTATGTCTGTCCGGAGAGAAATAAATGAGCCTATTGGCTCCTTTAATGATCATTTTTATCGGGCCTTCACAAGGCTGCAGGACCCATACCTTCATAATGACACCGCGGCTCTCCCAGTCTACTATGTGGCATTGGACAACCTCACATCAGCACTGGTGAAAAGGATACGCCCACCACTCACCATGCTAGTGACCACCTATAGGGAAGCTGTGATCGCCAGTGCAGATTTGGGGCAGAACATCTCCAGCCCGCTGCCCTCGGTGGGACCAGTGGCACACCCAATGCATATTCAAGGGCTCAATCAGGTATTCGCTCATTAGACCCCTATTATAAACCAGGTACCTTAGTTGCCCATCGTCCCACACCCTGGGCAGCCACTGAATTATGCACCTTCCGCACCTTCATATTTGCAGCCTTAGCCATAACATAACTACTGTCAAGTTGCCCCATAATAGCAAGTGCATTTACAGTAGCCCCAGGCACCATTATACCTACCAGGGTCAGAATTTCCTCCAACACATCAAAACTAGTTGGCAGCTCCACCCGTTTTTCTCCAAAATCCATCGTCGCAGCCGGGCAACATGACTGAGAAAGATAAGTTAGAGGAACTAACAAAGATGATAAGGAAAATGTCCACCGAGATGACACATCTAAAAAATTAGAATAATCAGTTATAGGCCTCCCAATGTAATTTCCAGGCCAATCTTAGTTGGGATAAACAAGACAATAGGGATAACCGAGAAGCAAGCACCTCCTCTAGGCAGAACTATGATAGGGGACAAAATTTTAATCAAAATTCTAAAAGAAGACCTTCTCAAAGGCAGAATCACATGTGGAATACTAGGCCCAACAATGGAGGTGTTCCTATCCCTTTTAACCATTCGACCAGCAACGAAAGGACAACTAGTGGAGTATACCTTGCCGAGGCAACTTTGTCCGGATGGTGACAGATTCACAAAACTAGCAGACACTTCAAGTTGGATTGCCCCGAATTCTAGACAGCTGCTAAAATATTCCAAGTAGAAGTACAAAATGTAGTTGACTGTGTCGGATCTAGGGACATCGTCCCATCTGAGCTGTATGATTCCTCATGTCTCGTGGTTAACCAAGTGTCATTTCTGTGGGGTGACCACAACGAGCTTGCTCCTGTTGAGGGTGAAGAAGTCCAATAGGTAAGTAACGAACAAACATTAGCTAAACTTTTTGATTCTATAGACAATGGTCCACCAGACGAAGAAGAACCTTACATAGATTAAGTCCACATGTTCCATCAAAAATCAACTCCCTACTTCCTCATAAATAGGCAGGCGGGTGGACCCTTTATGACCTCTATTCCACCGAATAATTTTTCCATCCCGCCTGATCCTAATGCCAGCAACAACCCTGGACTTCCCCATATACCTACCCAATATCTCAACAAGAATGGGTCTCAAAACTAGTCACAAAATCAGCCTCAAGGCCAATCCTGAAATCAGTCTAGTCAAATGAAATTCCAACCTCCTAGCTCTGTAATAGGTCAAGCTTTTAGTTCAAAAATTGAGCAAATGGGTGAATACATGGAAGAAGAGTTTAAAAGGGTGAAAATTAGTTTATCTGCCTTTGAACTACTTAGAGTCCCTGCCGTAAGGCATGCCTTTTTTAGGGTCCTCAATGGGACCCCATCCTCCAGTGCAATGCAGGAAACATCAGCTAAGAGAGTTACCTTTGAAGAGCCTAGGCAAGAATCGAAGATATAGGATAATACCGGGAAAAGGAAGGATGTTCCCGTAAATCAATCTGCAAGTAAACAAATGGAAAAGGAACCAGAGTAGAGTAATAGGCAATTTTCCAAGGACCAGCCGTTTAGGCAGGCCAGTGATAAAGGTAGTGATAAGAACAAAGGTCAAGTCGCTCACATGGATATGCTTGTAGGAATCTTCCAAGGAAGATTGGAAACTCCTCCTTTCCTTACCACCATTAGGATCTTTGGGAAGAACCTGCATAACTGCCTGCTCGATTCAGGAGCGTCTATCAATGTCATTCCCTTGGTAGTATGCAAGGCTCTTGGTATCACTCCCATGCCTTCAAGAAGAAAAGTGACTCAGCTAGACAAAACAAAGATCAACATCGTGGGGGAAATAAATTAGATTCTGATGCAAATTGCTATAGACCCAAGGATACAACAAGTCATTTATATTCAAGTGGCGGACATTCCCGATGCATATGGAATCATCTTGAGAAGGGAATTCACCAAGGCGCTGAATAGATATTCTGCCACAGACCTTTCTCATATATGGCTACTGTGGAAGGGGCTACCAAACCAAATCCGTATTGACTACAAACCCCATATGAAATATATGATCACAGAAGACAACAATCTCAGTGAAGTGCTTTTTATTGAGATAGAGCTAGGCAATTACTGTCCCTTTGCCTACCAAAATGAGGTTGAGCCTCAGGAAGAATGCACTGCCGAAGTTCTTTTAGCATTATGTAGTCCTCTGACCGATTGTATTCAAATGCCTTCGAGTGCAGAAATGTTGGTAGAAGTATATGACAAACATAATGAAAGTGACAACTAGGGACTACTCAGTGGTTTCTAGGAGTTTATAGAAAAGTGTGCAAGGGATCAGCTCAGCCTAGGGGCATGAATGAATTTTTAGGATCTCTTATTGCCAAATTGGTGCAGGATTCACAATGCTGCCCACTCCGAATTTGACTACTGCTTATGTCGAACAGCAGTGGACCATGTTAAGAAATTAGCCACCCTCCAGAAAGAAACATCAAAGGAGGTACTAACTGAACCACCCTCTGTTCAACACACTGGGTGAGAAGATTCCCCTAAGATTGCCAAGGCAACCGTCTAATCAAGGAGAGGTGAGAACTTAGTCGGACCTGAAGTCAAAGAACTTTCCAAACTTTGGACGCTCTGATTTGATGGGTCCAATTCAAAATAGGGAGCTACTGCTAGTTTTGAACTCATCAGCCCAACAGGTAAGACCCTTTTTGTTTCCCACAGGTTTTAGTTTTATTGCACCAATAATGTAGCAGAATATGAAACTTTGGTCCATGGCCTTCTCATGGCCTTGAAGAAAAATGTCAAAATCCTGCAAGTTTTTGGGGATTCAGAACTCGTAGTTAAACAAGTTAGGAAATTGTATTCCTACTATGATAGAAGGCTAGAAAACTATAGGCACAAGGTTTGGGATCTCTTAGAGGGTTTAGATGCAATCAATATACACCTGATTCCTTGTGCCCAAAATCATACAGCTGATGCCTTGGCTCAAGCAGCCAGTACTTTGCAACCCCTCTCTTTGTCTAGGCTTAAGAAATTTATAGTTGAGTTGACATCTACACCATCGGTCCTAGATAACATCACTCATTTCCAATTCTTCAATGATGACAAGCATATTCTTTAATTCATCACAAGTTTCAATGTCTTCGTAGCCCAAATAATTGATGAAGCCGATCCGCGAGAAGTCGAGTTGGATATAGAGGGGGTTATTAACCTCAAAACCAACACGATTCCTAGGGGCATGGTTTAGCTGGAATGTATATTTGACTTGGACCAGATCAAAGACTAGAACCAACAAACAAAGAAAGAAGCCATAAGCAGCCAGTGCGATGCTCACAACCTTAGGACAATTGAGAAGATCAAGAACATTTTTATTGGCAAAGTATGCACGCCTGAGGAAAAGAAGGGAATCAGAGATGCATTGCAGAAGTACCATGACGTGGTGGCATGGAGCTACGAGGATTTAAAAACATACGATACCTCCATCATCACACACACCATCCCTCTCAAGATAGAAGTGAGGCCTTTCCGCTAGCGGCAGCGTCCAATCAATGCCTTGTTGGAACCCGTCATTTACAAAGAGGTGCAAAAGTTGCTTTTAGCAAGGATTATTTTCCCAGTCAGGCATTCCACATGGGTGGCCAACTTGGTTCCGGTCAGAAAAAAGAATGGGGAGATTCGATTGTGTGTAGACTTCTGCAATTTGAACCAAGCTTTTGAGAAAGACAACTATTTAGTGCCTTCATTGGATGAGGTGCTGCAGATCATCAACGCGTCCCAAATGATGTCTTTCCTCGATGGGTACTCTGGGTACAACCACGTAATGGTATAGTATGAAGATCGTCATGAAACGACGTTCACCACTAAGTGGGGGATGTTTGCTTATCAGAGGATGTTGTTTGGGCTTATCAATGTGGGTGCCACCTTCCAACGCACCATGGACATCGCCTTCAAGGATCTGATAGGCAAGTGCATAATCATCTATATAGATAATTTAACTGTGTTTTTTAAAAGGTGAGGTGATCACGTTTCTAACCTATGCAAGGTGTTTCAGAGGTGCTGAGAGTTTGGAGTTTCCCTTAACCCTAAGAAGTGCATTTTCGGTGTAACTGAAGGTAGATTGCTCGGGCACATCATTTCAGAACAAGAAATTTCTATAGACCCTGAGCATATCCAGTCCTTGCTGAAAATCCCACCACCAGGTAGCAAGAAAGAATTAAAATCCTTCTTTGGGAAGATCAACTTCATCAGGAAATTCATCACGGGTTTCACAGAAATCGTTAAACCCCTTAATGCTATGTTGAAACAGGATGCCAAGGTTGAGTGGACTCCTGATGCCAAACAAGCCTTCGAAGAAATTAAACGGGCCATTGTTGAGGCACCTATGTTAGTTAGCCCATATTATCTGAAGTCTTTTTATATCTACTCGTTTGCTTCAGAGCATTCTTGTGCCATCATTTTGACTCAGAAGGACGATGAAGGAAATGAGCATCCGATCACCTTCATGAGTGCTCCCCTAAAGGATGCTAAATTGTGATACCACAATGTAGAAAATCAAGCATATGCTCTCATCAGAGGGGTGAAGAAATTTAGGCACTATATCCTGCGCAATAAGGTGTTTGCCATTGTCCCCGACCCAACAGTAAAAATGTTGCTCATGCAAAATGAATTGGGTGAACGGAGGGCCAAATGGGTCACCCTGCTCCAAGAATATGACATGGAGATCCAACCTATGAAGCTGGTGAGAGGACAAGCTCTTGCCTGCATGATTGCTGAAGCAGTGGCAGAGGCTAGACCTGAACTCACTATGCAACAATACTAGCTCAAAGACGTTTCCCTAGGAGAATGGTACAAGAATGTCGTTTATTATTTACTAAACCACAAGTGCCCCCCACACTTGCAGGGAGTCCAAAAGCATACTCTCATATTGAAAAGCAATAGTTACATGCTACAAGGGTCCATTCTCTACAAGAAGAATCATGAAGGCATCTACTTGAGGTGCCTAGGCAAGGAAGAAGCAGACCGGGTCTTAAAAGAGTTTCATGAAAAATTTGGCACTGGCCATGGATCCGGTCCTTCTATGGCACACCAAATATTGAGAGCGGGATATTATTGGCCAACTGTCTTCAAAGATGTCCATTGTCATGTTCGCTCATGTCACACATGCTAGACAACTGCCACTAGGGAGAAGAATGATGCGGCTCCACTGTAGCCCGTGCTGGATGTAAGGTCATTTGCACAATGGGGTCTCAACTTTATCGGTCCGGTAAGCCCTCCATCATCCGCTGGACACAGATACATTCTTACCGCTACTGATTAATGCACTAGATGGATAGAAGCAATCATATGCAAACAATGCACAATTGAAGTAGTTACTAATTTTTTAGAAATTTTTATTTTAAATCATTTTGGTTGTCCTTATGCTTTGGTGTGTGACAATGGACCTACTTTTGCATCGTTGAAATTTGCTAGTTGGGCGTTCGACTACGGGATCGCCCTTAAGTTTTCATCCAATTATTACCCCCAAGGAAATGGCCAAGCTAAGTCCACCAATAAGAACCTGATTTACTATGATCAAGAAATTGCTAGATAGGAATCCCAAGGACTGGCATACCCAGCTCCGTTTCGCCCTTTGGGCAGACTGCACTTGCCACAAGGCTGCCCTTGGCGATTCCCCATTCCACCTTGTTTATGGCCTAAAGCTCATATTTCCTATCCATCTGAAGATTCCCACTTTGCAGTTTATCAACGACTTTTATGAGGGGGGGATCGTAGGGAAGTTTGGTTAGCTGAGCTCTTGTATTTAGAGGAAGTCTAAGACCGTGCAATAGAAAATTTTGCTAAACATCAGGGCGTGGTTAAGAGATGGTTCGACCATCGAGCCAAAATCAAAGCCTTTATAATTGCAGATTTGGTCCTATATTAGGACAAGGCCCATGAAAAGAAAGGGGGACACAAAAAATTTGACAAGCTTTGGCTTGGCCCCTTTCAAATAGCTGAGATTTTGGGAGACAATGCCTTCTGTCTAAAAACCTTAACTGGTGAGAATGTCCTGTTTCCGGTCAACGGGCAGCACCTGAAGCATTACTTCTAGGCTTAAACTTGTTAGAGCTCTTCTTTGTAAATGTTTGTATATAGGTTAGGGTAGGTTCCCCTTTTGGTTTGCTTGCGTCTTTCTGTTTTGTGTCGCTCTTTTGTTTTTTCTCCCTCCTGGAAGTTTTGTTCCGAAAAAGGTTCCCCACCTCCTAGCGGTGGTCGTGCTCGCTTGACGAATGGTTCACTTTGTTGTTCGTCCTTGGTGTTCTTCAACTAAACATTTACTCTCGACCCTAGTTCTCCGAAGGCTACCCATGAATGATTTCTTTTCTTGAACTCTGCTCTAGAACTCAACCCTTGGTTGGATCTCTTTACACACATCTCGGATCTCACACAAGACATATAATAATCATTTCTAAATGACTGTACCATGGCTGCTATGATGCCCTAGTGAGTGAAAATTTTTAAGTCTACTCCAGTGACCACTGTGGTCCCAAACCCATTGTAGGCTTTAGTGCTTACCCGGTCGAGTAAAATGATAAATGAGAAAAGGTACATTCAAAGGAATATCAAAATGAAAGAGAAAGGGAATTCTAAAAAAAATAAAAATAAGTGACCATATGGGTATTCGGATAACTCTACCGGGGCTATGGATGCCCAGCCGGCAGTAGAGCAATATCCGTGGGATTGCAGTGACAACTCCGTCGGGGCTATGGACGCCTGATTGGTAGTGGAGCAATGTCTAGGTTACTTTTGGTGTTAGACAATTTATGTAGCTTGCTCGGCTGAATCAGTAGCCCTGGTCACCATCCCATGGAAAGGAATGAATTCACTACACACACCTCTGAGATGTCCTGTAGACTAACCCAATTAAGGATCTCGTTCTCCTAGTTCACCTTGGAAAGTTCATTCCTGGTCTGCGAAACTAGAGATTCTGGGTCATGGATGAGTATTTATCTTTGAAACGCTCAGGAGCATTTCCCAATGGAGTCACCATTTGTTGTGCCTTCAGCACACACGCCCAATTCGAAATGGGGACCCTCTTTTCCTTTCACCTTGTTGGGTCATTTTTTGTCACTGCCTCATTTTGCATGCCCCATTTTGATATCTTGGAAGGTCAACATACATTCAAAGTTTCATCATAAGTCAACCATACTGCTCCATTTTAAATTTTGTCAAGTTTTGGCACTTTGCAGGGTCTCTCTGGCAGTTTTCCTCTGCCAGCTACCTTGGGCCCAACCGAGCCCGCCCCTTTGCGTTTCCCTTGCTGAGTTTCCCTATTGTGTCCACCGTTCTTGACGGCGAAGGGACGGCGTCTTCCCAGATCCTGTGTCCCGGCATCCTATTTTCCGTCTGGTGAAATTTTCGGAGATTCGGCTGCTTTCATCCCTTTCAGGCCCGAGACCCCAAACTTCTGCTTCTGGAGTTCTGTGGGGGTCTCGCCGTTTTTGACAACAAACCTCTGGTGGAGCTCTGCCCTCTAGGCCCCGACTTCCTCTTTACCGCCGGTGACCCTCAAGCTGAGATTTCTAAATGCCCACTACCTTGCACCCTCCCGGTCTTCGGACCCCGGGTCTTCCACTGCCGTCCGTGAATTTAAAACCACCAACCCAAATGTCTGTCGTACTTGCAATTAATGAGGCCATTAATGGCGGTGGGGGTATAAATATCTTGCCCCAAATTTGTCATTCTCACTTGTCAATATTGCAGAGAGTGATCAAAAACTTGCCAGAGGAGCTCACCGTTTTCGAAGCCTCTGTCAATCATCACCCGTTGCAGTCACCTTGCCGATCGTGAGTAGATTCCACACCTCCTAGCATCGAGTGTTCGAGGTAGGTTTTTTGTTCGCCCTCTCAAATAATGTTTTCATGATTTCTAGGGGTTAAAATGAACAATAATGATCAAAAGGACATATGAATGATGAAATATGATACAACGCGCAAAACCCATGTCTTAAAAACTTGAGAAAACCCTCGGAAGTACCCCCATGATCAATCAGAAGCTTCACTTCAGCACGACTATTCTTTGCATAGGGGCATTCATGCCCTCCGGGCTTGGGTTCTCTCTTGGCGGTCGAAAATTGAAAACATTGAACATTTTTTCCAAAACGACAATTTGACCTCTCGAGCTCGGATCTTCGGACCTCCGTCCTTGCCCCGCTGATGAAACTGGAACTTGAACATAAATTTGGCTGGCGTTTTGGATCATTGGGCACGAGCCTCCGGACTTCCATGTCTGGAAGGCCTCCAAGTTACCGCTGTTCATAGCACAAATGTTGCCCCGTCCACTTGAGCTACGGGGCCTGCCTTGCCCTTTGCCTTCTACATTTGATGTTTACCAAATGCCCTTCGAGTTACCGGGTCTTGTCCTTCAGAACTTCGTTCGGATTCCTCTGTCCCTAACTTTGAAGTTCTAGTGAAACTTCGCCCTCCGGGCCCCAACCTCTCCTCGGCCGTTTGTATACATGGCGGATTTCAAAGTGGCCAATCATCGGCTGCCTTCCGCCTTCTGGGCCCCGGGCTTCCGAGCACCACTTGGAATCCGACGTGAACTCCAAACATCCTCGATCACACCGGGCTCCGCCGTCCGGGACTTCGTCCTGTCTCCGCCATTGAAAGAAAGAACATCTTGCCTACCTTCCTGATCTTTGGGCTCTGCCTTCCTGATCGTCGTGAGTCTTAAAATCAAAATCCAGTGGCATTCGCCCTTCCCAGGTCTGGTCCTCCTTATGGCGGTCAGCAGGACATTGCTGGTTCACTGGGACATTGCACTGATGAAAGACTTATCACCGATATGCCCCTTCTGCCATTCGGTGAGACCCGAAGATCTCGCCAAGAGATCCCCCCGCTAGAGAGGCCTCACACCGAAGAAGAGGGTCTACAAGATATTGCGGAGTCGGCGAGACCTCATGCCAAAGAAAACCCTCTAGCGATTTGCCTTCTCCCTATCGCTGGTCGGTAAGACATCAAGTGTTAGACATGACTTCACCCCTATGATCGATGTCTCACCGATCGGGTATTTGCAGCAGAATTCCATCTGCCTGGTTCAAAATTGAAAATGGATTGATGACTTTTTCTCCTCTTGGGTCCGGCCCGTCGGGATGACGTCTCCGGACTTCCACCCAACGATTGCCATCCCCGACGGCGAAAGCACCATGGCATCCCAGTCGCTTGAGCCCGATCACTTGAAAATTGTAAAACTGTTGACTGCCCTTCGATCCGTCGGGCCCCAGACCCCAGAGTTCCATCTTCAAAACTTCGTTTCTACTCGGGCGTTTCAAACAGCCATCTCTGAATGGCCTCCCAACTTTGTACCCCCGGATGTTCCTAAATCAATCTAAATGAACTCAAATTTGGAATCTGACCTCGACCCATGTGCTTAAATTCAACCCTCTTTGTTATGACCCTTTTGAACCATCAAAGTTCAGTCGAGAAAGATCTCCCAGATCGTTCCTTCCCATTTGCCTTTGCAAACAGCATTCCTACCAGGGAAGTCTGGCCCTCCAGGCCCGGACTGTCCCAAAGCCCTTAATCAAAAGACTGATACCATAAGGATGTAAAAGTATCATTTCATGAACGATAGATTATTTAAAATTGATTTTATGGGATCTTGACTAACATGAACACTTTTGTGATCCATTGCACTGACTATGCCTTTGCTTGCAGAATATATGGAATCAGGTGCAGGACCTTCGGGGTAGCTCTGGAAAAGGACAAAGGAAAGAAGTCGGGCAAGATTCCTCGAGGGAAACAGGACAAAGACCAAATGAAATACTAGTTCCAGGGTGAACCCTTGCATTTGAAGGTTACCACAGATTGGAAAGAAATCACCGACACCAACATAGGCCATGTCGATATTGACGAGTTTACACGAAGGGTCAGGGTCAATCCAATGACCAAGAATGCAAGACTGATAAGACAGAGTGGAATTACAAAAGCTGCAGGCTTTCCTCCATCTCTTGTAGCCCTCGAACTCATCATGTCCTATCGACAGGCATATCAACCAGATACAAGAACAATTGTTGACAGGGATGGTAACATTCTCACTGACATGTCAGCCGAAGGAATCACAAAAACCTTCCATATCCCCACGTTTCAAGAAATGGAAATGCCTACCATGGAGGAATGCCAAGCAACATGGGACGATAACCCGACAAGATGCAAAAGGTCAATAAATCAACATTGGCTCAAGGAAAAGCGAGGTAGCGCTGCGAAGGTTCCTCACGAACTCTTCCGTAGTGATTTCCATGAAGATTACCATGACCTGGTCACAATGCTAAGCAGGGTTATGGGTCTTCCTACGACGGCCTTCTTTCAAGAGTGGATGGTGTATTTTATTGAGCAAATTCTTCATGGGAATGAAGACGTTACCACAAAGATTTCATTTTATTGGGGAGGTATAATAAGCAACTGCTTCCATGAGCAGTTCATCAATGTGAAGAAAAGTTCAAAGTTTTATATGACTTCATACCTCGTCTACTCCTTGGCGGATCAGAGTCAATACAATGGGTTGTTTGTGGCTCCTGATCAGGAGCAGGGTCGAAAACTCAAGGCCTATCATAGATACCCATAGCTCTAGTACCAAAACTTTAAAAGGGAGTACTACAGAGTGAATGACGCATTCATCAGCCATATTGTCAGAATGATTGTCGGGGATTTCAAAAGGAGGGTTTCCCACAGTGCTCGGGCATTTTTGAAGCAATATGCCTTCCTCTTCATTCAATACCTGAAGTTCACACACATCCATGCCTAAGGCTTCACCGAAAGGATGAACAAGTTGCCTCGATACCCAAATGACTGAATCATCCTACTGGAGCTTTCTCGGCAGCTCCAACACATACAGGCGATCTTCAACAACAAACACATAGCAGGGATCTCTTATCCCATGACTCTTGGCTAGGGCATGTATAAACTACAAACTTCTCAGTGTGCTTGTAACTCTGAGAAAGAACTAAAAGATTACCATTTTCACCTACACACTGCTCGCCCATGGATAGACCCATATGGTCATGTAAGAAAGGCACTAGGGCCTAGATTCGCTCATCTCCACCACATTGAAGAATTTTAGGTAGATTGCCTAGATGATAAAGAAGTACGTGCAAGGCATTATATGTAGATGACTGTGCATTTTGTAAGGAAGGTGCAACCATTCCCCATACCGAACCAAGTCGAAGAAGATGAGGGCACCATAATGCACCCCAGGTACCTTGCAATCACCAATCTGCCAATACCAACAATAGACTGGGATGAGCAAGAGGTCGATGACCTCGACATTATAACCAAGCCAATCTTGGCCCATACCAAGGAGTGGGTTGATGAACGGGTGGCCCAATTAAAACAACAAGGGGTGGTCCTGACGTATGAAGGGCTCAGGAGTGAACCAAGTGCCACGGACGACGCTATTTCCACCACTTCAACGGGTGGGATATCTAAGTCTCCTCCAGTTACTAGGTCTAAGAAGAGGAAAGAGACAAAAATGGAGCAGTCTCTTGACCCCAAGGTTTATACAAGGAAGGATCCAGGGGGCTCACCCTCTAAGAGGATAAAGCAAACATAATGCACCACGGAGTAGCCATTAATTTTAGAAGAAGAAGCCAAAGATATTGATCAAATCAAACCTGTTCTGGCTCTCCCTGCTTTGGCTGCCCCATCATCTACTTCTCTGGCCATGATCGCTACATCCTCGCCGGCAGTGGACATCTCTGTCCATCTTGCCCCTTTGCCCTCGACCGAGCCTGTGATTGTAATTGACTCCTACTCTACCATGACTACTCCTCCTTCCTACGCTGCCATGTCACCCACCACGTCACTCTCGTTACCTACAGTAGCTGCACCAATACCCGCTCCCACCGTGCCTCAGGCCCTCTCAAGACATATGCAGAATCTTCCCCCTGAGCTCTCCCACATTTTAATGGATCCCACTCTTTAGGAGGCCCTTGCACAAGTCCTCGCTACTGCTCAGCCTTTGCAACCACCAACATGGCCACCAGCTATGGAAGCTACCATGTTAATCTCCGAGGAGTGGGAGAGGCAAGAACAAGAGGCCTCAAATCCCTTTGAAGAGGAGGACGATGAATACCACGAGCACTCAGAATATGAATATCGCACTATTGACAGGGTGGCCTACGAGGAAGAAGGAACTGGCTCCTTAGAGAGCGGAGGTGAGGAAGATGATGCTGGTGGTAAGATCATTGTGCAGACCTTTGACAATGACCTAGAGGAAGAAATGGCCCTGTAGCTGAAGGATACTAAGGGAAAGGCAGAAGGGTCGCTCCTTGAAGAAGAAAGACAGCAGCAAGAAGATAAACCTGAGGGAGAGGCTCAAGCTGTCAAGGGCCTCAAAATCGAGCAACTCAAGGAACATGCGCACGAGGTTGAACAAACTAAGGAAAAGAAAGGGGAGGAGAAGGAAGAGAAAGAAAGTCCCATGCAACAATTTTCTACCAAGCCTCCTATCAAGCGCCTTGTGTTCATCCGGGACTCCGATGGCGAAGAAGCAGATGCTGCCGAGGAAGAAAGGGCCTTAGAAGAAAAGGAAACAAAAGCCTTGGTTGAGGAGGGAAAGGGTGATCGTGAATCACCTAAGGGCAATTTTTTTGTGCCTGAATGGCAAGAAAAATAGCTTGAAAGAAAAACTGTTGTACTAAAGGACCCAAGGGTGAGACTAGGGGCTATTTTAGTTTTAGCTCAGATCACAACAAAGAAGGAGAAGAAGCCTAAGATCTAATCCAGGGTAATGATGGATGCTTCTGGGTCCCGAGCCGTACAAATAGCAACACCTGTGGTGGGTCAGACTGGGGTGAGTTATAACGTCTCCACCATCGACTTGGGAACTGCTACTAGGGAACAAAAGGTGGGGCATCTTGAGGAGTTAGTGGCCATGGTGGTGCACTTGATAAAGTAGGATAAGATCTCAAAAGATGAGATTAAAGCACATGTGGCTGTTTTGATGGATTACATTCAGCAATGGTCTTCAGTGGATGACTTTCCTACCACATCCACGGCCCCACCCCAACTGTTCTCCGAAGAATAGATTGATAAGATGGAAAGAAGGAAGAACTTGGAAAAGACTACAGAGAGCTAGTTCCGACAGGTCCTGTATGTCAGGAATATGGGAATTAGCCTGGCTGTTCAGATAGCCAACAAGTTCTTGAATCTGCAGCAATCTTTGGAAGGCATGAGGAAGCTCTGTACCGACTTCCCTACAACATATGACTCCACCTTTCCAAAGATTGAGGCTATCCTTTAGTTTCCAAAAGCCTCATGGTAGAAGGAGCTTGCGTTCAACAGGGATGATCATTGGTTGATGGATGTGTGGCAGCGAGACTTTGACAACTAGAAGGAAAGGTTGGAACAAATAATGAACAAAGTGGATCTGGATATCGAATGGATCAAAGAAATTAGAGTGGAATGTGCCTGGTACCTCAAGCTAATGACAGAGTATGACATGCCCACAGTACAGATGGATCCAGAGAAGGTAAAACCTTATTTCTAGAAGAAGATGGAGGATGGGATGTCTAGTGAAATGACAGTGGAATTCATGAGTTTTTTTTCCCGTGCCTTCGATCAATCAGAGTTGTTCAGGGATCAAGGTACAAAGTATGATGAGGACTGGAAGAAGCTAGAAGATAATGCAAAAGAATGGAGCTACCAAATGTTGTGATATGAGATCATTGAGGTGGACAAGCTCCAATCGGTCATCTTAAAGTACATAGAATATATAGCTTCAAAGAAACAAGAGGACAATCCTCCTAGAAGTGAAGAGCTTCCCAAAGAGTAGCTACAGTAAACAACAATCAGCTAAAAGACAAAAGGCTATAGTACTGTCACTAAAGGACAAAATAGGGAAAGGGACAAAATGTAATTTTAAATTGTAATATATTGAGGGTTGGTGAAACCCTATTTTGTAATGAATCTTGACCATACAATGAGAATTAATCTTGGCCATTCATTTGACTTTTGGAGCACTATAAATAGGGCTATCCTCTCATTTGCAAAGAGAGTTGAGTTGTTGTAAAGACATGCTGCAGAAATTTATAATGAAAATACATTGACTTGGTGCATTTTCTGAGTTTCTTCACATGTTACTTGATTCAACTTCATTGTTAGATGCTTAACATAGATTTTATTGATGTTCTAGTTAGCCGTATTCTTTCCTTGATAGATTTTAGGAATGTTGTTTTGTGGTTTTGAAAATTCCTAATATGTAGATGCCTTCTTAGTCCATACTTTTTGCTGTTTGTTGATGGTAGATAGTTGTGTAAAGTTAGTCTGGGCTTAAATTCAAAGCTGCTCCACACTTTCATCTTTGTTCATGCATGCACATGGTGAATGAAAGACGAAACATTCACAGACCTTAGAAGATAGCACAAATTCCATGAGACTGTGAGATTTCTGGTTAAGTGGAATATTGTTTCAGGAAGCTGTCCATTGTAGGAACTCCATTATCACTGTTCACCATTAGTTGCAGATCTAGGAACTTTCTCTCTTCCCTGCCTTTTTTTCCTTTTTAAATAAGTACCTTAGGAAAGGTTTATCACAAATTGTAAAGCTAAATCCAATGATAAAAATGGAGTTCAAGACTGCTATTTGAACCTACAGCAAACACACAACAACTTCTCCATCTTAGGAACTCCATTTCAAGACCCAACTTCCCATGCTTTGTAACTCATCTGTAAGACCACCTTGTGATTCCAACAAATCACATCAAACAACTGAGATATTCCAAGCACTTTCAAGACCTGACATTAGAAACCTTGGGATAGTGTTCTACAATTTGATTGTGGAAGATTGTCTTTCAAGAGAGGTAATGCACCTACACACTGCCTGTGTTGAGAATTGCATAAAAAACACATCAACACATATCACCCAGGAGCTTGACACACAGATGCCCAATATGAAAGCTTTATTGCTACATAGCCACAGAGCAAAGAAAACCACCTCATAATCCAAGGTTATACCTCTACTAGCTAGGAGACACAGATCACAACATGATGAACTCCTTTTTCCATCTTGACCATCCTTCAGGCTGCATGTTGTCTCAAAATACCACAAGGCTTCCACTCAACAAAGGATCAATACATTAGTCCATTCCTCCAAATTTCCTGTAGCTGAACAAACTGAGAAATCTTCACAGGAGAAATATCCAGAACCAACAACTAGAACAAGGCTCTGATACCACTTGTAAGGAAATCTAGGGAGCGCATCTAATGAAAATATTTAAACAGTAGTGCCTTCAATAACTTTATTTTTGATTAATTACTTCAAAGACACGTACAACTATGTCCTAAAGCAGAAACAAACATAGTTAATTTCCACAATAATCCTTCTGAGAGAATCACATGTAAATTTAACAACAAGCACTGACAGATTCTAGAAACAGAATCAACACAGATGAAAGATAAGACAAAAAATAGAACACAAAGATTTACGTGGGGAAAATCCTCTTAGATAAAAAACCACACACTCTAAAGATCAAGCCATTGTATTATTCAGCAATAGAACAGTTACAATACAAATTCAGGCTCATAGCCTCTTCAAAGATTCATCTTGTTCATTCTGGATACAACTGGTAGCAACTAATCAAACCATCAGACCACACAATCTTCGCACTATTATAATACCCCCACACAGTATTCAGTGCAAATCAACAAGAGAGAGATCAATCATGATTCATGATCAGGAGAGATTCCAACAGCTTGACTCTACCTCTCAATCCTTTGCTTCGGCCATGGCTTTTAACTTTTGGCCAGCCACTCGGTCCTCTCAATATCATTCTCTCTCTGGCTCTCTCTGTACTATTACCAGCACTCTCTCTCTCACTGTATAGAATGTTCAATGCATACGTATTTACATTCATTCTTTAATAGGATCTCTATGAATCAGTTGAAGATCACACAACAACAATCTTCAGCTCAGCATCCTTATTGTCATTCCATTCTGGTGTAGATTTTTCCTTGCAGACAGTTCAGTTCCATCACAACTGCTACAAAAATCCAACAGCCAACTATTTGAACTTCACTTCCTTTGATTGTTCCATGAGATACCACATAGGGTAGTCAAACAACGGTCAAGAGAATTCACATTGTGTTGGCATCTTGGTGAGACACTAACAGTGTCTCGCCGATGCCACATAACCTTCATATCGATATCGGCAAGAGTTTTCCTTTTCGCCAAGATGTTACATCGAGTTCAAAAGACTATCGCTCAGCTTTCACCATGTTGCAAAGACATATCGCTTTTGCTAGGATGTTATACCGAATCCTCAAAGTCACACAACCGTGAGTTTTCCATTCAAAAAGACTACCGCTCTTCGGTGAGACCACATACTGATATTCAAAGTCATAGTGATGTCAACATCCCTATCAACAAGACTTATCGCTCGCCAAGAGGTTTCATCGAGCAACATTAGGTTACACCGAAAGCATAAAACTATCTGCAAGACCTATCACCTTCGCCAAGACATTATGTTTAATACACACAAGTCATACCGAGCACCAAGTTACAGTTGGCAAGACAAAAGCTTATCGCTGAGACATCTTCTCAAGATCTTTATTGTCACCCCGAAGCTATCATCAATCGCCAAGACTACCCTGAAGGCTCCAACATAAAACACGGTCAGTGAGACATTTATACATAGGTAAGACTTCTTACCGATAGACCATAAGATACACCAAAGACTATAACATGTAACATATTGTCGGCGAGACACTTATCAATCGCTAAGAGTTCTTAGCAAACCCTTAGTGCTTCCCCAATGATTCCAAGTGTGTCCCCGTCGGCAAGACTTCCATATCACTGAGAGCTCATAGCGAACAACCAAGACTCTCCCTAACGCCCGATTGAATGGCCTGTTGGCCAAAGATCCTTCATGCGGTGAGAGGTTACAATGACTGCACCTTGTCACAGTGATAGGAACGTTCGGTGAGATAGAAGCTAGGTCACAGCGACCTGAACAAACCACAATCTATCAAAGCTGCTAGTTAGCCAGACATGATGGATGTCATACCAACTCTGCTCCAGGAGAGGTTTCAGCCTGTGATGATTTAGGCACATATTCCAACATTAAATGCACCACTTAAATATATTCATAAAATTAATGCATTTAAATGAAATTATATCTAGCTGTAAGTCATATCCTAAAATACATTGTAGGCACCAAAATTTCTACTATTAGTTTCATTTATCCATTCACATAGACTCCAACTACTACCCTTCCAAGATTATTTCAATAAGTTATTTAATTGATCAATTATTGTGTTGAATGTACACCATCACCAAGCATGACCTATTAAACATTAATTTAGTGTGAGGCATCTAAAATGGTCAATTATTACCCTTCCAAATTATTTCAATAAATTAATTATTTAATATTCTTCTATATTTGATTGGCATTTTGCATGTTCAAGTGAATTGACTAAGGCTGATATGTCAAAGAGTGAGTCTACAAATACATTTTGAGCCCAAGTTTTCCCGCATTCAATGTACATTAAATGACCAATCAAATACAAAATAATATTAAATAACAATTTATTAAAATGATTTGGAAGAGTAATAATTGGCTCTTTTCCATTCTCCATGATGGTATACATTGAATACAATAAATGATCAATCAAATACTTTAATGAAATAATCTTTGAAGGGTATTAATTGGAGTTATGTGAATAGATAAGTGAAAAAAAAATTGTTGCCTAACACAATGTAATTTAGGATATGACCTACAAATAATAAAAGAATGACTAATTTCATTTAAATATTTAAATGCACCACTTAAATATATTCATAAAATCATGCATTTAAATGAAGTAGATTGTAGGCACCAAAATTTTTACGTTAACTAATTTCACTTACCCATTTACATAACTTCAATTTAATAACTCCAATTACTAGGTACGTTTAAGTAATTAGAGTTATAATAAAAAATTTGTTTCCTAACACAATGCATTTTACGATGACTTACAACTCTATAATTTCATAATGCATAAAATTATAGAATTGTAAGTCATATCTATAATTTCTACTAGGCCCACATACTAAAATATATTGAATAGACACCAAAATTTCTACTATAACTAGCTTCAGTAGGGTTGGTGTTTGTGATCTTTTCATTTTTTCATTGATGTTTACTAACTCTTTTGCTTGATCTAAGTCTCTCATAGATTTTGAGTAACATAGGTTACAGTTTAAGTTGTGTACAAAAAAATGTTTCATTTTTAAAATCTAATATCCATGGATTCTTCTATTTTTTAAAAATATGAAATTGGTTAATATTACCATATATTTATAATTTTATTGGTATGGTCAACAAGAGAGAATTAGTTGGTCCAAACATTTTGGATGAACCAAAAGGTTTGGATAAACTAATGCCCTCTTATCAACCATGCCATATTTCTTATTTTTAGATTTCTCTCATTGCATTTATATTGTTGTAATAAATTTATTTGCAAATAATTAGGGTTGGTAAGAGAGCATTAGTTGGTCCAAACGTTTTGGATGAACCAAAAGGTTTGGACCGACTAATTCCCTCTTCTGAACCATTCCATACTTCTTATTTTTAAATTTCTCTCATTACATTTATATTGCTTTTGAATTTGGGAGTTTTTGGTATGATGTTTGTAAATCGATTCCAAAATTGATACAAGTTATTGTCAATTATGGTGTTAATTGTTAGGGCATCTTTTGTAATTTGTATTTGGGTGTAATTGGAAGAGTTTGCATTCTCTTCTTCATCACAAGGTGGAGTAAGCAAATCAAAATCATATGACTCTTGAAAAGAAAGGTAGAGTTCCTCCTGGTGGTGTATAAAGATTCAACAAGTTGGTGGAGGACATAGCCATCAAGCTAATTGTTGTATCCTCTAGTCCCATTGGCATGCTTTTTTCATCTATCGACATTCATAAAAGTTCTTTTTTCTATGAGAAAGGTTGAAATAATAGAGAAAATATTGGAGGTACTCATGGACAAGTCAAAAGTTATGAAGATACCAAAAGAAAATGAAGAGTTAAAGGATCAAGAATCCAAGAAGAGCATTCTCATACCATCAAATTTTAGAGTGGAGACCCATATGGAAATTCATATGTATAAGTGTTAAATTGATGCTAAAATATTTTACTATTGGATTGCTCAATTAGAGATATATTTTAGTTGGAATTACCTTATTGAAGCTAGGTAGTCATGCTGGACATGGCTCAATGCTATGTGTGTTCCATGGGAATGAAGTAAATATCATCAATTGCGATGAATTCAATATTTTGATTAAAAAAAAGTTACACTATTTTTATGAAGAAGATAGTTGTCCTGATGAAAGTGCACATATCTACTCAACCAAATTTTATAAGAAAGTAGTTTAAATAGAAATAGATGTGGTGGGTAATATGTGATTGGCAACTTTGTAGAATGTGGAGGTGTGTCATTACCAACTTAAATTTTCATGCAATGAAGCATCTCAAAACGCTTATCCCTATTGTGGAGTTCATTAACTATGACCAATGCATTTTGGATTGACCTTGTCATGTCTTGCTAATTGACAACAGTTTATGTTGATGGACAACATTGTTGTTGCTCTATTTTTTTAATGTTTGAATGTTGATTGCATAGTATGTTTTTGTTTTATATGTCGATGGACAATAGTTTATCTTGTAAATATTTTTATCTATATTTGTTTCCAGTTTATGCTAATGGGCAACATTGTTGTAGTTTTTTTAAGGTTCTACTATTAAAATCATTGTTTGTTGTTTTTTTATGTTGTTGGACAACATTTTAATTGGATCATGATGCACTCATGAAAAACATAAATTTTCACTACAAGCTATGATGATAATTTGTAGAAGAAAAACATGAAAAATATGAACACTCTCCATAGTTCCTAATGCTAGACATTATGAGATGATTTGCTGCACAGATTCATAAGACTTGAAAAACTACATCTATAACTTTTAGACAATGAATTGATCTAGTTGCAAATACAAGGTCACACCTTGAGCTTGCTAATAGCACACAAATAGTCATCTTCTGATATTCTTTAATTGATGAATTTTTTCATAGTGTGCAATTGAGAGCATGAAAATCAAGTTAGTGACACATTGAGTTTTTTCTAGTGGATGGTAAGAGGTAGAAACCCTCAATTAGAGTAGTTATGAGAAGGGGAGGTTGTGACCTCCCCATCCCCAACCATCATGGCTGGGGTTTGGGGAGAACTATATTCACATTAATCTAATCACCATGGTCAAAGGTGCAGAGGTATTATTGCACCATCAAAATACTCATATGAGGGAAAAACCCCAAAATAATGTAAACCCATATTCATAGCCTTTTCTTTCAATATTCATAGAATAATTCAAATAGAAATAAAATAGAATGATACGCACTTTAGAGCCAATATTCACAGCCTTTTCCAGCCATTTGCAATAGAGATTTATTTCCAACAAATACTTAAAACAAAAAAGAAATTGAATGATACCCTAACAACTTCCAATGAATCACATTATTCCAAACAAAGAGTAAAACAAAACATGAAAACAACTTAACTATCAGCTAACAATCACTCATGAAATCAAATGCTTGAATGCCAAAAAAACCTGGGGCTCATTTTTTTTTTAGAGACGTGATTCATTCGACTAGTCCTTGCGTATGATCTCTTCAGCCAAACATGCAAAATGAGCACACTCAACTTTTTATTTATTTATATTGAACTCATTCGGTCGGAAGGGATTTACCGAGTATGTTTCGGTTGAAACCCACTCAACCAAAATAGTGAAGCCACATAGGCACCATGTTGTCACCACGTGGGTTCAACCGAAACATACTCAGGAAAATCCCTTCTAGTCGAAACTCGTATAATAGAATCTGTATAGTTGGCCAGAAGGGTGGCACAGGTCTGTACTCCTACCCATAAAGTGGGACCTTTATTTGGTAAAGTTGAGCTTTTGTTTTATTTTACAATTTCTAAGGTTTTTGAGCTTGTCTTGGCATCTAACCTTGATTTTTTTAGAAACTAACAAGTGGTGTGGTTGTTTAATGCTCGTCAAAGATCATTATCATTGAGATTACAAATGACTTGATGTTGATTCATTGGTCCAAGCCTTTATTTTTCTCTAATCTAGGCATTTAAAGTAGTTCAATTTATTAATAAGAATTATTTGTTGTGTTTGAAAGGGTGTGTAGATGTATGCTCTCTCCTTGCACTTAGTGTGATCTTGGAGATCAAAAATCTCATATTTCTTCATTTATTTTATGTTATAAGTGTTATCCCAAGACTTAATAGTTTGTATGTATGAGCTATCCCCTTGTGCTTCATGTGATCTTTGATGATAAAAATAACCTACTATAGTCTTTCCCATTAGGAGGCCTACCTAAAGATTTGATCCCCTCAAGGACAACCTCAACCATATTTTGTGGTAGGTTATGCAAATGGGGGAGAGAAATTTATACCTCAAAGTGTAGCTAGTGTCATTTGAGCCAAGCCACAAGACCCTTAGTTTGCTAGGAATTATTTGGTGATGAGAGGAGAGAACCTCCTAGTCTCAAACACTATCAAACAAGCTCACTATTCATAGATCCACTAAGAAACTTATATCTATAAGTCTTTAAGACCTTTAAATAATTTCTTAGTGTTCTTGAGGATACAATATCATACCTGAAGTTACTCACCATGTATCTCCTTGAGTAGAGGTAGAGGCTCCTTTGGAAAGATCTTAGGATCTCTAATGAGAGAGAAAAGGTGGGCCCTTGTTCCACTAGATCTCTAGCTACTAACTCTTGAAAGAGATCTATCTCACATAAATCTTGATATATTATCCTTGAGGAATTCCCTAGGATCTAAGCAAGGAGGAAGGGTGGGGATGAAGGTAGTTAGAATGTGAATGGCCAGGATTAACTTGACAAACTTAGTAAGTAGTTATGAGGATGATGGAATTAGGGACATGTGTACCTAAAAGGGCTATAACTCCAAGATGTGTTGAAAAGTGGTGAGGAAATATAGACTTAATTAAATTATAATATTATTTAATTATTTTAGTCACATGGAGAGGTGGATAATAGTTGGAAATAGGTAAAATTATTTACTTATTTATTTGCGAGGAGATGAAAAAAGGTGATAAATTAAATAATACAATTATTTAATTTAAGTGTGGACTTTAGGTGAATTGGGTATTTCGTAGGTTAATTAGAACTAGGTGATTGTGATATAGACTTAGGTGATGGAATTAGTCGATTAGGGATTAGGTGATATATTTAGTGACTCTAAATAGACCTAGAGAATATTTTAGGTGTCTATAACTCCATTGGCCATGAATCTAATTGATGATATGAGAAATAAATGTGATCTTATTAGAAATATTATCCCAATCATAGGGGCTTATTATAAACATGATATGATATTATAGGACCATTATGATAGTCGTATAGATGAGTACGGGGTCAAATTGTAGGAATTCTATAGATTTTTGGAAAAATTGATGAAGGCATATAATTTGGGAAATTCTAAAAGAGCTATAAGATGATGGGAAGTTGGTACATCCAACCTATAATGCACAAAGTATTTTTTACTAGCCCATTAATAATTTAGATTGTTCAATTTCAAATAACCCTTATATAGATAATAGGGAAAAAAATGTGATGGTTCTGCCTAGACTATGGTTGGTTGCACCATTCTTAATGTTGGAGTTACCTCAATCCAAGAGCCAAGAGAAAACCATAAAATCAAGTTGGAAAATCATCTAGTGTTTCAATAAAGAAAATAAAAGATAAGGAATAATCCAAAGAAACTCTAAAGAAGAGAAATCAAGTGGAAAGGAGAATAATCGTAGAGACTAGTGAAGAAGAGGAATAAGAGGTTCCTCTTACAAGGAGGAAGAGGACTCATTCTTAGGATACTCTTCCAAAAAATATCCCTCCCATTTAATTCCCATCTTCATCTCTAGCTCATGAATCTCCCATTTCATTTGCATCTTCATTTCCCCTTAGGAAATACCCTCCCTAAGCTAAGTATATTGATGCATGAGCATCCCTAGTTGTAAAGCAGTCATATGTCAACCAAAAATGTTTCTTTTCTTTCAATTTAGTCTATAACAATCTCAGAAGTTTCTTTCACATTTTACCACATCATTATTTCTCATCTCATGGACAATGATATTGGTTCTACACAAGGACATCTTCAACATATCCATATTTTATGTGATTTTATTTCATTTGTAGAAAGTTATCCCTCTCAAAATTTCACTTTTGATTCCCATACAGAGAATTCAAGGACTATTTGGATCAAATTAGTTATGTAGGAAATTTTTTGTATGTGTAGAGCTTCATGGTACATCATACTGTAAGGAATTTTTATGTCAAGGGAAACTTTATTGGAGATCCACAACACATTCCATCTCTCGATGGGTTATCTTCTCATGTTCTTAGGCCAACCTACATGTTTGATATGATATTAGGGTTGTGAGCCCTTGAGGATGATGCGAATCATAAATAAAGAGATAGAGATTCATATTTAAGATCATTTGTAATCCATTAAAATGATGTTAAGTTTGGTAATTAGGTAGCTAGTAGATAGAAGAGAAGAATAATCCAAGTTGTCGAAGTTGTTGGATCATAATAACGCCTTGTGACAATTATAATACCTTGTAATGCCCTTGTGAAAATCCTGTCATCCCTAGTCATTCCACATATAAGGTATGTGATTCATGTAATATTACAAGTTGTTGAATTAATGATAATTCATATTTGTTGAGAATTTCTTGTGTAATTTCCATTATGTTGAACTCTAGGCTACATGGTTGGATTGCCCTTTCTAGACCCTCCATCTGTGACTGCACCCAGTGGTATTAGAGCAATTTTGTGAGTTCTTTGGGAGAGAATTCATTCCTTGTGGTGAACAAATCATCAACCTGAGACATCCTGCAAGTGTTTTCAATAAAGCACTAACTATGAGGTAGTTGATACCTTGTACCTAGATTGTCAAATTGAGGTAGTTGCACTAGATTATGAGGGTAATGAGAGTTTGGTTGGATGATGTAGAAGAATATAGAATAAGAGTTCTAAACCCCAGTCATGAGGATGAAAGTGATGATGAATTAGATCTTGCTACAAATCAAAATGAAGAAAACGTAAAAGAAGAAGAAGATTCAAATCAATTAAATATGTTAAAAGTTATTTCCAAGATTGGTAAGATGCCTAGAATTGAAATTTAAACCTTGAGGAATTTATTGATTGGGTTACTGATATGGAGGAATACTTTGAGTATGAGGAAATTGGAGATCTCGAGAGAGTGATATTTGCCAAAAATAAGTTGAAAGGGCATGCTGCTATATGATGGAAAGAATTTCAATGGGATAGGAATAGAAGGGGAAATGAGAAAATCACAAAGTGGGATAGGATGGTGAAAAAGTTAAAGAATCAATTTATACCTATTTATTATGATCTTGAATTGTTGAAAAGATTACAAAATTTGAGGAAAAAGGAAAGTTTGTGAAGGATTAAACTGGAGAATTTTACAAGATGATCATCAGGGTTGGACATAGTGAAGAAAGTAAAGAGAATGTTGTTTGGTACATCAATGGACCAAGATCAAACATCCAAGAAGGATTGAGTTTGGTAAAGATGACAACAGTTGAAGAAGCATACCTATTTGCATTCAAGGTAGAGGAAAAGTTGAACAAAATCTTGAGAAGACTAAGAAGTGCAAGAGGAAGATCCTAGAGAGGTAGATAAAAATTCAAAGAGAGAAGACCATATGCAGAGAAAAACAAGGATGGGAAACCCTAATGTAGTGAAGAGAAAAACAATAATTCATACTACAAAGGAAGAGAGGAAAAAACTTCTACTAAAATGATGGAGGAGATCATAATTCCCATTCCAATGATGGATATAGGAGAGATGAAGGAAGATCTAAGAAGAGGCCGTTGAAAGGAACTTGTTTCAAGTGTGAAGACAAAGGACATAGATCATTTGAATGTCATTAGTGAAGTACTAGAAAGAGGACTAAGAATATCAAAAGAACAACTAATGTGGATGAAGAACCTGTTAGATCCCCTAGTTTAGTTGGGAAACCAGAGAAAAGTGAGTCATTAGTAATGATAAGAGCTTTGATGTATGAAGAAGTGATAGGGGAACCATCGTGAAATAAATTTTTTTTCAAGACAAGATGTAAAACCAAAGGAAAGGTATGTAAAGTCATAATTGATAGTGGTAATACTAATAATTTAGTTTCCAAAGAGATGGTAACCAAGTTGAATTTGAAGAGATTAAAACATCTAAAGCCCTATAAGATAGCATTGATTCAAGATGAACATAATATTTTGGTAAGTGATTAGTGTTTGGTAAAAATTTATATAGGGTCGTATAATGATGGAGTGTTGTGTGATATTATGCCCATGGATGTATGCCATTTATTTTTGGAAAGACTATGGCAATATGATAGGAAGACAATTCATGATGAGAGGAAGAATACCTATACTGTGACTTCAAATGGAAAGAGACATATACTAATACCTTTGAGAGAAGATGACAAAAGTGAAGTTTATGGCACTACCAAACTATGTTTGGTAGATGGAAGGAAGTTTCTGGAAGGATTGAGGCATGACATGTGTTTTGCATTGATTCCAAAGAAGTGCAATAATCAAGAGGCAGAAAATTCTAACACAAAGGGAGGAGATCCACCATAGGTAGAAGCAGTAGAACTGTTGATAGAATATCATGATATCATATAAGAGAATGTACCAAATGGATTACCACTGGTTCAGAGCATCAATCATCATATAGACCTAATACCTAAAGAAATTTTTCCAAAAAAAGTGTCACATAAGATGACACCTACAAAAAATGTAGAGTTAAACCGACAAATACATAAACTTTTGAACAAGGGATCGATTAGAAAGATCTTAAGCCCATGTGCAATACCTACTATACTAGCACCAAAGAAAGATGGAGAATTGAGGATGTGTACACACTCAAGAGAAATCAATAGGATCACACTCAAGTATAGATTCCCATTGCCAAGGATGGATGAAATTATGGATTGTTTCAGTGGAGCAAAGTATTTCAAAAAGATTGACCTAAAGAGTGGATATCATCAAATAAAAATCAGAGAAGGAGATGAATGGAAGACTGCATTCAAGAATAATGAAGGGTTGTAAGAGTGGTTAGTGATTCTTTTTGGATTGACAAATGCACCTATCACTTTCATGAGGTTGATGAATGAGGTAATAAAGCAATTCTTGGGTAAGTTATTATTTATTTGGATGGTATTCTATTTTTTAGTAAGACTAGAGAACAACATTGGTGGCACATCAAACAAGTATTATAGAGACTAAGGGAGGAGAAGTTGTTGATAAACATCAAGAAGCATAGATTTATGAAGATAGATTTGGTGTACTTGGGTTTTGTCATTTATGTTGAAGGATTAATGATGGAGCCTAAGAAGGTTAGAGCAATTATTTAATGGCCTACACCTATGAAAATTGGGGAGGTAAGATCATTTCATGGATTGAAAAGTTTTTATCATAATTTATAAGGAGCTTTAGTAGAATTTGCACACCCATGATAGAGACAATGAGAGGAGATATGAAAGACTTTAAATGGACATCTAGAGCACAAAGAAGTTTTGAATTGTTGAAGAAAAAGGTGACATAGAAACTAGTGTTAGAATTACCTAATTTTGACAAAGTAGTTCAAGTTGATTGTGATGCAAGTGGGAATGTAGTAGGAACTCTATTGAGTCAAGAAGGAAGAACAATTGCTAATTTTAGTGAGAAATTAAATGATGATAAAAGGAGATATTTAGTTTATGATCAGGGGTTTTATGCCATAATTCAAGCCTTGAAGAAGTGGAGATATTATTTGTTTCCTAAGGAGTTTGTAACTCACCATGAAGCCTTGTAGTATTTGAATAGTCAGGGTAAGTTGAACCAAAGACATATGAAATGGATTGATTTCTTGTCAAGTTATACATTTGTGTTGAAGCATAGGAGTGGTAAGTCAAAAAATTTTATAGATGCATTGAGCAAGAGAAGGAATTTATTGACAGAAATGAAGATAAAAGTACTTGGTTTTCAAGAACTAAAGCACATGTATGAGGATGTTATAGATTTTACAGAAGAATGAAAGGCATGTAAGGAACTAGTAGTAATAGATAGGATTCAATGGTTGGATTATTTCACTCAGGAAGATATGTTGTTCAAGGGAAATTATTTGTGTATTCCAAGGAGTTCAATGAGGGAGAATTTGATTAAGGAGAAGCATAATAGAGGACTAGCAAGACATTTTGGGGTAGATAAGATAGTACTTTTCGTGAGTGAACACTATTTTTTTCCATAGTTATATAAGGATGCCAGTAAGTATGTTCAAAATTGCAGAATTTGTCAAGTACCAAAAGGGAGTAGTTAGACTACTGTATTGTAAAAACCTTTGATAATACTGAAAGACCTTGGAAAGATATAAGCATTTATTTCATGTTGTTATTACCAAGAACACAGAGAGGACATGATTCTATAATGGTAGTTGTGAATAGATTTTCTAAGATGGCACATTTCATTCCTTGCAAAAAGACTAATGATGTTTTGCATGTTGTTGACTTATTTTTTAAGGAGATTGTGAGATTGCGTGGATTACCAAAGAGCATTGTTTTGGACAAGAATGCCAAGTTCATTGGATAATTTTGGAGGAAATCATGGAAGAAGATGAAGATGGACCTAAAGTTCAGTTTGACATATCATCCATAAATAGATGGAAAAATAGAGATAGAAAACAAGAGTTTTGGTAACTTATTGAGATGTTTGGTTGGATATAAAGTAGGAAACTAGTACATAAAACTACCTAAAGTAGATAATGCATATTAGTGTTACCTATTCTTGCTAATAGATCAATCACGTAGAGATTTTGTGATTTTCAAATGAAGAGTAAGGTACATTTTTATTTCTACTACACTACATTCATGTGCGTAAATAAAATTAGAAGATTACATTACTAGATTGCATTTATGCAGATGCATATAATATAGGAAAGATTGCATAATATTTTCAAGAAAAGTAATCTTTATTGATAATGTAAATGGATAACATCTCACACAAGCCATGAGACTAACTCTTTTAATGCTAATAAAAGAAAAACTATATATTTGCAGATAAAATAAATTTACATATAGAGAAGGTTGACCCGTCATTTCCTGAATGACAAGCCCTGGTTGAGTTGTCCTGCATTAGTTTCAATCCTTCACATTTTCTAGCCTCTAGTTGTTGCTCCTTGCTACTCCTAGGTTTCCTACATGAATGAGATGAGGTTTGGTTAGAGCAATGAAAGATCACCAATCTAGATATCTACAAACATCTGAAAAAACATAGCTTGGCTTTCATCTACATTAAAATAGCTAGCATACTACTAATGTCTAGGAAAACAAAGAGCATAATCAAACACATCCATCATATACTCAATTTTTATCTAACATGTTTGCTTCTTATGCAGGTATAGGTGAAATCCTTGTTTCTATTTTGATTCATTTGATTAAAGCATGTGGGATAAAATGTGGCTCCCACAAGGGTTGAGCCCAACATGCTATCATTTTTTGTGTTTTAATAGAGGTAAGTGTGCATCATCCATACCATGATGGTCCAATCAATTAGCTATATATCACCTAGGATAGTGAATTGATGAGGTCTTTGTCATAAGCAATGTACATAACATCTCAATGAGATTGTAGTGATATAGATGATGTAGTGAAAAGAAAAGAAAGTAAACATCATCAACATCTTCCATTCACAAGGAACCAAAATCTTTGAAGATTATAGTCTATCAATGAAGGCTATTACAATAATAATAGATAAAAAGACAATGATCATAAAAATATGAACTTCAAAATATATTTGAGATAGAGCAACACCAAGTGTATAAAATAAAGAGGAACCATAGTGATAGAAAAGACAAAGCACAGTGGTAGTGATAAGACATTATGATAGGTGTTGTATGGAGCAATATGTGTATGAAGCAATATTATGAAAGCTTGTTAGTTCTTTTGCATAATGAGAAGAAAATTCCATAGACAATGATGATATGGTGACCCCTTATGGCAGGTAGTGGCATGATACTATTGCATGAAAGATATGAGTTAGATCTTAACTAGCCAAAGTGAACAAGGGATAGTCTTTTTATGAAAAAGTAAAGATTCAGTGGGAATTGAATATACACAGATGATAGACTTAAAACTCACAGCTCTATCCAGTTGAGGGTAGCAATATCAATGCAAATAAGTATAGTGATAGAGCACAATTCACTATTGAGGAGTAGTTTGAAGAGACGGCTTGTGGAAGATTGTAGAAGGGCTAGATGGCATTGATTTTCTTATGTAGAGGGCATTCATGACTGTGTCAGGGATAGGTATGAGATTTAAAGGGTCTCAAGAATTTTAAATACCAAAATAGAGTAACAGGGCATTGGCTAAATTGGAGAAGGAGCAGTCACCTAGTTCTTGCACAATAATCTTTATAAAAGCTCCTAAATGTGGAATATAGGGCAGTTTTTTCACTACAGTGATCAAGGGTGTTGTGATAGTTTTTTGGGAAAGGAAGGGTTACAAATTTTATCAACTGGGTCGCCTAATTATATGCCTCTAGGATCTTGATCACAATGATAATGGAGTTTTAAGGATTATGTAGGTGCAATCATGTTAAAAGTGGAGAAGCAAGACTGCAAACCTAGATACATTGATTTCCCTAGACCACAAAATTTGACAATCTTGAAGATTTGAATGAGAGGTGTGTCAGGGATAGAATACTAGAAATATGTGATGCTTTTGGGGAAAATCTCTACTCTTCCTGAAGGATTTAGTAAACAAAGGAGATGGTTAATGAGGCATGTAAAAGGTTTGTTGAGTTGTAGAGCATAATAGATGTTGGAATTCATCATTAAGAAAATGTGATGAAAACAATTAGATACCAATTTGAGCACTAGAATCTTCCAGTGAGAAAGGGTAAATCTTTTTAACATGCTATGCTTGGCATTGATGTTGCAAGAACATGTCTAGTTGTTGAGTGTTGGTGCCCTGTATTTGCAAAGCCTTAGATTTAGGATGCATTGTAGTGTGCAATGTTTGATAGTAATTCACAAGTGAGAATTCAAATTTAAGTTATTATTCTTCAAATGAGGTGAATCCAAATGATCAAGCCATTTCCTATCAATTTTCCACTCAACAAATGTGTCAAGAGAATGTGAAAGTTAATGATCAAAGGAACAATTTACATTTCCTATTATGATTTTCTATCTATGATAGAGTCATGAGGACAATCATACAGTCATGTGTGAGAATAAGCTCACAAAAATGGATTTACATAATACAAAAAAATGCAAGAAAAAAACATTTTCACTATGTTTATGTACTATGAAAACACATAAAGTGAAAGAAAGAAGCCCTCGGCCTATAAGTACCATGACAGAAACATGAAGAAAATGGAAGCAATTTCATTCTTTTCTGCTACAATCAAGCACAAAAATCCCACTTGAATGGTGAAAATAGTGATTTGAGGGTGCAAATTTTTTACATTTTTTGCAATAATGAAAGTACCCATCAAATTAGCACAGGGAGATATAAAGCTTCATCATTTTTTTACATCTATCAAGCTCGTTTTGAGCTTTTATCCATAGTAAATGGAGAAAGTATGGTGTTCAAATTTTGGGCAAGCTTACCTTTTTTCTTGTTCTTGGAGAGAAATACAGTCACTATGCTGCACTCAAGCTCCTAAAATCTCTTCAAATAGTGGCCCAAGACAACGAAAGCATCAATAGAGGAAATCAATAGAGGAAAATACATTAGAGAAGCTATAGTAGTTGTGGCCAAGAAGGAGAAATCTCCATGTAAACCTTGTTGTGGCGCTATATCCAGAAGGCTCAAAGGAGGAGAGATAAAAAAATGCCTTGTGGTTTGCATGTTTTTTCCTTTTAGGGTTTTTACCCTAACTATCATACTGATGGCATTTTTTTGGTCTTAGTTTTTAAAGCAAAGCTTTGCAAACTAATCTATACTATGGACTTCTTTCATGCCTTAGCAAGTTTTTCAAGAATTTGGGGAGTCTTTTAGACTTATGAAAAGCTTTCCTTTTTTACTCATAAATGGTAGTCCATGTTTGGTCGAATATTCTCCTAAATTTTTGCATTTATTTGAATTGTGAAGCATTTGGTTTAAATGCTGCTATTATAAATCATTGAACCAATTTTCTATTTTGAATGCAAAAGTAATTTTTTGTGCTTTGTAAATACATTTATGTATTTTCTTGAGCTTTGATGCTTGCAGAAAGCTTATAGGGTGGTTGAAGGAGGTTGGTTAACAAGTTCCAAAGACATGGGAGCCTTTATTCACCTTGTTGGAGGATTGGAGAGTATTTAGGTACCATTTTATTTTTCCTTTATGATTGACTTGGTCAATTTTGACATTTTCAGCACTTTGGAGCTCTTTTGGAGAGGATTCAATTCCTATATTTTTGGATTTTTGGAGGCATATGAGTTCATTAGTTCTCAGTTCCTCTTTTGGGTGGATTTTGGGAGGGATTTGATGGATATAGTCACTTGTGTGACTCATTTGTTGTTAGTTCTAACTTGCACTTTCTCTACTTTGTGACTTTTGGAGTCCTTAGTAGAAAGGTTTGCATTTTTCTATAACTCACTTATAGGCATGTATTATAGCATTTTACCTTTGAGATTCAATAAGATGCAGTGATTTTGAACTTCTCAACATTGTTTACTATGTGTAGCTAGATGTTTGATGTATTTTTTTGTGATTTATGCTCTAATCCTTGAATGTATGTCTCATTTTTAACACCTTCGAATACAAAATGCATGGTTTGTGTAGGTTGTAAGTTGTGACATAGTGTTATTCAATAATTAGTCATGAGAATCTTCAACTTTCCTTCTAATTCTACAAGCATTAAATCCTTCTTATGAAATATTAATAGATGAGCATGAGAAAGGTGTGAGTTGTGTCATGAAACAAGCTAATTTATTGAGCTCACTATGCATGCTATGTAGTGGTATTTGTCACAAAGATTTGGTGTTTCACCTTTTAAAGCATTAGGATAGTGTTTTAATTTTCTTTTTATCCTTTTACCCTTTCCTCTTCAAGTAGTAGAATAGGTGAAAACTAGCTAGGAACTAGCCTTATCTAGAGATTCACTCCAAGTTATAGGTGACCCATAGCCTAGGAGTGATTCCATGTTTCTCTAGAGTACTAAGTCCTGCAACTTATCTAGCATGCAACTTTAAGAGATAACAATTATGGCAGGCCCAGTGGGACTATCGAATCAGACAGTTTAGAAATTACATGTTTATTGCTGGTTTTTTATATGCAACTAGTGAGTTTTAGTCCTTTCAGAGGTTAACATCAACATATCATGGTGACTCTATGTACCAGTGCATCATTGAGAATTTCAAAATATTAATAAATTTGGTGTTTATCTCAATATTATTCATCCTTTGGAGGTAGTGTAGACAATGCCATGGCAACTCCAATCTTATAACATTTGGTTTTAGTAGTCCAGATACTTACAAATAAATCAGGTTTGTTGTCTAGGCTTACTTTTGCTTCATGTTATACCTTTGTAATGTCTAGTTATTAGTAGTATAATGGTTTTTCACCTCCATTTCATGAGAGTCCTACATATTTTCCCTCTTACCAACCACATCACACCAAATGACTTACTAGTTTTGTTTCAAATAACCTTGTGACAACAAGTTACCAACATTCTCATTATGTTTCCTAGTCTCCCACTTCTGGTCAATCTCAATATCGGCCAGTATATGCTTAGAATCAGTCTTAAGAAGGCTATTTTGTTCCAAATCAGCAACCTTCTCCTCATAGCCAACTCCAAAATGGATGGATGATATCAAGAGGCAACAAGAGTCTAATATGTAGCAGGGAGAGCTCACCTATCAAGCTTATATTTAGTAGTAGGAGGTGTAAGAACAATGGAAGCCTCCTACCCTTAAGATTCCAAGTTGGAAAGGGTCATCTTTTCCACCTTGTCAAATTCCTTCATTGGTAATTCAAATGGAACCAAGCTCTAACATCTAGAAGGCAGAAGAAGAGCAACCCATTGACCAGGATTGTTTAGTTCTCTAGGCGAAGATTAAAAATGTAAATCCTTTGCATTTAGCTATAAGGTGTTACCAATTACAAAAAAACAAGATTGAATAGGAGAAGACCTCTCAAGGTGGATCTTCCATTGTTTTAGCTAATGATCCTCCTACTTCTTTTGAAAATGGTCCAAATTTTTCAATTGTTCAACCTAGACAGTAACATGAAAATGGAGCTTTGGACCATGAAGAAGAACATAAAACTAAACTTGATACCTTCTTCTAGGATATGAGCTTTGATATTTTTGAACATGTTAAGGATGAAAAAGCTAATGTTTAGCTTTATGAAGAGGTATGCACAGAGAAAATTTAACAGTTTTGTTCAAAGTTGGATGATAAGGAATCAAAACTTTTGCAAGTTGAGGGTGATCAGTTTGAGCAACAAGGTGGAAGGAAAATGGGTGGGGATTAGAAGGAAGAGTTGATCTTCTAATTTATGAAGTTTTGAAACAACAAGAAGATATTGGAGGTCTTGCTGAGTTGTTGGTGTATGATGACAAAGGTGGGTTTTGAAACTTAACTCATGAAGAGGAAAGTATAGGCAACACTATTCAAGAAGATGTAGATAGTGATGTGCATGAAATTTCCCATCAAGTTGAAAAAGTCCCTGTATTAGAGTTATTTCTTTGCAAAGAGGCTAATTTCTATGTTTTATCAAACCTTGATGAGAGCTGCACTAAGTCTGAAATGAGTCCTTCAATTCGAAGAGGTAAGGAAGATATTGAAGAGGACACGTTTTGGAATGACTTAGATACTTTCTGCATCAATTTGGATGCTAAACCAACACCTCTAGGTGAGGTTAATCATGAGCAAAGTGAGCATACAAAAGAGGTTACTATTTTTACACCAAGTCATTCACAAGGGATTGACCTTTCCAGCCAACAAGGTGATAAGATAGTAGTTCATGAACAAGAGATCAACAAGGAGAGCCCAAGCTTTGTCCTTACAAGAGGTTGTCCAATTAATTAATTAGCCCAGATGCAGTCAATTAAAGCACCCACACATGAAGATTTAGCTGAAGATGGCATCGACGATGCATTTGCAATTGGACAAGAGTATGTTCAACTCCTTTATCCTCTTTTGAACATCAATACATATGAATTTTTTGATGAGGTAAGTGGAGTTGTTTATCTCTTTCAAGAGGTAGTAAAGGGTCTCAAGCATTTGAAATACCAAACTAGAGTAATAGGAAAATGGTTAAATTGGAGAAGGGACAGTCACCTAGTTCTTGCACAATAATCTTTATAAAAGCTGGACTAAATGTGGAATATAGGGCAGTGTTTTCACTACAGTGATCAAGGATGTTGTGATAGTTTTTTTGGAAAGGAAGGGTTACAAATTTTATGCAATTGGGATTCCTAAGTATATTCCTTTGGGATCTTGATCACAATGATAATGGAGTGTTAAGGATTATGTAGGTGCAGTTATGTGAAAAGTGGAGGAGCAAGATTGCAAACCCAAATACAATGATTTTCCCTAGACCACAAAATTTTACAATCTTGAAGATTTGAATGAGAGGTGTGCTAGGGCTATAATATTGGAAATATGTGATGCTTTTGGGGAAAATATCTACTCCTCCTAGAGGATTAGGAGATGGTTAATGAGGCATCTAAAAGGATTGTTGAGTTGTAGAGCATAATAGATGCTAGCATTCGTCACTAAGAAAATGTGACATGACAACAATTAGATAGCAATTTGAGCAATGGAATCTTCCAGTGAGAAAGGGTAAATCTTTTTATCATGTTATGCTTGGCATTGATGTTGTAAGAACATATCTAGTTGTTGAGTGTTGGTGCCCTATATTTGCAAAGCCTCAGATTCAGGATGCATTGTAGCCTGCAATTTTTTATAGTAATTCACAAGTTAGAATTTAAATTTAAGTTATTATTCTTCAAATGAGGTGAATCTAAATGATCAAGCCATTTCGTATCAATCTGCCACTCCACAAAAGTGTCAAGAGAATGTTAAAATAATGATCAATGGAACAATTTTCCTTTCTTGTTGTGATTTCTCTTTGTGATAGAGCCATGAGGACAATCATATAGTCATGTGTGAGAATAAGCTCACAAAAGTGGATTTACAAAATAAAAAAAATGTAGGAAACAAATGTTTTCACTATTTTTTTGTACTATGAAAACCCATAATGTGAAAGAAAGAAGCCCTCGACCTATAAGTACCATGATAGAAACATGCAGAAAATGGAAGCAATTTCATTCTTTTATACTACAATCAAGCTCAAAAATCCTACTTGAAATGGTGAAAATAGTGATTTGAGTTTGCCAAATTTTTACATTTTTTGCAATAATGAAAGAACCCATCAAATTAGCATAGGGAGATATAGAGATTCATCCTTTTTTTTGTATCTACTGAGCTCATTTTGAGCTTTTATCCACAATAAATGGAGAAAGTACTATGTTCAAATTCTAGAAAGGCTTACCTTTTTCTTGTTCTTGAAGAGAAATATAGTCACTATGCTACACTCAATCTCCTAAAAGATCTTCAAATGGCGTCCCAAGACAATGAAAGCATCAACAAAGGAAATAAACTGAGGAAAATACAGTAGAAAAGTTATAGTAGTCATGACCAAGAAGGAAAAATCTCCATGTAAACCCTGTGGCGGCACTGTATCTAGAAGGCTTGAAGGAGGAGCGATAAAAAATGCCTTGTGGTTTTTATGTTTTTTCCTTTTAGGGTTTTAACCCTAACTATCATACCAATGGCATTTTTTTGTCTTAGTTTCTAAAACAAGACTTTGCAAACTAATCTATATCATGGCCTTCTTTCTTGCCTTAGCAAGCTTTCCAAGAATTTGGGGAGTCTTTTAGACTTATGAAAAGCTTTCCTTTTTGACTCATAAATGGTAGTCCATGGTTGGTTGAAACTTCTCCTAACATTTTACATTTATTTGAATTTTGAAGCATTTGGTTTAAATGATGCTATTATAAATCATTGAACCAATTTGCTATTTTGAATGCAAAATTAAAGTGTCATGCTTCGTAAATACATCTATGTACTTTGTTGAGCTTTGATACTTTTGGAAAGCATATAGGGTGGTTGAAGGAGGTTGATTGACAAGTTCCAAAGACATAGGATCCTTTATTCACCTTCTTGGAGGATTGGAGAGTATTTAGGTACCATTTTATTGTACCTTTATGATTGAGTTGGTCAATTTTGACCTTTTCAACACTTTGGAGCTCTTTTGGGGAGGATTCAATTCCTATATTTTTGTATTTTTGGCGGCATATGAGTTCATCAGTTTTTAGTTCCTCTTTTGGGTGGATTTTTGGAGGGATTTGATGGATATAGTCACTTGTGTGACTCATTTGTAGTCAATTCAGACTCACACTTTCTCTACTTTGTGACTTTTGGAGTCCTTAGTAGAAAAGTATGCATTTTTCTCTAACTCACTTACATGCATGTATTATAGCATTTTACCTTTGAGATTCAATAAGATGTAGTGATTTTGACCTTCTCAACACTATTTACTAGTGTGTAGCTGGATTCAATTGATGCATGTTTTTGTGATTTATGCTCTAATCCTTGAATGTATGTCCCATTTTTAACACCTCTAAATAGAAAGTGCATGGTTTATGTAGGTTGTACGTCGTGACATAGTGTTAATCAATAATTAGTTGTGAGAATCTTTAACTTTCTTTCTAATTCTACAAACATTAAATCCTTCTTATGAAATATTAATACATGAACATGAGAAAGTTGTGAGTTGTGTCATGAAACAAGCTAGTTTACTGAGCTCACTATGCATGTTATGTAATGGTATTTGTTACAAAAATTTATTGTTTCACCTTTTGAAGCATTAGGATAGTGTTTTTATTTTCATGTTATCCTTTTACCCTTTTCCTTTGCAAGTAGTCAAATAGGTGAAAACCAACTAGGAGCCAGCCTTATTTGGAGATTCACTCCTTCTTCTAGGTGACCCACAACCTAGGAGTGATTCCATGTTTCTCTAGAGTGCTAAGTCCTACAACTTAGCTAGGGTGCAACTTTAAGAGATAACAATAATACTTTAGTAAACCTGAGTATAGGGAAGACACTATTTGAGATTGTGATAGGGATACATCCCAAAGGAGTTGCAGAGCTTAGAGACATAAATATGGAGGATAGGAGGAGTATAGAAACAAAATAATTTGGAATATTCATGGAAACATTGCATAGTTAGGTCCGAAAAAACTTGGAGGGTCACATGAACAATAAGTACAAGGAGTAAGCAGATGAAATGATAAGGTATAAGGAATTTATTTTTGGAGATGAAGTTATGGTATATCTTAGGAAGGAAATGTTTCTAGTTGGAACATGCAATAAGTTGAAGATGAGGAAGATTGGACCATGTAAGATTATTTGGAAGTTTGATTCAAGAAATTGTATGAAATGGAGTTACTTGAAGCACTAGGTATATCACCAATTTTCAATGTTTTATATATCTATGAGTATCATATAGGATAGAAAAGTTGGGGTAACAAAGAAGTTTACTTGAAGGAGAATTTACCACATCAACCACTAGAGCAGATTGAGTAGATCTTGGACACCAGAAATGGAAGGATCACTAGGAGAAAGCAATCTAAGGAGTACCTGGTAAAGTGGAAAGGTAGACCAATGAAGGATTCATCATGGATTTCTTTGGATGAAGTGGAGTACTTTAGTTTTCCTCCAACCCCTAAAAAGTGAGGAGCTCACTTTTCTTCCAACCATGGGTGTTTAATGTAGGAGCATCCCTGGTTGTAAAGCAATCTCATGTCAACAAAAACCATTTCTTTTCTTTCAATTCAGTACGTAGCTATATCAGTAGTTTCTTCTAAATTTTATTACATTATTGATCTTAGCTCATGAAGTAGGATATTGGTTCTACATGATGCCATATTCAACATATATCCATATTTCATGTTATTTGCATTCGTTTGTAGAAATTTATTGCTCTCAAAATTCCATTGTCAATTCCTAGACAAAGCATACATGGCCTATTTGTCTTAGATTGTTTGTGTGAACCATTTTTAGAATGTGCAAAGCTTAATGGTACATCATAAAAGGAATTTTAGGTCCAAGGGGAACTTTCTTGCAGATCCACAACACATTCTATCTCTCAATGGGTTATCTTCTCATGGTCTTAGGATGATGTACAATTTGATCTTGCATTAGGGTTGTAAGCCCTTCAGATCGACATGGATCATAACTAAAGCTAGAGATTCATATTTAAGATCATTTTTAATCCATTAAAAGGATGTTAATTTTGTTAATTAGGTAGATAGTAGATAGAAGAGAAGAAGAATCCAAGTTTTCCAGGTTGTTGGATCATAATAAGGCTTTGTGCCAATTGTAATACCTTGTAATGCCCTTGTAGCAGGCCTAAGAGCTCGTCATTCTATATATAAGGCATATGATGCATGTAATATTTCAAGTTGCTAAATATGTTGCAAGATGGTGTGTCACTTGGTCTTCCTTGTCTAGCATGGTGCTTGGGTTTGTGACATGGTCTAATTGCCTCCTATGGATCTTAACTGACACTTGTATCGGGCATTGACAGGTCGACCTTTTGGTGCAATGAAAAGACCAAAAATTGGTATCAGAGCTGGTCACAAGTCAAAATACCTCACTTGTGCTGGGGGGGATTGTTGCAAAATGGTGTGTCCCTTGGTCTTCCTTGTCTAGCAGAGTGCTTGGGTTTGTGACATGGTCTAACCACCTCCTGTGGATCTTAACTGACGCTTGTATCAAGCATTGATAGGTTGACCTTTCGGTGCAAAGACAAGGCCAATAGAATCAATGATAATTCATATTTGCTGAGCATTTATTATGCTATTTTTGTTATGTTGAATTTTAGACTGCATGGTTGGACTATCCTTTCTAGACTCTCCATCTGTGACTGCAGCATATATGCATCAAACACCTCCATCTCAATCTTCTATTCCCTCTCCTCCTCCACATAAACCACCTCCATCTCAATATTTTATTCCTCCACCTCCTCGATCTCCACCTCATTTTTGTAACTCTTCACATGAGGCTTCAATGCCTTCTCCACTACAAATTGAACATAAGGATCAACTAGGTAGTAATTATTGGTTACATCTTAAGAGTATAAATAATTATATAGAGAGACAAAAATAATAAATTGAAAATATTTCCAAGATAAAAATGGGATTGAAATCTTTGCTTCTTACCCTTCACCTTCATAGTAGATTTCTACATCATCACCACCCAACCAAGAACAAATGGACCACTTTGTGGGAGGTAATAGGCATGAGAATGATGTAGAGGAGTAGAATATTAAAAATATTGAAGTCCCTCTTTCCAGGAATCAAACTCAATAGACTCCCATGGATGCCCCCATTGACAATATGAAAACAACTCCTCATCCCCATTCTCAACACTTAAAAGTAGAAACATCAAGTTTCCCAATATCGCTAAAAAATATTGTGCAAAAAAGGACTAAGATATATGTCCAAGAAGAGGAAGATTTTTATTTTTTTTGGAAGGATTGTTGAAAACTCAACCTGGCTAAAATGGTATGTGCAGGATCATGATGGACCAAAAAGTGGCGATATGATGGGTATGTGTAGGGTATGTGGCTGACGACTTTTTTTACCCAAAATTGATGAAACGAAAAGGGTTTTTAAAGGAGATTCTCAACTTTCCACTAATATAAATTATGCTTTACTTTGAATTTAATAAATAATTATTATTTATTTTCTATTTGAATTACGACTAAAGTCTTGATTTATAGGCTAATTGAAAAACATCTATAACTTTCAAACGGTATCATATTTTTTGAATCTAAAATATGCATCATATTCTATGCTTCACATACTATAGGACTAAAAAAAATGAATTTCATGAAGTCTTGACCAAGTTAAGGAGGTCAGATACAAGTTTTTATATTTTTAGAATTTGTAATAAAAAATTCATAATTAATTATTTTCTTGGAAACAATTGACAAAAAAATATGTCACATCGAGACATGAGTCCTCTACTTATATCTAAAATCTTATAAAAAAATATTATCATTTTATTGTGGTTAGGGTGGCTAGAAAGACACCTACTTATTTTTTCCCTCAAATTTAAGTACTATTACATTGAATTTTCAAATTTTCACCAAATAGATTTTTTTTTTTTAATAAACCTAGTAGTTTAGAAACTACATTCAATTTGCTACAGATTCTATTCTTACATATTTTTGAAATAGTATAGATAACTTATTCAAATTTTTACATCAAGTTTCCTAACTCTAATTTTTCTAAATTTTTCACCACTTAAGGGCCTATTTTTTCATGATGATCCTACACATAACCAATTTAAGAAGATGCTAATAAGGTTCCATAATTACAATGGATGAGCAAGGAAACATAATAGAACAAGTTGCTACCCCTAGGTGGACAATATTGAAGGAGAAATGACACTTGGGGATTACTCTTTGTAGCAAGTAAATCTAGGTTCCCAATCTAGAGTAGAGGAGAAATAGTCCCTACAACTTTCCACTTTTACAATACTTGAGCATGTGAAGAATAATGAAAGTACAAAAGAGAAACTCAAAGATCAATTTGTACAAATGGTCTCTTACATAAGTCATCTAATGGGACCTATTGATTATGTTGCACCAATTCCAATTTTACAAGTAACATTAAATAAGGATTCTCAACATCCAAACTTTGAAGGCCTTCTCTCAACAACTTGATAATGGAGATAAAATTTTAAGGTACTTGGTAGCAAGGTAATTAAGAAGGAAATAAAATCATCACAATATTAGTGATGAAGCTAGCTTGGACCACCAAATGGATATGAAAATTAATGATGATCTTCTTATGTGGGAAGATTACATTCCAATTTTGTAGAGAATAAAGGCTACTTCTATGACCTTCCTATGGTTACTATTTTTGAAGATGAAGATTAAGATTCATATTCATAAAATACCTCTAATTCTTCTTCTTCGTCTAAAGGGGACTCATCTTAGAAGGATCAACCACAATGTGCATATTGCACAAAGATAGGACATGATGAGCATCAATGTTATGAAAATAAAATTAATGAGTTGAAGCTTTTTCTATAGAAGAATCATATTTAGTTGTTGACATCCTATTATTCCACTTTGAAAAGTCTTCACAATTAGGGTCAACTACCATGCCACATGGAGTATGCAAGCTGAAAGGCCATGCTCTCTTTGCGTCCACCAATCTATAGTCCAATAGATGGCTTCTTGATTTAAGAGTCTCACATCACATTGCTACATCTTTGGGTATGTTCTCTTCATATGATTCTTGAACATTACCACATATTTTGATGGGGGATTCGCTCATATGAGTGTTACTAGGAAAGGATCCATATCTATTCATGATGAAACATTTCATGATGTACTTTGGGTTCCTTAATTATCTTCCAATCTCCTTTCTCTATATCAAATTTCCCATAATGGGGCAGATGAGACAATAGAGTTCACACCTGATTTAGTGCTTATCAAATACTTGCATAGTAGATATATTATTTTAGTTGGGATAGTAGATCATGCTTCTCGATTGTATGCCTTGTCTCACTTTGCTCCAGATGATGTTGCACTACAATTGATTGGTCCTCACTCTCATGCATCTAGAGTGGATTAGATATATGAGGAGAAGTTTGGTCACTTGAACCTATGTTCACTTTCATCATCCGCCTTGGTTCATGAGACTTGTGTGGAGCTTCCACCTTTTATAGCTCTTACATGTTTATTGTTTATTTCACTTTAGTAGGATGTTTATAGTCTTTTGGTTTCAAATTTTTGGGATGACTAGTTGCTAGACATTATAGAGTTGTTTTTTGAGTCACAAATTGTAGATATTGGGGACATACTCGAGGGTATTCACTTTCTCTTTGATGATATCTACGACCCACCAGTCATCACTTGAACATTTATTTTGGAGGTTGTTCTACAAGTATCTTCACAATTGTTTGGATTTGACTCATCTAATTCAGATTCATTTTGATTCAACATGTGGACCCTTGACTATTTTTCTATGGCATCCATCATGACACCTCTTCTCTTGAGAGAGCTTCTTCTACATGTTCGACATTGGATGCGTTTCTTCCCAAGGGGAGGAACAATGTTTTCTTTTTTTGCATCATCTTTAGTATTCTATTTCAAGCATTCACTTTTGGCAAAGGAGCTACTTCCTTTTGGGGGGATTCATTTTCTCATCTTTTCTCTCCTATGTGGGGGATCTTGATTGTACTTATGATTGAAGCAACACTTAGGGGGACATATTGAGTACTACATTCTTTTTTCATATGTACACTTTCATTTTTTTCTCTATTTTGGAGTTTTCTTCCATTGAGGTTTACTCTTTTTCTCCATTTATGAGAGATTTCAGGTTTTTGTTCATAGATACCTCATTAGGCCTTGTAGTCGAGACCCATTATGCATCCATTGTTGCATTCTTTATCATGTTTGTTTAGTTTCTACCTAAGTTGATCTTAAGGGGGTGTTAGGGTACCTAAGTTTGATTAGTTAATTATTAATTACTTATTAGACACCTTTTACTTTAATGACTTAAGCTAAACTTAGGAATTATTTTTTATTATTAGATTGAGTTATATTTAGATCATGTTGTCTTATTATATTAAATGATGACAATTTTTTCTCAATCTAATCAAACCCTCAGATCTAGGGTTTTCTTTTATTCTTTTATAAGCATTCACCTTTCATTGTAATTATTCATTCAAGTTATTGCATCAATACAATTTCTCTTGTTATTGAGCACATCATTTTTCTTTAATCTCTCTTTTTTTATTCAAACATGTGGACCCTTGAGTATTTGGAGCATTATGCACTTGGGTCCTCATACATTTAAAAATAAGCAAAGTCAATCTTGCATAAAGCTCCAAGTCTATAATTTTTTAAATGTATGAGGACCCAAGTGCATAATGCTCCAAATGCATGAGGCTCCACTTGTGTACATGGTTTTCAATCTTTACCCTCCATGAATATTTAGAAAATGATCACTCCTTATCTCTTCCCAATCTTTGGCCTAATTATGTGCAACAATCACAAGATGGTACTTGTAATCCTCTCCATCTCTCTTACAAATGGATCAACCACATCCCTTCATTGCACAATGTAAAGTCACATTCATCCATAAATTTCATCTAAAATTTATATCATTCCATAATCCATTTTTAAGAAAATGAATTAGATGCAAGGTAAAGTTGTGCTACTAGATTGAGCAACCATATTTATCTTCAAAAATCAAAAAATCATCTTAGGTATATTAATTGATCAACAAGATTTTTTTGGTGATAAGTTTGTCCCTCTTTTGTAATTTTTTTACTTACCTTTGTTCAACTAGAGGTGTAGCTAGGTATAGGACATGGATAATTTTTATACATTCTTTTCCATTTTTTCTCTATATTTTGGTATAAACAATAGCTTCCTAATCTACACTAGAGAAGGGGAATTTATTGGAGATAGTTGGATAGCCAAAAACCTCTCTTCATTGTGATGAAGTTTTCAATTTTATCAATTCAAAAGAGTGTCTCCTTGGGTTTTTTCTTTCTTTATTTACTATGTTTGTAGGAACAATTCCAATGACAATTTTTTGTGCATGTGAAATAAAGTGTAGAAGCACAAGGATGATGCTCAATAGAGATTTTTATTTTATTTTAAGTATTGATCTTGATTTTGATTAAGCTTTCATGATAGATTTGATTATTGTACTCAAACAAATTTGCCTAGTAGCACTAACCTCCCTTGTGTTATAGGATCACACACACCACCCTCCTCTACTATTGAAAGCCAAGAGATGCACTTTTTTTTTTGTATATTTATGCAAAGCCTAACAATTTTTTAGTCATGAAAATTTAACCAATAAATTAACTAATGAGATATAATAATTTTACTCTCAATCTAAACTTCAATATTTTAAAAAAATATTGAATGAGATTATTTTAATTTATGTTGTCAATTTATGATCATAGGATCAAAGATATATTTTATAATAATTCTATTATTTATCCATTTCATGTTACTATGATAATCACAACACACACATAGTAGACTATGTAGGGGGGTTTTGGGTACAAGGTATTTTATCTCTCTACACTCTATTGTGTACACTATCATGTACAATAGTTATTTGAGCCAATTTACATATTTTTACATAGATTTTCATTTTATTTTATTTTTGTTATTGTGTGATAATGATTGTGTTTGTTTCTCCAAGGAATTATAGGTACATTAATGAGAATATTGAATAAACTAACATTTAAACTTAGAAGGTACTTGTGGCTAGTGGGATCTTGCACCTCTAAGACACTTTGCACTTTCATGATGGAAACTTTCAATTTTTATAAAAAGTGTTTTTTAATTCCAACACACCCACTAGGGTACATTTATGTTCATATAAACTATAATTCAAAATTTAAAATTCAGAATTTCAAATACTATACATAATTGTTAATTCTAACTATTCATCTGTAAAAGTGATTTCATTTATTTCAATTTTATAAATAAAATATGTAATAAACTACATACATTTTATATATTATTTTTCATACAATTTTTTGTTATAGTGCAGGGATCAGGTAATCCCCAATAAACTGCAGTGTGTCTGATAAACATTTTCCTATGTATCCAGTGACATTTTTCCACATATCCAATAATATTGACATGACACGCCCGTTGATACCACAAAAGGGACATCTAAACCTCTACCTCTAGTGCAAGAAATATAACCAGTGCAAGAAATATTTTTATCAGCGTGCTCACTCGGTCAAATTATTAGCAATAGTTTATAAAAACGTGATAATCCAGGTATTGTCTACCCGACCACACCTGTCGAAACAAAAAGAAGCAACGGGATGGTGTAGGTTGGCGGAAAAGACATAACAAGACATTTCACTTACACGGTATGACACCGACTCACTGCTCACCACTAACAGCAAGTCGCTCAACATTTAATCAACAGCAGAAGTACATACACACACAGCCCAATCGCAATACCATTCCTAACTCCGATGGCTTCAGCATTGCTCTCTTCTATTCCTCTTCTTTTACTGCTTTCAATTCCAATAGTAACTGCAGATCCAGATGCATTGCAGGATTTCTGCGTAGCAGATACCAAGTCCGCCGCAATTTTCATAAATGGGTTGCCTTGTCTGAGCCCGAATAAGACCTCTGTAAAGCACTTTACCACATCGGCGCTGGGCAAACCAGTGAATACATCAGGCACCCAGTTTGGATTTGGTGTTATACTGACAACTGCACAGATCTTGCCGGGCATCAACACTCTGGGAATATCAATGGGTCGTGCAGATGTGGGTGTGGGTGGTTTGGTGCCTCCTCATACACATCCCAGAGCCACTGAGATTACTTATATATTGCAGGGAAAATTACTCGCAGGCTTCGTTGATAGTTCCAACAATTTATTCTCTCAGACTGTCAGTACTGGCGATGTGTTTGTGTTTCCCAAGGGAACAACTCATTTCCTTCAGAACATTGGTGCTAGTCCTGCAATTTTGATAGCTGCATTTAGCAGTCAAAGTCCCGGGGCTGCTGTTACTCCATTGGTCACATTTGCTTCTAGTCCGGCCATTCCCCCTCAAGTTCTTGGCAAGGCATTCCAGATTAGTTTGAAGGATGTGGGAAAAATCAGAAAGGGTCTTGATGGGAGTTAAAATTGTTGTGTTTTCATTGAGTGCTTGGAATGTGGTTGGTAATAAGTGATGTCACTGGTGTTGTGACTCCATCTCATTTAAGAGTTGGCAAATATATGAATCTGATTTTTGCTTTCTTCAATTGGGTATCTTTTTAATTCTGGTTAGTAGGTTGAAATGAGAAGATTGTCGAGAATTGCTCCTGAATCAGTATTTGACAGTGAGATTTCTCGATGATTTTGTGAAATTATGGAGAATTACACGATTTGTCTTTATCAGATCTTTTGGAAAGAATATTACTATGTTATTGTAGGCTAAATTGATGTCTCCTCACAATTCTAAAGTTAGTTCTTATGATCCTTAATAAGGAAATTAAATAGTACGATTTGTTCATTCAATATAATTAAATATGTTATTTTTTAAAGAAACAAACTCTCCTAAAAATGATTGAAGTCGATCAATTAATAAATACAAGATATGTAGATATAGTTAAATAAATGTGGAATAGAAATAAAATGATTAAAATAGAAATATATCTTGATGTTGGTGAAAAGGAGATAACTTAGATTATGAGAAAGAAGTAGTTCCTAAATCTAAGAAAATATCTTGAATAAGTAGACTAAACTATGTTGTTGAAATTTGGACTTATGTGTGAAGTTGAATGATCCCAACAAGGCCTTAAATCTTAGGTAGACATTGAGTCTCAATTCATTAGAATTTTGATACCTAAAATAAATGTTTATATGTAGCCCCACTTGCAAATGGAAATGTGGTGATGTTAAAAAGTGTATTGGAGATTGTAAAGCTTGGAAGTGGAAGTGTACTAACTTATGTCTTGTGCTTTGGTCAAATTATGTTGATTGATCAAACAATTTGTAAAGAAAATAAGAGACCAGATAAATATATAATTGGTATGTAATAATAGCAAATCATGAGCTATAATTTGGTGATAAGAGCTTCAAATTGTAAAAATGAACAAAGTGCAATGATGTCAAAATAACCCAATACAATATCTAGTCCATTTGGTATTTGTTGATGTTAGGTTGGATGCCAATTAAAACAACTAATACAAAATATACCTATGATAGCGATGGATATGTTCTCAAAGAGTGGGGTCAAAAAGTAACCAAATATTCATACTTTTGATCCCCTTTTTCTCCTCTAAACTCCATGCACATACCTACATGTGAGTGATTTTATGTATCTAAATACAAGGAAATGATTATAGTGAATGGTTTTGGATGATCCAATAGACCAAAGATGATGCCCATTTATACATATCGCAAGAACACAAAATTTAAGTTTACGTATAGGCTTAAAAAATAATCCAGCTAGTTGGAAGTAAGTTGATGTGAGTCCATAGATAATTTTATAATTAGAAAATTTAGATCAAATTCAAACTTGCATCACTAAACAAGGTCAAGGTTGCTAGTGTGACCTTGAAGTAGTATAAAAAAATATTGTTCTAGGATCTACTTAATTTATTAGTGGAGTTTAGATGATATTTTTGAGTATAAAGTTGAGTCTAAGGTTAATCAGAGCACCAACTTAGTCTAAATCTTGTGTTGTCATATTGTACATAGGATACCCAAAAAAAGTTATATAAACTAAGGGAATATGTGTAAAGGATATAGTTTTTTCCCTTATAATTGTATACACCTAAAAATGGTTTGGATAATCTAATTAATTAAATACGATTTATTTGATTAATTAACCTTAAATTCATCTACTATTGAATAAATAGAAATATTTATTTATATAGTTCACACTTATATTCTTCTGATTATTCTCTCTTAATAAAATAATCAAAACTTCAATAGTTTTTATTTAATTATCATTATCCCTCTTTTATTAAATAAACAATATCAAACACATTTTCTTATTTTAATAATTGTTATTTCTTCCTAAATTTGAAACAAATCCAAATATTCAAATTTATGCACATATTTCTACAGCTCATCATATCTCACTTACCAAATAAGATATGATATGTCTAATTTAATTTATCTCAACCTTCACGGGAAATTCTGGAGACAAATTGGAGACAAATTTACAAGTGAACTTCTTCATCTTCTTCCATTGATTCTTCCTATCATTTGGCTGAATGTTTTAGTGGGGAGGACAATCTCCATAATCAGCTCAAGTTTCTACATCCTTCACCATTCAATCCTCAAGATCAAATTCAGACCTTTGTTGTGTTGCCCCTTCAAAAATGTGATGCCATGAATTTATAAATGCAGTCTCTTTCTACAGGAAAAAGATCCAAAATTTGTGAAAACTTACTCTACAAAAACACCAATTGAGCAATCAAGCATCTTAGTAATAGAATTATCATTTAGTAATAGAAATCATAGCATTTTATAATCAATATCGCGGTTGCATCATAGTTTACTATAGCTTCTTTGATCAAGTTTCTTGTCAATTTAGATTACAGTAGTTTCATCATTATCATTTAGACATCATCATATAGGATTAGATTACTACATTTAGTAGCATCTCATTCTCTAGATTGGCATTTTAATAGTCCCAATGCTTACAGAATCTGAATCATAGTGACTTAATAAATCTTTGGAAACAGAGAGCAATATGATGCTTTCAAGAGTTTTCCTATGTTAATTAGATTAATTATTGTTGATTCTCTTGATATAATGTCTTATTAAGAAGTATTTTTTATTATTTTACTCATTACTTATTCCATACTTACATTTTGGCACCCACTGTAGGGCCCTTAACCCAATATTTTACATCTTTTTTTTGAAATGTGTCTGTGCAGGCTTCTAACATGTTACTTTTAGCATGATCGAGAGATTTTACAGCACATCCACTAGATACTTTAGCACACCAGAAAACTATTTTGGCACATCCACCACAAACTCTAGTGCATTTGAATACTATCCCAGTGCATTTGACTGAACTTCTAGTGCACTGGAATATTCCCTAGACCCAACTCTATTTTAGCACAAATAATCAATTTTGTAGTGCATATGATAAATTATGTAGCACATATGATTGATTTTGTAGTGCATATGATCAATTCCATAGTGCATATGACCTCTATTCTAGCATGTCTTTAATTTGTCTAAATTGTTGTTTGTATCTGATGCAACTATGACTAGTGGTTTCATTGCTATTTCTGGATTAAAATGAACCAATCCTAGGGTAGTCATTTGGATTAAAATACAACAATCCTAGGATAGTCATCATACATTGCTATCTTAGTTAAAATGAACATCATATCTTTTGTGAAGCAATATCTTCACATAGAATAGCAAACTATCATTTAGGCTTTAAAAATTGAATATTGTTTGTTGTGATTGTACGGTGATAGGCCTATGCTCTCCCCTTTAATTGGGTGATGAAAATGTCAGACTCATATTTTAATTTCATGAAATTTATGCTCTGTTAAATCCTTTAGAAGGTCAGCCATAGTGGGAAAAAGTACTCACCCTATGGGAACGACTTGAGTGGGAACAACCAAAGCCAGGTTTTTGAACCCACTATAAAATAAAAGTGAATCTTGAGAAACCCACATTTACTAGAAGTGTGTAAGATAACCATCCCCAAAATATTTGTTCTAAAGATTGGGAGGTCTGCTGAGGGATTTTATCATTTTCCATTCTAAATGGATACCCTATCTACAAACCTTAGTGTAGAATCCAACTGTGTTAGTATCCAAACATTATAATACTCACGGTGCAATGGGAGGGAAGAATCTACCCCCAAGACACTCACCATATAATTTTCGAGGACCGTTTGCTCAAGGGATCGAGAAATCTAACTTTGAGTACACATCTGGAAAAGACAAAAACATGGGTGCCCTCTAGGGGGTGACATGGCTATGAGTCGACACAATTTTAAGATGTGAGATGTGTTTATTATGATGACCTTTTGACCTTAAGAGTGATTCTGCTTGAAGTGTAGTCTTTGTCAAATACTATTGGAAATCAAAGAGGGTCATGTTTGATTCTTGAACATACACTTATTGTTTAGATACTAGGAATTAAAAAAGAAACAAGTGTTTTACAACTGCTCTTTTTTCTTTCAAAACATTACTTCAGATAAGATCATCTAGAAAAAAATAGAGTTTGACAAATAAACCTATATGAAAATTTATGTTAAGGGATTGGAAATCAACAACACTTGTCAAGAAATCCCTTGCAGAAAATAGTCAAGAAACCAAAGAAGCAACTTAGCTACAAAAAACTTGTGGAAAGGAGACACTCCTTATATAAATGTAGGAAAATCTTGCTTGAACATCGAACTTTCATCCATAGATATCATGACTTTGCTAGAGGATATACTAATGATTTTACTTTAGAGCCTTTATATTCACAAGCTTATTTCCAATGAAGAGCTCTTTTAAAAAAGCATAATCATAGTCAACCCATCTATCATTCTTTCATCCCACAACTAGCATTACAATATTCCAACAACCCAAATCAATTGTTATAATAGAGAAGAACTTGGAAACATTAGGTTTTTTTGAAAAAGACCATCATTTTTCAAACTTTCTTTTATGCATGAAAGGTCACTTTTTGAAGGTATCATCCATTTAGATCATCAAATTCAAAGATTTACCAACAAGATACCATGTCAAAATATCTATGATTCAAAAAATTGCACCCTGAAAATCAATCCTTTTACTGAGAAAAACCAGAACACATGGGAAACACTAGAAACAGTCCCAAAATAGCACATACATAGTCTATTTTATCACATTTGTAGTCCAAATAGCACATTTAATCACTATTTTAGCACATCTGATTAATCTTATGGCACATCTGCAGTCTGTCACCAAAATTTACTAGTATTAGAATTTTACCAGTATCTTGGCACATCCACAGTCTGTTTTAGCACATCTACAGTCTATTTTAGCTCATCTACACTCTGTAATAGTGTATCCAAAGAACAAGGAAAGAAGGAGCGATTTGAAATCCCTATTAGAATTTTGACATCAAAACTCAGATCTTTGTAGGAACTGCAGGAGTGAAATATTAGATCAATTTAAATGAAGATCAAACACATATTAATAAGACATTAAATCAAAAAGCTGAAAAGGAAAACAGAATATGCAAACCATAACAGCAGCTTCTCCGAAACCGTCTTATCTTCCTCTAACTTCAGTGTTTTGTTGGTTTCCAGATAGCTCTCAGATCAGCAGACCAAGCTCAACAAAAGGACAGCTAAAGAACGAGATTCTAAAATGCACACTATGCTGAAATGCAAAAGCTATGCTAAGATGCTAGGATGAGAATATGGCTGTGATATTGAAACTGGTATGAATGCAATGCTGATTGCGTGTATGCGTAGTGTATGCGTGCGTAAGTGAGTATACGAAGTGTAACCAAAGCTTGGATTTGTGCCAGAATTTATAGAGTTTTCGAATGGATTTGATTGGCTGAATCGATCGATGGTTCGGATTAAGCTTGTTTCGAACGGACAACGGGAGATCTTCGAAAGTGGAAGAGAAGGATGGAAGGTTTCCCTTTCTTTAATTTCGTCATTGAGTTTGAAGGGAAACTTCCATTTCGAAGGATGAGATGCGAATTTGGAAGGACGAGTTAGCATGAGTTAGAAATTAAATAAAATAAATTTATTTAATTTGGAAGTGGAGATGAAAATGGAAATCCACATAATTAAATAACTCATATTTAATTATGTTTAAAAATGAAATTAGGGTGAGGAAATATTAAATAAAATATTTAATATTTTAAATTCGAATATGGGATGAAGAATATTCTATTATTCAAATATTCAAAAATATTTAAACTTTAGAACCAAATGATAATTAAATATAAATAAATTATGAAAATTTATTTAATTTAATCAAGCGAAAGATAGAAGGTGAGATGAAGAAGATATTCCATTATTTAAATATTCAAAATATTTAAACTTTAGAATAGAATGATAATTAAATATAAATAAATTATAAAAAATTATTTAATTTAATCAGCGAAAGGTGGAAATGTTAATAATTAAAATGAAATTATTACTTGAGAAGAATTTAGAAAATGACCATATAAATAAATAATTAAATTTATTTATATGTAGATGACATTAGAGGAATTAATTAAATAAACTCATTTAATTAATTAACAAGCTTAATCATGACCATTTTAGACGATACATTTTGCCCCTTTTTGAAGTGATGTGTGAAACATATTGCTTCAAAGAAAATAAGATTTTGCCCCCGATGTTTTTGATATTTCTGCTGATGATGCCCCCTTCTGGAGGTAAATTACGAATGAGAGGAGTGATTTAACTCGCGATAAATGATGAAAAAGAATGTCCATTTTGAAAATAAAGTCAAATTTTACCCATGTTTGACCTTTAAAAGGTAAAAAGGTTGAAAAAGACAAGTCATTTGCATTGTTGACTTTGGTGAAAACTGTAGCTGTGAGAGTGACATCGCGACATGGAGATTCTGTATCATCGCCATCGATTCGAGAGATCACGCAGATATCAGAGGCCAGCTGCGTATGGACCACCGGTGAGTCGATCTATCCTCTTATGCTTTCGAATTTTTCCGTTTGGATCAAAATTTTCATGTTTTTCTGTGGATTTAGATTTTAAAATTATGTTTGCGCGCATATAGAAAAGTTTAGGCGCTTTCGAAAAAAATAGGCGCGCATAGGGTAGAAACAAACGCGCATAGAGCAAAAGTTTGAGATTGCTAGGATAAAACCAGTTTAGCGCATATCATAAAAACTAGCGCACATATAGGATAGGTTTGAAAATTTTAGGGGTAGAGCGCTTTTAGGCTAAACAGGCACGCATAGAGCAAAAACGTGTATCCAACAAAAACAGTGGCACATAGGATGAGTGAAGTGGCGCATACAGGAAAATGCGCATTGGGGGTCTGTTTAAGCACATAGGGTGAAAACAACGGCGCATATGAGAAAACGCGCATCCCGTAAAAAGAACGACGCCTATGATAAAATAGGCAGAATGAATATTTTGACGAAAATGATGATTTGTATTGCTTCCTTAGTCAATAGATAGGTAGATTGTTGTGTCATCATGCTGATATGGATATAAATGATAGAAAAATTGAATGATTGATTGATAACTTTGCTTCCTAGGATAGAAAAACAAAGAGGAAATTGAACTGATAACTTTGCTTCCTAGAGTAGAAAACAAAGAGTAAATGATTGATATGACCGCTGATAAATGTGCTTTTTGCGATAGAAAACAAATAGTAATTGATTGTAGGACAGATTTGATATGATATCCAGCTAGATAGAGTTGATTTGATTTGATTGATAAGACAAATTGTGTGATGAGTTGTTGATTTGATGGATTGATATGAGTCATTGATATGGGTCTGATATAGTTCACATGATATGGATCACTGATAAATACGAGTATGATTGATGTTGTTTAAATGATTGATATGATTGGTATGATTGATATGAATCTGATGAAATATCCTTGTGATGAAAATAGGAGGTTTTCAAAAACCTCCAAATTAGAGAGTGACATTCAGTA
>VDFB02047397.1:82735774-82779022 GCA_007258455.2 Sequoia sempervirens
ACAAAAGATTGAATAGGAGAAGACATCTCAAGGTGGATCTTCCATTGTTTTAGCTAATGATCTTCCTACTTCTTTTGAAAGTGGTCCAAAATTTTCAATTGTTCAACCAAGACAGCAACATGAAAATGGAGCTTTGGACCATGGAGAAGAACATAAAATTGAACTTGATACCTTCTTCTAAGAAATGAAATTTTATATTTTTGAACATGTTATGGATGAAAAAGCTAATGTTTAGCTTTATGAAGAGGTATGCATAGAGAAAATTGAACAGTTTTGTTCAAAGTTGGATGATAAGGAATCAAAACTTCTGCAAGTTGAGGGTGATCAGTTTGAGAAGCAAGGTGGAAGGAAAATGGGCGGGGATCAGAAGGAAGAGTTGATCTTCTCATTTGATGAGCTTCCTTGTTTTATCGATGAGGATGAAGTTTTGAAACAACATGAAGATATTGGATGTCTTGTTGAGTTGTTGGTGTATGATGACAAAGGTGGGTTTTAAAACTTAACTCATGAAGAGGAAAGTATAGGAAACACTATTCAGGAAGATGTAGATAGTGATGTGCATGAAATTTCCCATCAAGTTGAAAAAGTACCTAAATTAGAGTTATTGCTCTGCAAAGAGGATGATTTCTATGTTTTATCAAAGCTTGATGAGAGCTGCACTACATCTAAAATCAGTCCTTCAATTTGAAGAAGTAAGGAAGATATTGAAGAGGACATGTTTTGGAATGACTTAGAGACTTTCTGCATCAATTTGGATGCTAAACCAACACCTCTAGGTGAGGTTAATCATGAGCAGCATGAGCATACAAAAGAGGTTACTATTTTTACACCAAGTCAGTCACAAGGGATAGACCTTTCCATCCAGCAAAGTGATAAGATAGTAGTTCATGAACAAGAGATCAACAAGGAGATCCCAAGCTTTGTCCTTGCAAGAGGCTATCCAATTAAGTAATTATCCCAGATGCAGTCCATTAAAGCACCCACACATGAAGATTTAGCTGAAGATGGCATCGAGGATGCATTTGTAGTTGGACAAGAGTATGTTCAACTCACTTCTCCTCTTTTGAACATCAATACATATGATTTTTTTATGAGGTAAGTGGACTTGTTTATCTCTTTCAAGAGGTAGTAATTCATCTTGTTGAACATTTTTTTGTGTCTCAGCTTTTCTTAGATGTCCTTAAGTAAGAAAGTCATTGTATATTGAGAAGAAAGGGAAGCTGCTTAAGTCATCCTATAAATGGTTTTTTTTAAGTGGTTTTATCTTGCTATTAGTGTATGGTAGGTTTCTAGATGCAAGTTTTCTTTTCCCCTAAGTGTTGTTCAACACAGTTAGGTAGTTTTGCTTTTGATTTTTTGGTGTTTGAATAAGTTTTTAAGGTCATTTTCAATGATCTTCTGAGTTACAATTTTGTTTCGAGAGTTGTTTTCAAGTATTGTAAACTTTAGGTGACTCAGTGCCTAATGGATGAGCCTAGGAAACTAGTTTGATGTTTAGTAGGAAAACATATAACAAATGTCACCAAAAATATAAATGTTAAGTGGGAATTGAATATACACATATGATAGACTTAAAACTCACAACTCTATCCAGTCGAGGGTAAAAATATCAATGCAAATAAGTGTAGTGACAGAGCACAATTCACTATTGAGGAGCAGTTTGAAGAGATAGCTTATGGAAGATTATAGAAGGGCCAAATGGCATTGATTTTCTTATGTAGATGGAATTCATGACTGTGTCAGGGATAGGTATGAGATTTAAAGGGTCTCAAGCATTTGAAATAACAAACTAGAGTAATAGTATAGTGGTTAAATTGGAGAAGGGACAATCACCTAGTTCTTGCACAATAATCTTTATAAAAGCTCCTAAATGTGGAATATAGGGCAGTGTTTTCACTACAGTGATCGAGGTTGTTGTGATAGTTTTTTGGGAAAGGAAGGGTTACAAATTTTATGCAATTGGGACACCTAATTATATGACTCTGGGATCTTGATCACAGTGATAATGGAGTGTTAAGGAATATGTAGGTGCAGTCATGTGAAAAGTGGAGGAGCAAGATTGCAAACCTAGATACAATGATTTTTCCTAGACCACAAAATTTTACAATCTTGAAGATTTCAATAAGAGGTGTGCCAGGGCTAGAATACTGGAAATATGTGATTCTTTTTGGGAAAATATCTACTCCTCCTAAAGGATTAGGAGATGGTTAATGAGGCATCTAAATGCCTTGTTGAGTTACAGAGCATAATAGATGCTAGCATTCATCATTAAGAAATTGTGATGACAACAATTAGATACCAATTTGAGCAGTGGAATCTTCCAGTGAGAAAGGGTAAATCTTTTTATAATGTTATGCTTGGCATTGATGTTGTAAGAACATATCTAATTGTTGAGTGTTGGTGTCCTATATTTGCAAAGCCTCAGATTTAGGATGCATTGCAGCCTGCAATTTTTTATAGTAATTCACAAGTCAGAATTCAAATTTAATTTATTATTCTTCAAATGAGGTGAATCTAAATGATCAAGCCATTTCATATCAATCTGCCACTCCATAAATGTGTCAAGAGAATGTTAAAATTAATGATCAATGGAACGATTTTCCTTTCTTGTTGTGATTTTCTATTTGTGATAGAGCCATGAGGACAATCATATAGTCATGTGTGAGAATAAGCTCACAAAAATGGATTTACAAAATAAAAAGAATGTAGGAAACAATTTTTTTCACTATTTTTCTGTACTATGAAAACTCGGAATGTGAAAGAAAGAAACCCTCAACCTATAAATACCATGATAGAAACATGCAAAAAATGGAAGCAATTTTATTCTTTTATGCTAGAATCAAGCTCAAAAATCCCACTTGAAATGGTGAAAATAGTGATTTGAGTGTGCAAAAATTTTACATTTTTTGCAATAATGAAAGAACCCATCAAATTAGTATAGGGAGATATAGAGATTCATCATTTTTTTTGCATCTACTAAGCTTGTTTTGAGCTTTTATCCATGGAAATTTGAGAAAGTACGTTGTTCAAATTGTGGACGGGCTTAACTTTTTTCTTGTTCTTGAAGAGAAATACAGTCACTATGCTACACTCAAGCTCCTAAAATCTCTTTAAATGGTGGCCCAAGACAACAAAAGCATCAACAAAGGAAATAAATAGAGGAAACTACATTAGAAAATTTATACTAGTCATAACCAGGAAGGAAAAATCTCCATGTAAACCCTGTGGCAACACTATATCCAGAAGGCTCGAAGGAGGAGAGATAAAAAATTCCTTGTGGTTTGCATTTTTTTTCCTTTTAGGGTCTTTACCCTAACTATCATACCGATGGAATTTTTTTTTGTCATAGTTTTTAAAACAAGGCTTTGCTAACTAATCTATACCATGGCCTTCTTTCATGCCTTAGCAAGCTTTTCAAGAATTTGGGGAGTCTTTTAGACTTATAAAAAGCTTTCCTTTTTGACTCATAAATGGTAGTCCATGGTTGGTTGAAACTTCTCCTAACATTTTCTATTTATTTTAATTTTGGAGCATTTGGTTTAAATGATGCTATTATAAATCATTGAACCAATTTGCTATTTTGAATGCAAAATTAAAGTGTCATGCTTTGTAAATACATCTATGTTCTTTGTTGAGCTTTGATGCTTTTGGCAAGCATATAGGGTGGTTGAAGGAGGTTGATCGACAAGTTCCAAAGACATAGGATCATTTATTCACCTTGTTGGAGGATTGGAGAGTATTTAGGTACCATTTTCTTGTACCTTTATGATTGAGTTGGTCAATTTTTACCTTTACAACACTTTGGAGCTCTTTTGGAGAGGATTCAGTTCCTATATTTTTGGATTTTTGGAGGCATACAAGTTCATAAATTTTTAGTTCCTCTTTTGCGTATATTTTTGGAGGGAGTTGATCGATATAGTCACTTGTGTGACTCATTTGTAGTCAATTTTGAATTGCACTTTCTCTACTTTGTGAATTTTGGAGTCCTTAGCAAAAAAGTATGCATTTTTCTCTAACTCACTTACATGCATGTATTACAACATTTTACCTTTGAGATTCAATATGAATAGTGATTTTTCCTTATTGTTACTGTGTGTGTTGGGTTGTTAATGTATGTTTTTTTTATGTCTAATCCTTGAATGTGGGTATATGCGGGATCATCATGGAAAACACAAGCCCTTAAGTGTGGCAAAAATTCGAAAAATCAAAGTTAGGAAACTTGACGCAAAAATTTAAATATGTTATCTATATTATTTCAAAATATGCAAGAATAGAATATGTAGAAAATTGAATGTAGTCTAAACTACTAGGGTTTGTTTAAAAAAAAAATCTATTTGTGAAAATTTGAAATTTCAATCGCGTAGTCTTAAATTTCGGGAAAAAATAAAAGTAGGTGTCTGTCGACCACCTAACCACAATAAAATGATAATATTTTTTATAAGATTTTAGATATAAGTAGAGGACTCATGTCCCAATGTGATACATATTTTTGTATTTTTTTCCATAAATAATTAATTATGAATTTTTATTACAACTTTTAAAAATTTAAAAACTTCATTGTGCACGATCCTTAACTTGGTCAAAAATTCATGAAAATCATTTTATTTTTTAATCCTATAATTATCACGAAGCATAGGGAATGTGATACATGTTTTGGATTCAAAATGTGATATGTTTAAGCTATAGATATTTTCAATCAACCTATTAATAGGACTTTAGTCATAATTTAATAAGAAAATAAAAATAATTTACTAACTAAATTCAATTAAATTATGTTATATTGTGTGGAAAGTTGAGATCTCCTTTAAAAACCCTTTTTATTTAATCAATTTTGGGTTAAAAAATTAGTTATACATACCCATCATATTGCCACTTTTTGGCCCATCATGATCCCTTTTATACCCATTTATGTCTCATTTTTACACCTCTTAATAGAAGTGCATGGTTTATTTAGGTTGTAAGTTGTCGACATAGTGTTAATCAGTAATTAGTTGTGAGAATATTCAATCTTCCTTCTAATTCTACAAACATTAAATCCTTCTTATGAAATACTAATACATGAACATGAGAAAGGTGTGAGTTGTGTCATGAAACAAGCTAGTTTATTGAGCTCACTATGCATGTTATGTAGTGGATTTTTTCACAAATATTTGGTGTTTCACCTTTTAAAGCATTAGGATAGTGTTTTAATTTTCATGTTATCCTTTTACCCTTTTCCTTCTGCAAGTAGTAGAATAGGTGAAAACCAGCTAAGAGCCACTTATCTGAGTCCTCCACTTCTAGGTGACCTGCAACTAGGAGTGATTCCATGTTCCTAGAGTGTATGATCCATGGCTTAGCTAGGGTGCAACATAGATATAACAATAATTTAGTAAATCGGGTATGAGGGAAGACACCATTTGAGATTGTGTGATACATCCCAAAGGAGTTGCAGAGCTTAGAGACATAAATATGGAGGATAGGAGGAGTATAGAAACAAAATAATTTGGAATATTCATGGAAACATTGCATAGTTAGGTCCGAAAAAACTTGGAGGGTCACATGAACAATAAGTACAAGGAGTAAGCAGATGAAATGATAAGGTATAAGGAATTTATTTTTGGAGATGAAGTTATGGTATATCTTAGGAAGGAAATGTTTCTAGTTGGAACATGCAATAAGTTGAAGATGAGGAAGATTGGACCATGTAAGATTATTTGGAAGTTTGATTCAAGAAATTGTATGAAATGGAGTTACTTGAAGCACTAGGTATATCACCAATTTTCAATGTTTTATATATCTATGAGTATCATATAGGATAGAAAAGTTGGGGTAACAAAGAAGTTTACTTGAAGGAGAATTTACCACATCAACCACTAGAGCAGATTGAGTAGATCTTGGACACCAGAAATGGAAGGATCACTAGGAGAAAGCAATCTAAGGAGTACCTGGTAAAGTGGAAAGGTAGACCAATGAAGGATTCATCATGGATTTCTTTGGATGAAGTGGAGTACTTTAGTTTTCCTCCAACCCCTAAAAAGTGAGGAGCTCACTTTTCTTCCAACCATGGGTGTTTAATGTAGGAGCATCCCTGGTTGTAAAGCAATCTCATGTCAACAAAAACCATTTCTTTTCTTTCAATTCAGTACGTAGCTATATCAGTAGTTTCTTCTAAATTTTATTACATTATTGATCTTAGCTCATGAAGTAGGATATTGGTTCTACATGATGCCATATTCAACATATATCCATATTTCATGTTATTTGCATTCGTTTGTAGAAATTTATTGCTCTCAAAATTCCATTGTCAATTCCTAGACAAAGCATACATGGCCTATTTGTCTTAGATTGTTTGTGTGAACCATTTTTAGAATGTGCAAAGCTTAATGGTACATCATAAAAGGAATTTTAGGTCCAAGGGGAACTTTCTTGCAGATCCACAACACATTCTATCTCTCAATGGGTTATCTTCTCATGGTCTTAGGATGATGTACAATTTGATCTTGCATTAGGGTTGTAAGCCCTTCAGATCGACATGGATCATAACTAAAGCTAGAGATTCATATTTAAGATCATTTTTAATCCATTAAAAGGATGTTAATTTTGTTAATTAGGTAGATAGTAGATAGAAGAGAAGAAGAATCCAAGTTTTCCAGGTTGTTGGATCATAATAAGGCTTTGTGCCAATTGTAATACCTTGTAATGCCCTTGTAGCAGGCCTAAGAGCTCGTCATTCTATATATAAGGCATATGATGCATGTAATATTTCAAGTTGCTAAATATGTTGCAAGATGGTGTGTCACTTGGTCTTCCTTGTCTAGCATGGTGCTTGGGTTTGTGACATGGTCTAATTGCCTCCTATGGATCTTAACTGACACTTGTATCGGGCATTGACAGGTCGACCTTTTGGTGCAATGAAAAGACCAAAAATTGGTATCAGAGCTGGTCACAAGTCAAAATACCTCACTTGTGCTGGGGGGGATTGTTGCAAAATGGTGTGTCCCTTGGTCTTCCTTGTCTAGCAGAGTGCTTGGGTTTGTGACATGGTCTAACCACCTCCTGTGGATCTTAACTGACGCTTGTATCAAGCATTGATAGGTTGACCTTTCGGTGCAAAGACAAGGCCAATAGAATCAATGATAATTCATATTTGCTGAGCATTTATTATGCTATTTTTGTTATGTTGAATTTTAGACTGCATGGTTGGACTATCCTTTCTAGACTCTCCATCTGTGACTGCAGCATATATGCATCAAACACCTCCATCTCAATCTTCTATTCCCTCTCCTCCTCCACATAAACCACCTCCATCTCAATATTTTATTCCTCCACCTCCTCGATCTCCACCTCATTTTTGTAACTCTTCACATGAGGCTTCAATGCCTTCTCCACTACAAATTGAACATAAGGATCAACTAGGTAGTAATTATTGGTTACATCTTAAGAGTATAAATAATTATATAGAGAGACAAAAATAATAAATTGAAAATATTTCCAAGATAAAAATGGGATTGAAATCTTTGCTTCTTACCCTTCACCTTCATAGTAGATTTCTACATCATCACCACCCAACCAAGAACAAATGGACCACTTTGTGGGAGGTAATAGGCATGAGAATGATGTAGAGGAGTAGAATATTAAAAATATTGAAGTCCCTCTTTCCAGGAATCAAACTCAATAGACTCCCATGGATGCCCCCATTGACAATATGAAAACAACTCCTCATCCCCATTCTCAACACTTAAAAGTAGAAACATCAAGTTTCCCAATATCGCTAAAAAATATTGTGCAAAAAAGGACTAAGATATATGTCCAAGAAGAGGAAGATTTTTATTTTTTTTGGAAGGATTGTTGAAAACTCAACCTGGCTAAAATGGTATGTGCAGGATCATGATGGACCAAAAAGTGGCGATATGATGGGTATGTGTAGGGTATGTGGCTGACGACTTTTTTTACCCAAAATTGATGAAACGAAAAGGGTTTTTAAAGGAGATTCTCAACTTTCCACTAATATAAATTATGCTTTACTTTGAATTTAATAAATAATTATTATTTATTTTCTATTTGAATTACAACTAAAGTCTTGATTGATAGGTTAATTGAAAAATATCTATAGCTTTCAAACGGTATCACATTTTTTGAATCCAAAACATGCACCATATTCTATGCTTCACATACTATAGGATTAAAAAAATGAATTTCATGAAGTTTTGACCAAGTTAAGGAGGTCAAACATACGAGTTTTTATATTTTTAAAATTTGTAATAAAAAATTCATAATTAATTATTTACTTGGAAAAATTTGACAAAAAAATATGTATCACATCGAGACATGAGTCCTCTACTTATATCTAAAATCTTATAAAAATTATTATCATTTTATTGTGGTTAGGGTGGCTAGATAGAAACCTACTTATTTTTTCCACACGAAATTTAAGTACTATTGCATTGAAATTTCAAATTTTCACCAAATAGATTTTTTTTTAATAAACCTAGCAATTTAGAAACTACATTCAATTTGCTACAGATTCTATTCTTACATATTTTTGAAATAGTATAGATAACTTATTCAAATTTTTACATCAAGTTTCCTAACTCTAATTTTTCTAAATTTTTCACCACTTAAGGGCCTATTTTTTCATGATGATCCTACACATACTCAATTTAATAAGATGCTAAGAAGGTTCCATAATTACAATGGATGAGCAAGGAAACATAATAAAACAAGTTGCTACCCCTAGGTGGACAATATTGAAGGATAAATGACACTTGGGGATTACTCTTTGTAGCAACTAAATCTAGGTTCCCAATCTAGAGTAGAGGAGAAATAGTCCCTACAACTTTCCACTTTTACAATACTTGAGCATGTGAAGAATAATAAAAGTACTAAAGAGAAACTCAAAGATAAATTTGTACAATTGGTCTCTTACATAAGTCATCTAATGGGACCTATTGATTATGTTGCACCAATTCCAATTTTACAAGTAACATTAAGTAAGGATTGTCAACATCCAAACTTTGAAGGCCTTCTCTCAAGAACTTGATAATGGAGAGAAAATTTTAAGGTACTTGGTAGCAAGGTAATTAAGAAGGAACTAAAATCATCACAATATTAGTGATGAAGCTAGCTTGGACCACCAAATAGATATGAAAATTAATGATGATCTTCTTATGTGGGAAGATTACATTCTAATTTTGTAGAGACTAAAGGTTACTTCTCTTGATGACCTTCCTACGGTTACTATTTTTGAAGATGACAATTAGGATTCATATTCATAAAATACTTTTGATTCTTCTTCTTCTTCTAAAGGGGACTCATCTTAGAAGGATCAACCACAATGTGCATATTGCACAAAGATAGGACATGATGAGCATCAATGTTATGAAAATAAAATTGATGAGTTGAAGCATTTTCTATAGAAGAATCATATTCAGTTGTCATCATCCTATTCTTCCACTTTGAAAAGTCTTCACAATCAGGGTCAACTACCATGACACATGGAGTATGCAAGCTGTAAGGCCATGCTCTCTTTGTGTCCACCAATCTATAGTCCAATAGATGGCTTCTTGATTTAAGCGTCTCACATCACATTGCTACATCTTTGGGTATGTTCTCTTCATATGATTCTTGCACATTACCACATATTTTGATGGGGGATTCACTCATATGAGTGTTACTAGGAAAGGATCCATATCTATTGATGATGAAACATTTCATGATGTACTTTGGGTTCCTTAATTATCTTCCAATCTCCTTTCTATATATCAAATTTCCCATAATGTGGCAGATGAAACAATAGAGTTCACAGCTGATTTAGAACTTATCAGATACTTGCATAGTAGATATATTATTTTAGTTGGGATAGTAGATCACGCTTCTCGATTGTATGCCTTGTCTCACTTTGCTCCAGATGATGTTGCACTACAATTGAATTGTCCTCACTCTCATGCATCCGGTGTGGATTAGATATATGAGGAGAAGTTTGGTCACTTGAAACTATATCCACTTTCATCATCCACCTTGGTTCATGAGACTTGTGTGGAGCTTCCACCTTTTATAGCTCTTGCATGTTTATTTTTTATTTCACTTTAGTAGGATGTTTATAGTCTTTTAGTTTCAAATTTGTGGGATGACTACTTGCTAGACATTATAGAGTTGTTTTTTGAGTCACAAATTGTAGATATTGGGGACATACTTGAAGGTATTCACTTTCTCTATCTGTCATCACTTGATTTATTTTGGAGGTTGTTCTACAAGTATCTTCACAATTGTTTGGATTTGATTCATCTAATTCAAGATTCATTTTGATTCAAACATGTGGACCCTTGAGTATTTTTCTATGGCATCCATCATGAGACCTCTTCTCTTGAGAGAGCTTCTTCTACATGTTCGACATTGGATGCGTTTCTTCCCAAGGGGAGGAACAATGTTTTCTTTTTTTGGATCATGTTTAGTATTCTATTTCAAGCATTCACTTTTGGTAGAGGAGCTACTTCCTTTTGGGGGGATTCATTTTCTCATCTTTTATCTCCTATGTGGGGGATCTTGATTGTACTTATTATTGAAGCAACACTTAGGGGGACATATTGAGTCCTACATTCTTTTGTCATATGTACACTTTCATTTTTTTTTCTCTATTTTGGAGTTTTCTTCCCATGAGGTTTACTCTTTTTCTCCAATTATGAGAGATTTGAGGTTTTTGTTCATGGGTACCTCACTAGGCCTTGTAGTCGAGACCCATTATGCATCCATTGTTGCATTCTTTATCATGTTTGTTTAGTTTCTACCTAAGTTGATCTTAAGGGGGTGTTAGGGTACCTAAGTTTGATTAGTTAATTATTAATTACTTATTAGACACCTTTTACTTTAATGACTTAAGCTAAACTTAGGAATTATTTTTTATTATTAGATTCAGATATTTAGATCATGTTGTCTTTATATTAAATGATGGCAATTTTTTCTCAATCTAATCAAACCCTCAGATCTAGGGTTTTATTTTTTTCTTTTATAAGCATTCACCGTTCATTGTAATTATTCATTCAGGTTATTGCATCAAAAAAAATTCTCTTGTTGTTGAGCACATCATTTTTCTTTAATCTCTCTTTTTTGATTCAAACATGTGGACCCTTGAATATTTGGAGCATTATGCACTTGGGTCCTCATACATTTAAAAATAAACAAAGTCAATCTTGCATAAAGCTCCAAGTCTATAAATTTTTAAATGTATGAGGACCCAAGTGCATAATGCTCCAAGTGCATGAGGCTCCAGTTATGTACATGGTTTTCAATCTTTACCCTCCATGGATATTTAGAAAATGATTACTCCTTATCTCTTCCCAATCTTTGGCCTAATTATGTGCAACAATCACAAGATGGTACTTGTAATCCTCTCTATCTCTCGTACAAATGGATCAACCTCATCCCTTCATTGCACAATGTAAAGTCCCATTCATCCATAAATTTCATCTACAATTTATATCATTCCATAATCCATTTTTAAGAAAATGAATTAGATGCAAGGTAAAGTTGTGCTACTAGATTGAGCAACCATATTCATCTTCAAAAAACAAAAAATCATCTTAAGTATATTAATTGATCGACAAGGTTTTTTTGGTGATAAGTTTGTCCCTCTTTTGTAATTTTTTTACTTACCTTTGTTCAACTAGAGGTGTACCTAGGTATAGGACATGGATAATTTTTATACATTCTTTTCCATTTTTTCTCTATATTTTGGTATAAACAATAGCTTCCTAATCTACACTAGAGAAGGGAAATTTATTGGAAATAGTTAGATAGCCAAAAACTTCTCTTCACTGTGGTGAAGTTTTCAATATTATCTATTCAAAAAAGTGTCTCCTTGGGTTTTTTCTTTCTTTATTTACTATGTTTGTAGGAACAATCTTTTTTTTATTTCTTCCAATGACATTTTTTTTTGCATGTGAAATAAAGTGTAGAAGCACAAGGATGATGCTCAATAGAGATTTTTATTTTTTTTTAAGTATTGATCTTGATTTTGATTAAGCTTTCATGATAGATTTGACTATTGCACTCAAACAAATTTACCTAGTAGCACTAACCTCTCTTGTGTTATAGGGTCACACACACCACCCTCCTCTACTACTAAATGCCAAGAGATGCACTTTTTTTTTTTATTTATGCAAAGCCTGACAATTTTTTAGTCAAGGAAATTTAACCAATAAATTAACTAATGAGATATAATAATTTTACTCTCAATCTAAACTTCAATATTTTTTAAAAATATTGAATGAGATTATTTTAATTTATGTTGTCAATTTATGATCATAGGATCAAAGATATATTTTATAATAATTCTATAATAATTCTATTATTTATCCATTTCATGTTACTATGATAATCACGACACACACATAGTAGACTATGTAGGGGGGTTTTGGGTACAAGGTATTTTATCTCTCTACACTCTATTGTGTACACTATCATGTACAATAGTTATTTGAGCCAATTTACATATTTTTACATAGATTTTCATTTTATTTTATTTTTGTTACTGTGTGATAATGATTGTGTTTGTTTCTCCAAGGAATTATAGGTACATTAATGAGAATATTGAATAAACTAACATTTAAACTTAGAAGGTACTTGTGGCTAGTGGGATCTTACACCTCTAAGACACTTGCACTTTCATGATGGAAACTTTCAATTTTTATAAAAAGTGTTTTTTAATTCCAACACACCTACTAGGGTACATTCATGTTCATATCAACTATAATTCAAAATTTAAAATTCAGAATTTCAAATACTATACATAATTGTTAATTCTAACTATTCATCTGTAAAAGTGATTTCATTTATTTCAATTTTATAAATAAAATATGTAATAAACTACATACATTTTATATATTATTTTTCATACAATTTTTTGTTAGAATGCAGGGATCAGGTAATCCCCAATAAACTGCAGTGTGTCTGATAAACATTTTCCTATGTATCCAGTGACATTTTTCCACATATCCAATAATATTGACATGACACGCCCGTTGATACCACAAAAGGGACATCTAAACCTCTACCTCTAGTGCAAGAAATATAACCAGTGCAAGAAATATTTTTATCAGCGTGCTCACTCGGTCAAATTATTAGCAATAGTTTATAAAAACGTGATAATCCAGGTATTGTCTACCCGACCACACCTGTCGAAACAAAAAGAAGCAACGGGATGGTGTAGGTTGGCGGAAAAGACATAACAAGACATTTCACTTACACGGTATGACACCGACTCACTGCTCACCACTAACAGCAAGTCGCTCAACATTTAATCAACAGCAGAAGTACATACACACACAGCCCAATCGCAATACCATTCCTAACTCCGATGGCTTCAGCATTGCTCTCTTCTATTCCTCTTCTTTTACTGCTTTCAATTCCAATAGTAACTGCAGATCCAGATGCATTGCAGGATTTCTGCGTAGCAGATACCAAGTCCGCCGCAATTTTCATAAATGGGTTGCCTTGTCTGAGCCCGAATAAGACCTCTGTAAAGCACTTTACCACATCGGCGCTGGGCAAACCAGTGAATACATCAGGCACCCAGTTTGGATTTGGTGTTATACTGACAACTGCACAGATCTTGCCGGGCATCAACACTCTGGGAATATCAATGGGTCGTGCAGATGTGGGTGTGGGTGGTTTGGTGCCTCCTCATACACATCCCAGAGCCACTGAGATTACTTATATATTGCAGGGAAAATTACTCGCAGGCTTCGTTGATAGTTCCAACAATTTATTCTCTCAGACTGTCAGTACTGGCGATGTGTTTGTGTTTCCCAAGGGAACAACTCATTTCCTTCAGAACATTGGTGCTAGTCCTGCAATTTTGATAGCTGCATTTAGCAGTCAAAGTCCCGGGGCTGCTGTTACTCCATTGGTCACATTTGCTTCTAGTCCGGCCATTCCCCCTCAAGTTCTTGGCAAGGCATTCCAGATTAGTTTGAAGGATGTGGGAAAAATCAGAAAGGGTCTTGATGGGAGTTAAAATTGTTGTGTTTTCATTGAGTGCTTGGAATGTGGTTGGTAATAAGTGATGTCACTGGTGTTGTGACTCCATCTCATTTAAGAGTTGGCAAATATATGAATCTGATTTTTGCTTTCTTCAATTGGGTATCTTTTTAATTCTGGTTAGTAGGTTGAAATGAGAAGATTGTCGAGAATTGCTCCTGAATCAGTATTTGACAGTGAGATTTCTCGATGATTTTGTGAAATTATGGAGAATTACACGATTTGTCTTTATCAGATCTTTTGGAAAGAATATTACTATGTTATTGTAGGCTAAATTGATGTCTCCTCACAATTCTAAAGTTAGTTCTTATGATCCTTAATAAGGAAATTAAATAGTACGATTTGTTCATTCAATATAATTAAATATGTTATTTTTTAAAGAAACAAACTCTCCTAAAAATGATTGAAGTCGATCAATTAATAAATACAAGATATGTAGATATAGTTAAATAAATGTGGAATAGAAATAAAATGATTAAAATAGAAATATATCTTGATGTTGGTGAAAAGGAGATAACTTAGATTATGAGAAAGAAGTAGTTCCTAAATCTAAGAAAATATCTTGAATAAGTAGACTAAACTATGTTGTTGAAATTTGGACTTATGTGTGAAGTTGAATGATCCCAACAAGGCCTTAAATCTTAGGTAGACATTGAGTCTCAATTCATTAGAATTTTGATACCTAAAATAAATGTTTATATGTAGCCCCACTTGCAAATGGAAATGTGGTGATGTTAAAAAGTGTATTGGAGATTGTAAAGCTTGGAAGTGGAAGTGTACTAACTTATGTCTTGTGCTTTGGTCAAATTATGTTGATTGATCAAACAATTTGTAAAGAAAATAAGAGACCAGATAAATATATAATTGGTATGTAATAATAGCAAATCATGAGCTATAATTTGGTGATAAGAGCTTCAAATTGTAAAAATGAACAAAGTGCAATGATGTCAAAATAACCCAATACAATATCTAGTCCATTTGGTATTTGTTGATGTTAGGTTGGATGCCAATTAAAACAACTAATACAAAATATACCTATGATAGCGATGGATATGTTCTCAAAGAGTGGGGTCAAAAAGTAACCAAATATTCATACTTTTGATCCCCTTTTTCTCCTCTAAACTCCATGCACATACCTACATGTGAGTGATTTTATGTATCTAAATACAAGGAAATGATTATAGTGAATGGTTTTGGATGATCCAATAGACCAAAGATGATGCCCATTTATACATATCGCAAGAACACAAAATTTAAGTTTACGTATAGGCTTAAAAAATAATCCAGCTAGTTGGAAGTAAGTTGATGTGAGTCCATAGATAATTTTATAATTAGAAAATTTAGATCAAATTCAAACTTGCATCACTAAACAAGGTCAAGGTTGCTAGTGTGACCTTGAAGTAGTATAAAAAAATATTGTTCTAGGATCTACTTAATTTATTAGTGGAGTTTAGATGATATTTTTGAGTATAAAGTTGAGTCTAAGGTTAATCAGAGCACCAACTTAGTCTAAATCTTGTGTTGTCATATTGTACATAGGATACCCAAAAAAAGTTATATAAACTAAGGGAATATGTGTAAAGGATATAGTTTTTTCCCTTATAATTGTATACACCTAAAAATGGTTTGGATAATCTAATTAATTAAATACGATTTATTTGATTAATTAACCTTAAATTCATCTACTATTGAATAAATAGAAATATTTATTTATATAGTTCACACTTATATTCTTCTGATTATTCTCTCTTAATAAAATAATCAAAACTTCAATAGTTTTTATTTAATTATCATTATCCCTCTTTTATTAAATAAACAATATCAAACACATTTTCTTATTTTAATAATTGTTATTTCTTCCTAAATTTGAAACAAATCCAAATATTCAAATTTATGCACATATTTCTACAGCTCATCATATCTCACTTACCAAATAAGATATGATATGTCTAATTTAATTTATCTCAACCTTCACGGGAAATTCTGGAGACAAATTGGAGACAAATTTACAAGTGAACTTCTTCATCTTCTTCCATTGATTCTTCCTATCATTTGGCTGAATGTTTTAGTGGGGAGGACAATCTCCATAATCAGCTCAAGTTTCTACATCCTTCACCATTCAATCCTCAAGATCAAATTCAGACCTTTGTTGTGTTGCCCCTTCAAAAATGTGATGCCATGAATTTATAAATGCAGTCTCTTTCTACAGGAAAAAGATCCAAAATTTGTGAAAACTTACTCTACAAAAACACCAATTGAGCAATCAAGCATCTTAGTAATAGAATTATCATTTAGTAATAGAAATCATAGCATTTTATAATCAATATCGCGGTTGCATCATAGTTTACTATAGCTTCTTTGATCAAGTTTCTTGTCAATTTAGATTACAGTAGTTTCATCATTATCATTTAGACATCATCATATAGGATTAGATTACTACATTTAGTAGCATCTCATTCTCTAGATTGGCATTTTAATAGTCCCAATGCTTACAGAATCTGAATCATAGTGACTTAATAAATCTTTGGAAACAGAGAGCAATATGATGCTTTCAAGAGTTTTCCTATGTTAATTAGATTAATTATTGTTGATTCTCTTGATATAATGTCTTATTAAGAAGTATTTTTTATTATTTTACTCATTACTTATTCCATACTTACATTTTGGCACCCACTGTAGGGCCCTTAACCCAATATTTTACATCTTTTTTTTGAAATGTGTCTGTGCAGGCTTCTAACATGTTACTTTTAGCATGATCGAGAGATTTTACAGCACATCCACTAGATACTTTAGCACACCAGAAAACTATTTTGGCACATCCACCACAAACTCTAGTGCATTTGAATACTATCCCAGTGCATTTGACTGAACTTCTAGTGCACTGGAATATTCCCTAGACCCAACTCTATTTTAGCACAAATAATCAATTTTGTAGTGCATATGATAAATTATGTAGCACATATGATTGATTTTGTAGTGCATATGATCAATTCCATAGTGCATATGACCTCTATTCTAGCATGTCTTTAATTTGTCTAAATTGTTGTTTGTATCTGATGCAACTATGACTAGTGGTTTCATTGCTATTTCTGGATTAAAATGAACCAATCCTAGGGTAGTCATTTGGATTAAAATACAACAATCCTAGGATAGTCATCATACATTGCTATCTTAGTTAAAATGAACATCATATCTTTTGTGAAGCAATATCTTCACATAGAATAGCAAACTATCATTTAGGCTTTAAAAATTGAATATTGTTTGTTGTGATTGTACGGTGATAGGCCTATGCTCTCCCCTTTAATTGGGTGATGAAAATGTCAGACTCATATTTTAATTTCATGAAATTTATGCTCTGTTAAATCCTTTAGAAGGTCAGCCATAGTGGGAAAAAGTACTCACCCTATGGGAACGACTTGAGTGGGAACAACCAAAGCCAGGTTTTTGAACCCACTATAAAATAAAAGTGAATCTTGAGAAACCCACATTTACTAGAAGTGTGTAAGATAACCATCCCCAAAATATTTGTTCTAAAGATTGGGAGGTCTGCTGAGGGATTTTATCATTTTCCATTCTAAATGGATACCCTATCTACAAACCTTAGTGTAGAATCCAACTGTGTTAGTATCCAAACATTATAATACTCACGGTGCAATGGGAGGGAAGAATCTACCCCCAAGACACTCACCATATAATTTTCGAGGACCGTTTGCTCAAGGGATCGAGAAATCTAACTTTGAGTACACATCTGGAAAAGACAAAAACATGGGTGCCCTCTAGGGGGTGACATGGCTATGAGTCGACACAATTTTAAGATGTGAGATGTGTTTATTATGATGACCTTTTGACCTTAAGAGTGATTCTGCTTGAAGTGTAGTCTTTGTCAAATACTATTGGAAATCAAAGAGGGTCATGTTTGATTCTTGAACATACACTTATTGTTTAGATACTAGGAATTAAAAAAGAAACAAGTGTTTTACAACTGCTCTTTTTTCTTTCAAAACATTACTTCAGATAAGATCATCTAGAAAAAAATAGAGTTTGACAAATAAACCTATATGAAAATTTATGTTAAGGGATTGGAAATCAACAACACTTGTCAAGAAATCCCTTGCAGAAAATAGTCAAGAAACCAAAGAAGCAACTTAGCTACAAAAAACTTGTGGAAAGGAGACACTCCTTATATAAATGTAGGAAAATCTTGCTTGAACATCGAACTTTCATCCATAGATATCATGACTTTGCTAGAGGATATACTAATGATTTTACTTTAGAGCCTTTATATTCACAAGCTTATTTCCAATGAAGAGCTCTTTTAAAAAAGCATAATCATAGTCAACCCATCTATCATTCTTTCATCCCACAACTAGCATTACAATATTCCAACAACCCAAATCAATTGTTATAATAGAGAAGAACTTGGAAACATTAGGTTTTTTTGAAAAAGACCATCATTTTTCAAACTTTCTTTTATGCATGAAAGGTCACTTTTTGAAGGTATCATCCATTTAGATCATCAAATTCAAAGATTTACCAACAAGATACCATGTCAAAATATCTATGATTCAAAAAATTGCACCCTGAAAATCAATCCTTTTACTGAGAAAAACCAGAACACATGGGAAACACTAGAAACAGTCCCAAAATAGCACATACATAGTCTATTTTATCACATTTGTAGTCCAAATAGCACATTTAATCACTATTTTAGCACATCTGATTAATCTTATGGCACATCTGCAGTCTGTCACCAAAATTTACTAGTATTAGAATTTTACCAGTATCTTGGCACATCCACAGTCTGTTTTAGCACATCTACAGTCTATTTTAGCTCATCTACACTCTGTAATAGTGTATCCAAAGAACAAGGAAAGAAGGAGCGATTTGAAATCCCTATTAGAATTTTGACATCAAAACTCAGATCTTTGTAGGAACAAAGACATTTTCTTAGTCCAAATAGTGTCTTAAACTTCAAAAAATAGGATTTTTCAAATCAAACTTTATCAAATTAAACCAAGATCTTGCAACCTTAAAGTGTCCAAATTATCAAACAAAAAATTCTAGATTATTACGTTAAGTTTCTTTTCTCAGGATTTTGTCATCCTCCAATCACGAAACAAAACACAATAATCAGATTTTTAACTTAGTCTCGTCAATAGAATTTATCATTCTATTTGACTTAAGTTAATATCCTTGACACTCATCGGAAAAGATCAAAGTTTAATGAGAATAACAAAACATTTGTATGCCAATTTTGACAAGGTTACAAAGACAAAAACTTAGGGAAAAAGAGATTGAAATGCCAAACACCATGGCTGAAGAAAATACCTTTCATAGATTCCACCAAAATGGCACAAATGAAATAACCCAAGAGGACATTCAAACATCACAACAAGATCCCAATTTCCTTAAATTTATAGGAAAATTCTTAGAACAAGATATGAAAAATACCTTTTCATGCTAGCTGAACTAGGTGCAAAAATTCCAAAATATTTTGATATCAATTGATTAAAAGAAGCACCTATGAGAACTAAAATTGAACCACAAAACACGGATCAAGTGGTAGCACTAACACATAAAATGAAAATTTTGCAACAACTTCAAGATATGCAAAAAGGAACCACAAAAGGTACTCTTTACAAGATATATTCTCTTATCCTTTTGATCCAAGTATAGACATGATACCATTTCCTAGACATTGTGAATTTCTAAAATACAATAAGGACAATGGTAAAATAGACCCAATTGATCATGTGAGGGAATTTAGAACCATGAGTTTATAATTTGCACAAGAATACACTTATCTAATGAAGTTATTTCCAAGGAGTTTAGGAGGTCAATGTATGGGATGGTTTTCTAAACTACAACTAGGAATTCAATCTTCTGAAGAACTAATCAATAGGTTTATCTCACAATTTTCCTTTAATATTCAACATGAGGTAACAATAAAAGACCTTTACAACATGAAACAAAAGAAGGGTGAAATATTCCTCTCATTTTTACAACAATGGCGAAGGTTATTTTCTAAATATCCTCATTCTATACCAGAAGAAGAAAAGATGGAACTATTCATTGACAACTTAATTGATGACATTGCCTATAGGCTTGAACTACAATGTCCACCTACATTTGAGAAAGTGATTGAAAATGGGCTCAAGATCAAAGAAGCCTTGGTCAAAAGAGGGGTGATAAAACATTATAGTGAAGGATCAAACAATACATATTCCTCAAATCACTATGGCAACAATGATAAACCTAAGTTTTGGAAAAAGAATAGAAATACTAAACAATAATGATGCTACAAATGACACACAAAATGTGAAACTAGTAAATTTGATTTGACAACAACTACTGCAAAGATCAATCAAAATAATGACCAAAACATCAATCAAAGTGTCAATCAAAACAATAATCTAAACAATGGAGAATATAAACCACAATCATATCAAAGACCATCAAATTGACTTAGATTCACACCATTGGGAAAAACACTCGAATCAATAATGAGAGAACTTATTGCAAATGGACTAATCACCTTACCTAAAGCAAGACAATAGGAACCAAAAGTATAACCATTTGGTGGAATGATGCTGACTATTGTAAATTTCATAAAAATAAAGGAAATAAAAAAATGATTGTATGTAGTTGAAACATTTAGTACAAGATTTGATTGACAACAATAAAGTATTTGTAGTAAAACCCATTTTTTCCTCTTTCAAAAATAAGAAATTATTTGTAGCAGGACATCAAATGAACAATGATCATAGTGCATTTACAAATCCTTTACCAAATTATGAAAAGGGAGAATCTTCTCCTACAAATAGTAAAGGTAAAAATATAAACTACATTTATGACATAACTATTCATTGTATTTCTAAGGTTGAGAAAAATAGTGTCACTAACAATCAAATTGATAACATTAGAATTAATGACATCATATCACTAAACATGATCCCAAACATAGACACATCCAACAATCAGATCAATGTCATAAAGATCAAGGAAAAGCAAGACTACCACCAGTCAATGTGACAAGGGGGAAATCGAAGGTAATATTGAAAGGAGTTGCATATAAAACCACTACTCCCCCTTCAAATCAATACAACATAATCGATCAACTACAAAAGATACCGGCACATATATCAATATTAGAACTCCTTAAAATCTCACCATCCCATAAGGAGGTTTTGGAACAAGCTCTTGTGGCCACCACAGTACCCAACAATCTAGATGTTTGTCAATTTCAAGCTATGGTGGGACATTTAACCATGCCTCATTGTTTATCATTTTCTTAATAAGATGATGTATCACTTAATCATACACACATTGCAGCCCTTCATGTAGAATTCTTAATCCATAAACACCATGTTAAACATGTCCTAATAGATGGTGGAGCTAGTTTAAACATTTTCACTTTAAAATTGATCAATGCATTGGGTTATTTTGATAATGCCATTGATGCCAGAAGGAAAATCACAATAAAATCCTATGATGAAGAAGAGAGATCCTCTAAAGGATTGATCGTGTTGCCTATTCAAGTAGGACCAATTATGAATAATATAGTTTTCCAAGTGCTAGAAAGAGAGTTGACATATAAGATACTCTTGGGACATCCATGGATTCATGAAAGGCAACTAGTACCCTCAACTTATCATTAGTGTTTAAAGTTTCATGTTCATGGACAAGAAGTCACCATTTCAGTTGATTACAACAATCCCCAATATTGCAACATGCTTAAAATAGCACAAGACACTTTTGTGCCCCATAATAGGGAGGTGAGCACTTTTAGTTCATCCAACAGTGAAAAGCAGTTAAACATTCTATCTAAGTGGGTTGAGAAAAAGGATGAATCAAAATATACAAGTGTTGTTGATTCCACTGTATCAAACAATGAGGGTCACTTGAATTTTCTATCACACCAATTTCAAGAAAAGATCCAATTAACAGACAAAAGAATGGGAGAATATTCCATTGGGAAATCTATATGTCTTTCATAGCTACTACCATCTCCAAGATCATATGGACAACCATAAAAAATAACACAACAATCATCACAGCCTATCACAGTTTTTGATAATAGATTTGTTAAGGCAAGTAGCTTAGAAGACGAATATGAAGATAAGGCCATCCTCAATTTTCTCTACAAAGATGAGGAAGCGTCTACATTAGCAAATATTGGCATAAAAATAGATCAATATGGAAAGGGAAAAACAATATTGGAGAAAATGGGGTATGAAGGACAAGGACCTATTAGTAAAAGAAAAGAAGGAATTGTAGAACCCATCCAACCTCTCACACTTCAACCAAAAGATAAAATAGGACTGAGTTATACTAGCGAAACAAAAGATGAAACCACTCATGAAGTTTTTGTAGGGATCCTTCAAATGTGGGATAGCTCTGAAATGGATTCTAATGAGTATGAGTGGGATTCTTTATCAGAAATATCATACAAGGACATACAAGTTGATATTATAAAATAGTATGCACCTACACGTGAGGAGGGACAAAGTTTAGGGATTAGACCCCTTGTATTTGGATCACAAAATATCAATGGCTCAAGTGAGGATGAACAAATATTGAGTGAGATAGATGACTTAGAGGAGAGTAATATCATAGACCTTGACATCAACATTGATTTTTTTTACAAAATTGCTATAGGAACCCTCACAACCATTGATTCTAGCCAATATGATGATTTTTAACCTTTAATACATCCTAAACTTATCAACTGGGAACCAACTAAACCTATTGATATACCTATCTTTGGAAATGATGATGCTATCATTAATTTCCTTTGTAGTGACACACCTGACACAAGTTCTACTCATAAATATTGTAATGATACTTCAAATTAGGAGGGTGTCAAATCCTCTAGTTACAAAATTGAAAACATGAATAATGGATAAAATGGTGAAAACCATTTCATGGCAGCATTAGATCTCCAAAAAGTAAAAATAAAAATGCATCTGAAGGTGAAAACCTCTTTGAGGCACTGAAAGATGGGCGATTTGGCACCCTTCTAGAGCACTAGATCATGAAATATTATTAGTGTTAGTGGAGCCTACACAGTCTATCAATATTGACATAATAGAAAAAGCAAAGACTCTACATCTGGTAGCATCTATGATTGAACAAGAAAAGCTAGAATTCACCAAATTATCTTAAGAAAGACACATTAACTTTGCTTGGTCTTACTCCAATATGCCAGGTTTAGATCTAGATCTTCTAATGCATCATTTATCTCTACCATCTAGGATAAAACTTGTAAAACAAAAACTAAGAAAAATACATCTGCATATCACCTTGATGGTAAAGGTCAAGATAAAAAAGTTGTTAGATGTAGGATTCATCAGGTCTATCGATTATGCTAAGTGGATTTCTAATATTGTACCTATCTCTAAACCAAATAACAATATCAAAATATGTACTAATTTCAAAGATATGAACAAGGCATGCCCAAAGGATGATTTTCCTTTACCAAATATTGATATTATTGTAGACTTAACAGTTGGACATGCCATGTTATCACTAATGGATGGTTTCTCAGGGTACAAAAAATTCAAGATAAGCAACTAAAGATCAAGAAAGGATAAAATTCACATGTCCATAGGGCACATTTTGTTGGAATGTCATGTCCTTTGGGTTGAAAAATGTAGGGGCCACATATCAACGAGCAATGACCACCATCTTCCATGATATGATCCATACTTTTATGGAGTATTACATGAATGATATATTAGAAAATTCATATAGCAAAGGACATCTAGAGATCTTGGGAAAAATCTTTACCAGGCTGGAGAAGTTTAATGTTAGATTAAATCCTAAGAAATGTTTGTTTAGGGTTACATCAACAAAGCTCCTAGGATACATAGTGTTAGAAAAGGGTATCAAAGTGGATCTTTCTAAGGTCAAGCCTATAATGGAAATGTCACCACCAAAGAATATCAATCAACTAAGATCTCTACAAGGAAGGATACAATCAATCAGGAGATTTATCTCCCAATTAGTAGACACAAGTCATCCCTTCAATAATTTGCTCCATAAGAATGTCTTATTCAAATGGGATCAGGGGTGTGAAACAACTTTCAATATAATAAAAAAAATCTAATGTCACTATCCATACTCATGCCACCTACAAAAGATAGACTTTTATTACTATACATTGCAACAACAAAGATTTCTTTGAGGGATTTATTAGCACAAGAAGATCCTACAGGAAAAGAATAGGTTGTCTATTATCTTAGTAGGAATCTGAATGGTTAAGAGATAAATTACACCTTCATTGAGAAAGCTTGTTTGGTGGTGGTATTTTCTACCCAACAATTGCGGCATTACATGTTGACTCACACAGTTAGGCTCATAGCAAAGATTGATTTGTTAAAATATCTACTCAGTAACGCTGCCCTCATAGGAAGACTGGCCAAGTGGGTCATGATCTTAAGTGAATTTGATATTCAGTATGTAGATCAAAGAGCCATCAAGGGTCAAGTAATAGTAGATCAGTTAGCTAAGGCTCCATTATCAAATGATCATCCAATGAACATTGAGTTTCTTGAAGTAGACATTCTTACTATGACCACACAACCATGGTTACTTTATTTTAATGGGTCATTCACACAATGGGGATTACGTGTAGGAATTCTATTTGTTACACCTCAAGGATATACCATCCCAAAGTCATATAGACTCATGTTTCCATGCACAAATTATATGGTAGAATATAAGGCATTAATCATTAGCATCAAGGTAGCAGTTGAGTGGAATATCACAGAAATACAAGTATATGGAGATTCACAACTAGTAATTTATCAAGTAAATGATGAATATCAAACCAAATATGAGAAGTTGATGCCATATAAGAACATGGTGGATGATCTCAAAAATTAGTTTCTAGAGATCAAATTTGAACAAATTCCAAGGTCAGAAAACAAAGATGTCGATGCAATGGTGACAATTTCTTCTCTATCATAGATTCCAAAAAAGTGAGGTCGTTATGAGTTTATGGTAGAACAAGTGTCTAATCCTGCATATGATAATCTTGAATCTCAAACCATATACCATATAGTTTCCATTGAATCCTTAATCTATGGAAAAACCTACACTTACTTGAATGACAATATCCTTCCTCCCAATCTTTCCAGAAACCAAAAATGCAAGTTCAATCACCAAACTGCACGACATACTTTACCATCGAGGTCTAGGTGGTACTCTTCTCCGGTGTCTAGAACATAACTTATCTGAGATGGCCTTACATGAGGTTCATGAAGGTATTTGTGGAACTCACTCAAGTAGACTAACTCTAGTGAATAAACTCCTTTGTTTGGGGTATTACTAGCCGAATATGGAGGAGTCTTATCAGTTTTTAAAGGAATGTTAGAAATGTCAGATCCATGGTAACTTAATCCATGCACCAGCACAAGAATGTTAACCATTTACTTCAACATGGCCCTTTTGTCAATGGGGACTAGACCTCATAGGAAAAATTAATTTGTCTTCATCCAATGGAAAAATATTCATAATCAAAGCAACAAAATACTTTACAAAGTGGATAGAAGCAGTTCCCTTAACAACAATCATTGGAATGCAGATTTCTTCTTTCATTCTAAAATACCCCATCTGTTGGTATGGCATACCTCATTCCATTGTCACAGACAATGGTAGACCTTTTAAAAATCAAGATGTGCAAGAACTGTGTGAGAGGTTTCATATCCAACATCATTTTTCAACACCGTACTATCCTCAAGGAAATGGCCAAGTAGAGGCTTCTAATAAAATAATTCTAAAAATCTTGAAGAAGACTGTCAATGATGTTGGACATGATTGGCACATTCAATTAAACCCTACTCTATGGGCATACTGAACTAGCATTAGAACACCTATAGGAGCTACACCATATGCCTTGGTATATGGATCAAAGGCCATCCTACCTATTGAGGTGGAAATACAATCACTTTGTGTATCACTGAGGGGTATTATTAAAGATGAGGATTATAGGGTCTCTAAACTTTAGGAATTGGAATTGTTGGATGAATGTCATCAACAAGTTGTGAACCATCTAAAGGCATATCAACAAAGAATGTCCAAAAGCTACAATTAGAGGGTAAAACCTAGGATCTCTCAAGTTGGCGACTCGGTCCTAAAGGAAAACCCTAGAAATCAATAAGACAGGGAAAAGAAAGGAAATTTTGAATGTAACTCACTAGGTCCCTATGTTGGCACATCAGTCTATGGATTTGGGTCTTATCAACTATCTACACTTGAAGGGGATCTGTTTGATGGACCTATCAACAATATCCATCCTAGAAATTTCTACACCTGAATCACCTAGTGCACAATTCAAGTCTTGGAAAATAGTTGCCTTGATGAAAACCTAGAAAACAGGTGTCTTGGTGACAAAAAAATACCAAAAAAATCAAAAAATTGAAAAAAAAATAGAAGATACAAAAACACAAAAAAAACCATAAAATCTGAAAAAGTGCAATAAAAACATGTAGTGAAAACATGGAAACAGGCACTACTTTTTATTCAAACCATCAATTCCATCTGTTGGAGGCATGTCATGGTCATTCATTTTCACCATCATTTTCCTCCAATGTCATATCATTGCAACATGGTCATGTCTCACCCTAGCTTGGGGGAAAAATCCTAAACTCGCTAGGGAAATAAACTTTGAGCTTAATCAAATAGAAAAACATCAGTACAACAAAAGCGTCAAACAAAACCAAAACATGATGACAAGACAACATTTGGCAATCAATCATACATGATCAAAACACTCACCAGAATGCATAAAACTAGGTTTTTAAAATCAAATTGGATGATCTAATCTAAATAATGATTGATATACTTTAAGCAGAATTTGAATTGTTGAACTTTGATCTTTGTTATCATTTCTTTGGAGCAACTCAATGATGTATTGAACTAGAGAAGCTAGGAAGAAGAATGATATCTTTCTTTGTCTATTTTTTGTGAATTAATTATTTATTGTGTGAATTGTCGTGAGACATGCTCTACAAAGTATCATTGATGACATTCCAAATTCACACATTGTAATGATTAATTCTTGTTTTTTTACGCAATAAATGCTTAGTTCATCTCAGTTTATTTATACCTAGATTCTTGTGTTCACTTGAAATATCAAAAATCATGAAAGTAGTACTCAGGTCATCATGGTCTAAATAATACCATTGATGCTTGTACTCACTTTCAACATTTTAAAATCTCCATGATGATAAAAAGAAAAATAAATGGACTATTAAGGTAAAAATGTTTGCATGTAGATTTTCATTAATAAAATTAGATTGCATTCATGTTAGTCTTACATCTGCAGATTATTTGTTACAAAAGTTGGTAAAAGATTCAAAAACGATGCTATCTTTTCTCATAAATGGATTGACTATACTTGACATTGACAAAAAAATATGTAGTTGCATAATCATTTCCATTGCATTAGAAAACATTATTATATCATTTCATCATTCAAAAATTTGATCCTATAATTTTCATTAAGCATTTCATTTCTTTATGTGTGCATCACATCATAAAATTGCATGAGAAAAACTATAAAAAAAAAATCTCTATGTAGTTGCATTTTCATTCATTCATTCATCATATCATAAAACCTACATTAAAAGTACCATTATATTCATCATTCATTCATCCATTTCTTATATCATATATCTTCATTTAAAATACCAAAAAAATAATTTAAGTGCACATATCCTATTTACATCATCACTCAATTATCTTTAAAACAGCACATCCATAATTATGCATATGTAATGCTGCCACAATAGTGGTTTACAATTCCTGAGAGGAGCTGATTTTAGCTGAAATCACATATTTGTAGAAAATATATTGATTTAAGCTTTTAAAAGTTCCATTTTAAGGATTCCAATTGAAGAGGGTTTGATCAAATCACCTTAGATCAAACCCCCTTGGATAGAACCTCGCTAGTTTTAAACCATACCTATAAATGAGTCTCCTTTACACCTATCAAAATGCTGATAAAAGATCACTTTTGATTTATCTTTTGGGGGATCATATGAATTCATTTAAAATTTATTTCAAATGATTATGGTATTCCTCAGAATGAGCTATCCAATGAATATAATTTTAATATGTTTTGGTTTTGTTATTTATTTATTTTTTAAGTTTTATTAAACATAGGTTTTTCATCAAAAAAAAAAAATTTCTTCACATGTGGAAAAATAGTAGATTATCAAAAAAAAAAAATTGAAAAATATGAGTGCACCAGATATTGAAGTCCTTGATCCAAAAAAAAAAAAATTTGACACATACAAAAAAGTTACGGTTATACAGTCGAGCTATGTTTGAATTGTAATTAGTTTGACTTTGAAACATGATTAAGGAAAAAATATTCAATAAAAAATTATCTAACAAGGTGGAAGCACTAGATATCAAAGTTACAAATCTAAATTTGAAAGAATTAGAATTTTATCCTTCATGGAAAAAAAGTTATGATTTATATGGTGTGCGTCACTTTTTAAAAATGTTATTTTTTGAAAAAAACCAATTTTCATGGGAGATGGAAAAAGAAGTGCAATTTGATTCCAAAAATTTTGAAAAAAATATTTTTAGAATCTAGATACAAAATTTGATGAGACTCTAGTTTGTACCATCTTTAAATTCCTCACAGTTTAGCCACTATAAGTGCCTGAATGTGAAGATTTAGTTAAACATAATAATTTCATTGTCTAGTTTGGCCAAAAATTGTAAACCACTATTATGGGAGTAGATCATCATACATCTATTATCCATTATCATCCAACACACATCATGCATCCATACATCATAATACATACATCATGCATCCATCATAAAATCATATAGAACACATATAGATCAATCAATTCGTCGCATATCATATAGATTTCAAAAATAATATTGTCACATATACAATGATGTCTCAAATAAAAAGAGATACAACATCAAATATTGTTGTAAATAAAAAAACTAGAGTATACATCATATCTCAAAATACATCAGAAAGTACAATCATACAACTATGTGCTACTATCTCCGGATGGTGTAGGCATCTCTGGATGAGTCCCTCCAGGTACCAGACATATCAGGATCTCTCAAGTCTCTCGAAAGAGGCTGTGTAAACACCCCTACTCATGGTCCTGGAATTTCTCTTGCCAGATCAAGACTCAAGGGCATAACTCGCTCTCTGCTCAGAGGGAACTACAACATGGTACTGCCCTTTGTAGTTCTCTACCTCCTGACCCCCACAAAGAACCTCTCTCATATAATCCACTATAGATGTACCATCAACCAATCTCTGTAACCTCCAAGCTATTGAATATGCCTACTCTGTAGCTCATTTGGTTGCATCTCTCTCAATTTTCAATGAGGCAATCTGTGCCTGAGAAGTTTCCAACTATCCTTGTACCTGAGCAAGAGTCTGCATGTGACTGTGCCTGTGTTCACATTTGGGTCTATGTTTGAAAAAATAAACCCTGTATTTGTATCAATTTCCCCTATAAGGTATGTACCTACACCTATAAACTCACAATCTCCATCTGTTGATGTTGTTCAAAGGTACCCCAAAATGCACATGTTGCTTGGTACGAGCTATCAGTGATCGTCTCTTATGAGGCACCATATAGTCTTGGACATCCATTCTAACACCTAACCCACCTGCTACTGAACCACCTGCACCACCACCTTCTCCATCATCACCACAATCATCATCTCCCTACTCATCTTCATCCCCCTCATCATCGGTACTAGTCTCCTCCTCACTAGGTAGTGGCACTAGCTCACCAAGAATGGTAATCTGTGGAAAGGGATGTAGATCCAGATACTCTACATAATTTGTTGTAATGGGTGCCTCGGTAATATCAGGATGAATCTCCCAAACTAAAGGATGTAGACCTTGGAACTCCTAAATGACATCATATGAAGATAGGCTTCCCACTCAGTAGAATCTATCCAATGATGGCCATAATGGGAAACACCTTGGGGCATGCCCTATACAATACCATACAACCTAAGCACCCTCCTAAATAAAATATCTCCAAAACCCAACGAGTCCAACCAATCAACAACATCGACTGAGAGATGTATGGCAATTGAATATCATCATCATCCTCGTGCTCACAATCTAGATATGGCCACCATGTGATAGCCTCTACATCATACAACACTCTCCTCCAATGCTTCAACATACCCAGTCTAGGTTGAGTAATTCAACCTGCATAAATATGCACATATGGCCTCATGGTGGGTTGTTGTCTCACCATTACTAGACATGTAATAGCTATATGCTCCCATGCCCACACATGTAGTAATGTAACACCTACGAAAAAAATATGACCTTGGAGGTAGACAACCTAATGCAAATCGTGATAAAGATGAGAAAGAATACACATGCCCCATGCATATTTGGTACTGTGTACAATCATACTCTCCAACACATGAACCCAACAAATAGAAAGTCCCTTTGACCTATGATCAGGACAAGGGAGCCCTCCAATAAAACTAGCAAGAGCAAAAGATAGGGTGGCATAGGCATCCACCATATCATGCAATGGAATCTCATATCCACAAATAGTATCATCCTAGAACACTCTACATAGAGCATCGGTCCCACCCTACTTTGAAGAATCATAAACTACAATATCACCAACAATGGGTATCCTTAAAATCTGCCAAACATCCTTAGGAGTGACTATCATCTCACTAGTAGGAAGGTGGAAGGTATTATGCTCACTATGCCACCTCTCTGCTAGGGTTGTTAGGAGACCCTAATTAATCATAATCTTGGGAATATCTAATAGAGAAGACAAACCACAATGCGTAATGGTTGTTGTCTCAAGTTGCACTAGTTGTAGTATCAAATCAAATGTCTTAGGGAACCACTCTCGAATCTACAGGTTCACCAATGACTCCTATCATCACAAAATATTCAAAGTCAGTACTCTATGTCAAATCATTAAACATCAATCATCCTATCAAATATAATTAGCTCTAGTGAGATTTTTATCAAATCTCATGAGCAAGCATCATTGAACTTCACCTATCATGAGGACAATCATCAATCTTAAAATTAAACCTCACTTATCATGAGTTCAATTAATCAAATCAACCTCACCTATCATGAGGTTTATCAATCAAACTATAATTATTCCTCTCCTATCATGAGGATAATTATCATCAATTAATCATTAGACCTCACCTATCATGAGGTTGAACATCATCTACTCTAATGAGATCATCAATCATATCAAATCAAATGACTGACAGGATTGAAATTGACAAAAATAGGGACAAAATTGACAAATTACATCATTCTAACTTGAATGCACTAAAACAACATGTTTTTATGCACCACAACATTCAATGCTCCATTAAAACACCTCAAAGTGCTAAAAAAGGTGATCAATGCACTAGAACATTGAATGCACCATTTCAAAGGTTCAATGTGCTAAAACAGATAGTCAATGCATAAAATCAATAGATGTGCCATTTCCAAAAGTCTATGTGCCATTTCAGGCAACATATGTGTCATTATAGCCTATGCACTACTTTAACTTATGTATGCACTAAATAATCTATCCTAAGCGCTAAAACAATGAATGTGCTATTTCATCCTACGTATGTGCTACAAAAATTGACCTATGTGCTAAACTAGTGTATGCACTAGAATAGTAGGAAGATGCACTACTGCAGGCTACAAATGCACTAAAAGAATTTGAAAGTTTAAAACCAAATAAAATACATGAAAAACAAGAAAACACGAAAAATGAGGAGGTTCACGGTTACGTACTAGTGGTCCATAGGCAGTTGGGAAATTGTGTCAATGAACATGCTCAAAATGGTGAGTGTGGTAGGGGATTGGCATTTTTCTCCACAAAGCTCCAAATCACTCTCTCTCAAATTTCAAAACTCAAATTGCACAAATGAATTCTAAATCATCCTTTTTAGCTTTTTAATAGAGTGATTAAAGGTGATTTTTATGAGATTTATTTAATTTCTTTTCAAAGGGGTTAAATTCAAAATTCATCACATGGGCATCTTTCAAGTTGTTTTCAGGAGATAAATTATTTCATCATCATATATTTATCAAATCATCAGAAATCATTAGAAAATCATTGAAAATTTTAGAAAATTCCAAAATTCCAAAAAAATCATACATTCATCAATTTATCTCTCAAGGGGGCATATATCCATCATCACAACAAAATCAACATATGGAGCATATTGAAAAAAAAAATCGTCAGTACTAGTAGCAACAACGAAATTTTCTTTGAAGCAATGCGTAAACACATCACTTCAAAGAGGGTAAAAGTGTATACACCTAAAAATGGTCTAAATAATCTAATTAATTAAATACGATTTATTTGATTAATTAACCTTAAATTCATCTACTATTGAATAAATAGAAAAAAGTATTTATATAGTTCAAATTTGGGTATGTGCAGCATTAGCATGGAAAAAACAGACCCTTAAGTGGCAAAAAATTCAAAAAAATCTGAGTTAGGCAACTTGATGTAAAAATTTGTATAAGTTATCTATATTATTTCAAAAATATGCAAGAATAGAATCTGTAGAAAATTGAATGTAGTTTCTAAACTACTAGGTTTAATTTTATTTTATTTTAAACTATTTAGTGAAAATTTGAAATTTCAATGCAATAGTACTTAAATTTGAAGGAAAAAAAAAGGTGTCTATTTGACCACCCTAACAATAATAAAATAATAATATTTTTATAGTATTTTAGATATAAGTAGAGGACTCATGTCTTGATGTGATGCATTTTTTTGTAATTGTTTTCCAAGTAAATAATTAATTATGATTTTTTATTACAACTTTCAAAATATAAAAACTTGTATGTCGACCACCTTAACATGGTCAAAATTCAAGAAATTCAATTTTTTTTAATCTTATAGTATGTGAAGCATAGAATGTGACATATGTTTTAGATTCAAAAAATGTGATATTGTTTGAAAGCTATAGATGTTTCTCAATCAACCTATCAGTCAAGACTTTAGTTGTAATTCAAATAGAAAATGAATAATAATTATTTATTAAATTCAAAGTAAAACATAATTTATATTGATGGAAAGTTGAGAATCTCCTTTAAAAACCCTTTTTCGTTCCATCTATTTTGGGTGAAAATAAATTCATCAGCCACATACCCTACACTTACCCATCATATAACAACTTTTTGGCCCATCATGATCCTGCACATACCCATTTATATTCTTTTGATTACTCTGATCTCTTAATTAAATAATAAATAATTCAATATTTTTTATTTAATTATCATTATCCCTCATTTATTAAATAAAAAATATCAAAAAAAATTGTTTATTTTAATAATTGTTATTTCTTCCTAAATTTGAAACAAATCCAAATATTCAAATTTATTCACATATTTCTATAGCTCATCATATTTCACCTACCAAATTAGATATGGTATGTCTAATTTAATTTATCTCAAACTTCATAGGAAATTTGGAGACAAATTAGAGAAAAATTTACAGGTGAACTTCTTCGTCTTCTTCCATTGATTGTTCCTATCATCTGGCTGAATATTTTTGTGGGGAGGAACAATCTCCATAATCAACTCACGTTTTTGCATCCTTCACCATTCAATCCTGAAGATCAAATCCAAACCTTTTTTGTGCTACGCCTTCACAAATATGTTGTCATGAATCTATAAATACAACCTCTTTCTACAACAAAAAGATTTGAACTTTTTGTAAACTTACTTTATAGAAACACTAATTTAGCAATCATGCATCTTAGCAATAACATTATCATCTAGCAATAACAATTGAATAACATTTTAGAATCAATATCATGGCTGCATCATAGTTTACTGTAGCTTCTTTGATGAAGTTTCATGTCAATGTAGATTACAGTAGTTTCATCATTATCATTTAGACATCATTATATAGGATTATATTATTACATTTAGTAGCATCTCATTCTCTAAATTGGCATTTTAACAGTCACAATGCTTACAGAATCTGAGAGCCTGATGACTTAATAAATCTTTTGAGATAGAGAGCAATATGACAATTTCAAGAGTTTTCCTATGTTAATTAGATTAATTATTGTTTATTATCTTGATATAATTTCTTATTAAGAAGTGTTGTTTATTATTTTACTCATTACTTATTCCACACTTACAATAATCTAACTCAAATATCATGTGTTGAAGAATTTATATGATAAAGTATACAATGGTAAAAAGAAAATGAGAACTAAAAATAAACTAAGTGGAGAAAAAATTTAAAGTTAACTTATTAACTACACTAAACTTGAGAATGTGATTATTAATAATATGTTTCCTTAATTTTGTGTCAACCATGCACTGCACACAAATCATTGAGATATAAGAGTTTAATAAAAATATAGAATGATATCATGATAAATTTTATTTAAAAATAAACCAACATATGCATTATAAAAACACAAACAATTTAATATAAGTATGACAATAGGGTATGTGCAGGATCATCATGGAAAAAATAGGCCCTTAAGTGGCAAAAAATTTAGGAAAATAAGAGTTAGGCAACTTGACATGAAAGTTTGAATAAGTTATCTATATTATTTCAAAAATATGTAAGAATAAAATCTGTAGCAAATTGAATGTACTTTCTAAACTACTAGGTTATATTAAAAAAAAAAAAAAATCTAATTGGTGAAAAACTAAAATTTCAATGCAGAGTACTTAAATTTTAGGGAAAAAATAAGAAGTAGGTGTCTATCTGACCACCCTAGCCACAATAAAATGATAATATTTTTTATAATATTTTAGATATAAGTAGAGGACTCATGTCCGACAGATGCATTTTTTTGTATTTTTTCTAAGTAAATAATTAATTATTATTTTTTTTATTACAAATTTTAAAAAACATAAAAACTCGTATGTCTGACCACCTTAACTTGGTCAAAACTTCATGAAATTCAATATATATTTTTTAATCCTATAGTATGCGAAGCATATAATGTGATGTATGTTTTGGATTAAAAAAATGTGATGCCGTTTGAAAGCTATAAATATTTTTCAATTAGCCTATCAATTAGGACTTTTGTCGTAATTCAAATAAAAAATGAATAATAATTATTTATTAAATTCAAATAAAAGCATAATTTATATTGGTGGAAAGATGAGAATATCCTTTAAAAACCCTTTTCATTTCATCAGTTTTTGGCAAAAAAAAAGTTGGTAGCCACATACCCATCATATCGCCACTTTTTGGCCCATCATGATCCTGCACATACCCAATATTAGTATAAATGTTAATTAAGTATATTTGAGGAAAATAAAATATATATGTAGTGTTGTAAATTGTCACCCTTGACAGTTTCACAGTAGATTTTGCTCCCTCTTAAGTGCATGGACCTAATTGTACATATAATGTCCTCAATCATGCATTTCATGGCCCATTTGGACATTTATCAAGAATACCCATTTACAAAACCAAGGAAAACATTTAATATTTTTCTCTTGACACTTTACACCCTACAAAATAGGGCTATGATAAAGTCACCCTAGGTGACTTGGTCCCCCTATTTTACCTCTAAATTTTAATAAGTCGAGGACAACATTTTGTTATTTGAATTTGAAATATCAAATATCAACTATCAAGATTTATTTTTTGGGAAATTAGATTAATTGCATATAAATACCTAGTCATTGCACCATTTCAAAACTAACAAGAGGAATAAAAAATTTGAAGCAAGAGCATTATCAAGCAATCATTATCAATTCAAGAGAATTCAAGAGCAGATTTATTGCATCATTTCAATGTTGAAGTATATGTTGTCATTTTGTATGTGAGGAATAACCCTTATAGGTATTCCAAACTATCAAGCTTTGAAGAGATTTGTATGACTTCAATCCTTCAACCTAAATCAGATCTGAGTGGTGAGTTACAGTCCATTGTTGGGCATGTGCAGGATCATGGTATGCCAAAAAGTGGCAATGGAGAGAAAATTACCTGTTTCTACGACTCAAAAACGCGAAAATGCCAAGTTTACTTTATGTGGCTTGGGTGACTACCGAAGCAAAGCCCAAACCTAGATTTCAAAATCAGATATCCAATCCAAATCGGATATCTGATTTGCGACACATATATATACTTCTATTTCAGCCCGATTAAAACTCATTCTCATTTGACATTTGCTTAACTGCGGTAGGCGCACAGTGAAAAGTTGATTCCGCAAGTCAAATATCCGATTTGGTGTAAATCCATCTTCAAAAGGTTAGATTCTTGATTTTTTCTTTGCTCTAATCAAATTTTCAATTAGATTTGTGTAATTTTAGTTGATTTTTTTCAAAATAGGGTTTTTTGATAGATTTTTTATGGAAAATTTGAGTTTAGTGTGGATTTTGATGAAAATTGAATGTTTGCAATGGATTTTGACTTAAAAGTAGTGTTTTTTATGTATTTGGATTAAAAATTAGAGAATTTTATAGATTTTTGTTAAAAAATAGGGTTTTTGTTGGATTTTTTTAAAAAACTAGGGTATTTTTATAATATTTTCATTTATATTGTCTAATTTTAATTAAATTGAAATGTTTTTAACTTTAATCAAGCATTATGGCTGCTAACAATGAAAATGCACAAATTCCAAATGCTCCACTACCTCCACCACCTCCACCTCCACCACCTCCACAACCATCAATTCAAGAATTAATTTTTGAAAATTTGCAACAATTAAGGGGCATTTCTGAAGTTTATACGAGAGTCCCTCGATTATCTGAGATGTCAAACACAATGAAAGAAATAATTAAAAACATAGAAACCCTCTCCTCGCAACATAATGCCTTTCATTTGTGGCGAGAAGACATGAGAGAATATTATGCATGTGGATTGTCTTATGATGACGTGAAAGATTTCTAATAACCAAAGCCCAAATAGCCTCTTTATTTGTTAACCCCCACACTGGTTTGCCAGTTAATGTTAATAAAACAAAACTTTCTATAAAATGGTGCACTCATAGAGACATTGTAGAAAACTTTTGGGATCGTTGGTGTATGGTTTGTTTGAAACTACCGAACAACAATTGTGATATACCATTTTACTTTATAAAAAAATGATATGCTGAGTTTGTGTTAGGGCATCATGTCAATTACATTGACATTAGACCCTTCCAGGGCGTTGGTGGAGGTATGCCCCAGGATAGACCAGGGGCAGTTAGAGTAATATCCCGCCCATATGTTCCCCTCCCTCGCCTTCCTCCACCACCTCCAGTATACCATCCAGATATTATGCAGGATGTGGCCACACAGACTATCCATGCTATTCACTCTTTGAGTGGTCTTTTGGTTTTGCATGCTTCTATAGTAGCTCAGCCCCATTCTAGTGATGTTGGTGATGGATCGAGTGCTGCTGCATCATCCTCGTCAGGTCCACATATTCATGTACCACATACTTGCTCCATGTGCCACCAAATATGCTTGGGTCTTCTTGTATAGCCTGTTGAGCATCCCTTAGACACTTTCGATTATGACTTCCATGATGTGGACATTATAGATCGACGCAGGAGAGTGGAGCACACCATACAGAGTCCTCTCCTGCTAGAGAGGGGGACATTGGAATAGTGGCACAGGTAAAATTTAAGTTGTGAATTCATAACTTGCATTTGTTTTAAATGAATATTAATAAGAGATAGTCTAATGTACTAATATTTATTTACATGGTCTATTTAACAGTTGACGTCTGAGGAGGAGCTGAAACAAGTGACAGATAGCACCCTGAGGGCCATTTCATTTGGCCTGGACATGCACATAGTATATATTTTTGCACTCACTCATTTACATTTATTTATTATATACTTTCTTGTCCTTTGAATTGTCATTAATGAAATTATATAATAACTTATATGTTTATCTTATTTTCCTCTTGTAGGAAATACCTTGTGTGAGCGAGGTGCAGCCTTGTCTAGATTATGGAAGTGCAATGTTGGATAAGGGGAAGGTAATTGAACTCAAATTTGATTGAATTAAGAATTTTAAGATCTTATATTGATTATACATATATCGACATAGATTGGTAGTTTCATATGTACTTGTCATTTTTATGTGCAGGGAATTATGAGCTATACATCCTTGTTGACAAGTGACACAATGCCCAAGCAAGTACGTATTGGAACACTTGAAGGAGTAGGTGTTGAAGCACTCAAGGAGGAGGTGTCGAAACACCTAAAGGAGATAAAGAAAAAGATCAACCTAAAGAAGTATGTGTTCATTTTATTTTGTGTTTGGTATTTATATGTTCCTATTACATGACAATTGTATGCTAACTTGGATCACTTTTATGTTTTGTTCACCTATATAGATTGAAATTACAAAAGATGGTTTGGTCAGTTCTTTGAGAGGGCATATTCTAGAACTCCCGACCCTTGAAGAGACAGATATTTTAGGTAATCAAGATTACAATTTTAGCTGCTCAATTATAATTTAATGTATATTGATTTTGATGTTAATTATTCGATTTTAAATTATATAGTATAACTAATCTCAATTGTGGTTTGACTTTTTCTTGTGCAGCTACCTTCAGAGGCAACGAGTGCTTCAAAGAGGCTCCATTTTGATGATCCACCAGTAGTTTAGGATGAGATAGACATTTTGGCATGTAAATATTGAATAGATACCGAGATGGCATATGCCACATATTGTAAAATTTTGTTTGAGTTGGCGTTGATGCCATTTTTGTATATGGACATACACTTGATTATTGGATAATTTGATATATAGAAGTTGACAATCGAAATTTAATTGCCTCCTCGTGTGCATAATTAAACTCTTTGAAATTTTAATCAAGTGAGCAATGGTTAAATATCTTGATGTACAATAGCATAAAAAGAAGGGTTATATTATGTAGTTTATTCATATTGCTGATTACATTGCATTGCACATCTTTCAAACTCAAAGCATTACTTCACATTGCATAAGTAACAACTAGATGTTGATAGATGAAAAAATTTTAATTACAATATAGTTTTTACAAAGTCAACCTAAGCAGCTTATGCACTACTTCACAATACATAACTAATAATTAAAAATTTATTCATATTATTGATTACATTGCATTGCACATCTTTCAAACTCAAACCATTACTTCACATTGCATAAGTAACAACTAGATGCTGATAGATGAAAATATTTCAATTACAGGCCTGCTGCCCCCTCATTCCACACACTATGCAACCATTTACTTGTGGTGTAGGGGCCGAACAATGGAGAAAACATGTAAAAATAATGTATATATGCAGCCTAGAAGCATGAATTAGTACCAATATTAATGCATCACCATTGATTACCTTGAAGTAGAGATTTGAATCAGCATCATTCTTCAAGAATCCCAAACTAGACAGGTACTAATCAATCCTTTTGTACCATGCATGAGGAGCCTGCTTAAGACCATACAAGGCCTTCTTCAGCTTACACACATGTGACTCCTTCCCATGTTGCTCGACGTAAACTTCTTCCTCAATCACGCCATTGAGAAAATTGTCTTCGCATCCATTTGATGAATCTTCCATCCTCTTGATGTAGCAAGGGCAATGATAGTTCTGACAGAAGTGTAACGAGCAACAGGAGCAAATGTTTCTTCATAATCAACTCCCTCTTTCTGAGAAAAACTAAGAATCCTCAATGTTTCATATTAGTGCTTTAATTTGTCTCCTTCAAAACAACTCACACCAGAATAGTGTGTGAGTTATTACCTCTCTTCAAATTATGTGGGGAAGCTCCCTGAGATGTAAAACTACCTTTGACACTAAGCTTTAGAAAATATATATAGCTATTCACACTATATGATATTTTGTTTAGGAGGGTTTGCATGAAATGAAATAACTACCTATCCACTTGTCTTTTTTCATTGGATATGAGCACAAGACTAGTAACAACTCTTGTCTCACAAGACAAACTTTCAGATACTGAATGAAAGTAAACAACTCTAAAAATGAACGAGGCAACATCCTACTAGGTAAAACAGAGACTAACAATTAGATGCAAACACAATTCTAAAAGAAATAACAACCTAGATCAACAACATATGATTTCAAAAACTAAATAGCTAGTTTCCAGACAAAGTTGCATCCCAGATGAATAAAAAATATCAATACAAATATTGACACTTATCATTCAGTTTAAGACTTCCAGTCTTCACAAGGCTCATTCACTAAGTCATTTGAAACAAGTCATCAACATCCACTCCAAGCACCTATCCTTGATGTACCTGCGTTTTAGCTTAGTCAAATAAATGCTAGGCACCAATTTCAGTTAGTCTTGTCAGTCTAGGTGCCTATTCTCATCCATCATGCCACTCAAAACATCATTTTAGATCCTCCCAGGCACCATTTTTACCTGCTCTCACCACTTAAGTTCCTGTTGCTCACTGCTTCATGACTGCTAGGCACACTTTCAAAAGCCTCATGTCGCTAACTCACCTTCCAGTTAGGTGCATGTTTTGGCTGATGCTCTATAATAGACCTCTCCTTCTGCCACTTAACGTTGATAAAGCATAGACCTGGGCACCCTTTTATGTATGCTTTGATACTACAAATGAATGCCAACTAACTTTTAGGTAACTTTATCTCATTGTTATCTTTTGTCCAGTCCTATATTTCTACTATATCTACCCTAGAATGCTTCTCAGCGGATTGATAAGTCAATATGACAAGATCAGATAGAAGTGACATACTAGAAAACTATGAAATGTGCAAGTATGAAAATTAAAATAAACAAAGAGTAGAACTTTATCTTTGAAGATACTTTAGTAGGTTGGAAACATGAATACTAATGCTACAAATAATTTTTTCTTTCACTGCCAAGCAAAAAGACTCATATGAACAACACATGAATTCAATATTACCAAAGGATTGTGAAATCCAATTCTTATGAAAAAAGAAAGAAAAATATGGTAAAGACCTAATATTAAAAAAACCTCAACATGACAATCATATTACAAATGCTCATGTCCAACCTATAGATCTGGTAAAGTGAAAACCAACATGTGTCAAAATCACTATAGTTTGGTCATCAACAAAAACCGGTTGTTGTTCAAATGATCCCTGACACCCAAGTGACATACACCATTATTTCTCTCCAACATGACTTCCATCGACATCATAGTTTTGAGTCTTTCTTTCAAATTTAATAATTCCCTCTAAGTTCTTGATAGCAATAGTGTTTGGGCAATATTCTTTCAGGAACTGTAGAAGTGGCATACTAAGTTGTTCCTTTAAAAACATTGAGTGTGCCACTCTCAATTGAGTAAGCACATGTTCAATCTATGCATCATGAATTGCTTGGAGGGCAACAATTCAATGTTCAACTGAACCATTCCAAATCATATCATATGAAATTAAAATTTTCCTATTCCAATCAACAAAAGATTAAAAAAAATGAATCAAATGATATAACAAAAAGATGAATTGGGAAGATATTCAAACATACATGATAGATTATAAACATGGAAAACCTTGATAATTAAGAGGAACCATTAAATAGCTACAAAGTCAATGATGTGATGCATTCTCCTTATAAGGATTGCAAACAAAAGTAATCCATAACTGAATTCTTGGACAAAATTACACAAAACACAGCATGCTGAAACATTCCAACACAATGACAAAGGCATGTCACACATATAATGGAATCATCTTTATATATACACTAGCACATACCTAGACTTTCAAATTAAATTAATTAACCCCATGCAAAAACAAAATCACAAGAACTCAAGAGCACACAAATTAGTCACTCACACACAAACTGTAACCAAGCTAGCTTATGAGATTCAAGAAAATAGGTGTAATAAGAAAACCTTCACAGTGATTTAACTCCAAAATTTGTTTTCGATCCACCAATTCACCAAAGTTTCCATCATTCTTTCCCTTTTCTTCATATTCCATAACAGGATATGGTTCTCTTTTCAACCCCTTTGCTCTACCCCTTTTCGTTTGATTTTGATCTTCTAGGTTCTTATTGTGTATGTTATTACTTGTATTTTCATTATTTTCTAGAGAGGGTGATGGTTCCTTCTTTGCTGTAGTTGGCCTCCCTCTTTTAACCCCTTTCTTTCCCATTGCTTTTACTAGCATAGCTTGTGATTCTATAGTCACTATCAGGTTGAACAAGAGGAGCAAGTAAACAAACATAACTTGCAATCTTTCCTTCCTTTATTTATTTCATTACCCTAGTTACTACTTTCAAATTTGACTAAAACATTATTCAAAATGCAGCGTATATGGTATAGTAGAATATGGCATGAAAATGAAACTCTACTTCATACAATATAATAATCTACTTCAATTGGAGTCTAGTATAAAATATATTAAAGGAGGACTATATCTAATAAGAACAAGAGATAGATTAATAACTTGGATGAATCACTTGTCACCAAACTTAGTAGCCCAAGGGAAGACTTTCCAACAACCCATAAAAATGTTCTATAATATCATGAAAAAAGTAAAGCATCAATAAGTCAAATCAAGGCAATAATTTTGGAGTTTTAAAGCATCAAAAGAACTTTGGGAAAAAATAGCTCAATAAAGTACATCTTAAAAATCTATTGTTTTGTACCATTCATAAAATAGTAACACTACTTAGCCTAATAATAATGAACTACTTAGCCTTAAATGTGTATTCATAAATTCAAATTGTCTCCTCTGCCAACTTTCATTAAGTCAAAATCATATTTATTTATTTGGTTTTCTTCCATATGGGAGTTGGTTACAAGAGGGATGTGACAATTATCTTATTTGATAATTATGTGGGATTTCTTTTTATAATTATTGTTAGCATAAGGCTTCAAGGATCTTATTATATTGCATGGTAACAAGGCTTTTCATTCTTGTATGGAGAGACATCATCTACATCTGCAATGGAGGCTTGATGCTTAGGTCTATCAGAACAATCTTTGGAAAAGTGACCAAACTTATCACACCTAAAGCATTGAATTTTTTCAATTCACAATGAAGGTTTGGACAATGAAGCTCTTTTATTTGGGTTGCAAATCAAACAAACTAAAAAAAGAGACAAGGGGTTAGAAGTTCTAATCTACTTCCTAAGAATTCAAGAGACGGTATTGACTTGGTGAAACGAAACCAAACTTTGTTTCACCACGCAGGAATTGAGCCAACTACGCAAAGCCATTGCAATCTTCAAGGAATTAAAGTTGCAAAATGGTGCAACTTTCATTCCGCAACTCGTACGACCAAATGGACTATTCCAAC